>KZ651308.1:934943-967072 GCA_001010745.2 Gerris buenoi | reverse complement strand
TATATATATATATTCCAACCTATAGATTAGGCAAGCAAAAACCTTGAAAATGCGGGTAAACAAACGCCTCTTTGATAAGCCACCTTCGTCCATTTCATTTAGTTTTTAACCTTTCCTTTAACAATATTATTCAATCCTAGGATTAAGACATGTTTCACAGTAATGATCTTATCACCTAGAGGTGTGGAATTCGATTCCATCCTCCTGTATTAAATAAGTCCAATCCGAGTTTGCTCAATCTACGTGGTCTATATATATCATAGGGATCAGGCTCAATTGAATTGAACCCCTAAGGTTAAAGAAGAAGAGGAGAGGGGGGGGGGGGGGGGGCTCTAATCCCCTGCACCTATGTATGGTTTGGTAAATAATGGTAACTTATTTGGTAAAAGCTCATTTATGTATTCGGACTTGCTTGAAATTCCTTTAAAATATTTCTAATGTCGTGAACGTTGCATTTTAAGTGTTTTAAAACATTTCATTATGTTACATGATCGAAAAAAAATACCACGAAATTATTGTTGGTGTTTAGATTGGGTTTCCTACAAAGAAAGACTTAATTTTCTAAATAACATCTGATATTTTACGCCTCTTTTACATGTTGTCACCTTTAAAAAAAAAAAAAAAAAATGAGTTGGAAGATACACATTTATACATATCTCCACGATTATCTCCACGAGATTTTAATACACTTATATTTTTTTACATAACCAAAATTAGCTTTGTCGAGATGTTTTAGGGTGTACTTTCCGCACTTGTGTAATTTCAAACGTTCAAACTCTAATTTTTTTGTTCCTCTAAGTTCCTATACCAATAGGGAGGGGTATGAATAAATTCTTTCATCCTGTGATTAATAACAATGACCTATTGCCAAGTACGATCTAATTAAAGAAAAGTACCACAAATTTGGATATATTTTAATAATTATATGCGTTGAAATTGAATGCGTAAAGCAGTATTGTTGACAGAGTTACTTTCATGGTTTTTTTACAATATAGAGAGAAAGTTGAATGTCCTGGTAGAGGCTCTTACAATGACAAGTAAGAGAGGTTAGCACTTGAGCACGCATTCATCCAGCAGACAGGGAAGAAGTACTAGCACTGTGCTTTACTGACAGGTGTCTGTACTTGTACTACACTCCTTTCATTGTTTCATCTCTTTCCATAGTCCCCCAACCTTCTACATCCTTAAAAAAATACAAAAAACCAAAGCTCTGCGATGGTGACCTCGACACTCAACCCTGATAAGGGTTAAAAATGCGAGTACTTGCCTACATCAGTTAAAGATGACGTGACCAACTCCTTGACAGTTCAAACCTATGATATTTTAATTGAAAATCGCTTTATTTAAGTACTTGTCAGTTGCCTAATGCTTTTAATAATAGTTATAATTCATCATTCTGGCTTTATTGGTCCCTTCTTATAATTAAGAAATGTGTTTAGAAATAGACTGTGATAACAGACATTTTCCCCCGCTTTTTGATCTTTTTAATTAATTTATTTGAATGTTTTGTTATTATTGTTGTTAATTGTGATATAGGTACGAAAGGGTAGGAAAGACAAATTATTTATTGACGTTTAGATTTAAAATTTGCATATTTTACGATTTTGGTAGTATTCATATTACGGAAAGATTAAATTTTAATTTAAATCAAATTATAATTATTATTAACTACGGGAAACAGACAGAGAAAAACAGACTACAGCGCCGGGATTTGAACCAAGGGCCTCTGTATTTCCAGTACAGTGCTCTGACCAACTAAGCTACGCAGGAGAATGATTTTCTCTGACGTTAATGTTGGCTTGATACAGAGGCCCGTGGTTCAAATCCCGGCGCGGGAGTCTGTTTTTCTCTGTTGGTTTCCCGTAATTATAATAATTATAATTTGATTTAAATTAAAATTTAATCTTTCCGTAGTGTGAATACTACCAAAATCGTAAAATATGAATTTATGATTGATTGTACGAGGTACAGGTTCTAATTGGGTACTTTATAATTGTAAGCCTTATTTCTTGGTCTAGTTCTGTCATTAATGTTGACTACTTAGACTTGGTGGAAAAATTGAAAGGTTTAAATTCGGGTCAAGCCATCATTAACGTCAGAGAAAATCATTCTCCTGCGTAGCTTATTTGGTTAGAGCACTGTACTGGAAATACAGAGGCCCGTGGTTCAAATCCCGGCGCTGGAGTCTGTTTTTCTCTGGCTGTTTTCCGTAGTTAATAATAATAATTTGATTTAAATTAAAATTTAAAATTTGTTAGTTAAAATAGCAACATTTCGAGGTCAAAATACCAAGGAGGTAATGATAATGACTGCAGTTAGGAAGATTTTTTAGAAAATTGACATGGAATTGTTTATTGTTATTATTTGTAACTGCATAAAGGCCCCCATTCACTGTCAAAATGTTTGCGCAAACATTTTGACCATGTATAGTGCTATTTGATGTTTTTCCGCTAACATGATGTTTGACGTGTATGGCCTAAATTTGCCCAACATCAAACAAAGGGCTGAGGCAAAAGGGTGTCAAAACTCCTTAGTTCTTAAGACATCGTGCAACTTTTCAGAGGAAAGAGTCAACTCCTTTGCAAAGTCATTTGTGTCTTAAGACATCTCTACACTCCGTTCTTTAGACTAAATGCCGTAATGAAGTAGTACCATAAATCCTCGAAAGATGATATGAGATGCATATAATTTCCAACAACAATAGACATTTTTTTTAACATCGACTTAGTATGACTACTTTCATTAGATACCATCAATTACTATTTAATTTAATCACTAACTAAATTTAACTAAAAGCATTAGAAAAACACTCACTGTAGACATAAGATGTTAGCATCTTAACCTTGTGATTATGTTAACCTCTTTTCACATCATCATGATAGCCATGAACTGAACATTGCTAGTTCAACATTATCTGTGGTCTCTTCAAGCAGATGTGATTATGATACAGCAGAATGCTTAGATTTTTAATTGTTCCTGTTAGTTAAAAATATAGGTGCTTTAGCTTTAACTGAAGACACTCCCAAGCCTTTTTCAGTCGGTTTTATTACTTTTTGTGATTAAGACATTTATTATTAAAGCCGTTTTATACATTTTCGTTGTCATAACTAAAATTAAATGTCGCCTTCGCCCTATATGTAATTGATTGTATCACGGTATTATTTTAAGTGGACGCCTCCTATCGGTTAAATATCATTAAGTGCAGGGGTCTGATTCTATTAAAAACTTTAAAAGGTCTGATTCTATTTTCAGGTCTTAAAGGTCTTTGTTCAATTGTAATTTAATTCAACCTGTTACGGTAAAAGCTCAGTCACATATGTATAGACCATCTATATTTAGACCAACTTAGGGCAGAATTTCCTATTTTGTCTGTAACGGTTAGCTAAGTCTTAAAGGTGATTATTTCTAATTATTAAGACGATATTATGAAGTACCGCAGAACACGTGCTCTCCTTTTTATATTTGATCAAGCAACCTCTGGTTATATTTATACTACGTTCACACATCGTTTTGAAAGCTTTTCAGATCAAATTCGTTTTCAAAAGATTCGCGTTCATACAACAAAAAATACAGGTGATCGAAATATTTGTTTTCAATATTTCATAACGGTTACTTCACGAGTAAAACCTTCTTTCTTGTTAATGATATGTCCGCGAATTTTTACTTTTAATATTCATGTTATTCAAAATTTTCACAAGTTCTTTATAGTATTAACTTTTGTTTAACAACGTTTTTCCAGTTTAAAAAAAAAAGAAACGGAAGCTTACGAAAACAAAGAACTTGAAGATTGTAATGAGTAAAATAACCTGATATCTCGATCCCCTCCACGACCTGTTTATACGAGCGTTTTGAATTCGATCCCCCGTTCCCATTACGTATTTTTGGTGGAGCGGATTTAAACCGATACGATCCATCGTTCTCCGTTCATACAGCGTTTTGAACTAGCGTATCGTTTTCAAAACCGTTTCCAAAACGTTGTGTGAACGCAGTATTTTTAGTTTCTAATAAAATTTCGATAAAAAAAATATATATATTTTCTATTATTTGTGATTTTATACGAAAAAATGCATAAAATAAACGACCGCTAATTATTATTCTTCCCTGAAATTACCGTTTTGCAATTTTTTTTCTAAATTTATTTTTCATTTTAACTACTAGAATATATATATTCATACTAATGACTTTAACTTTCAGACTTTTTTTTTATTATTAACACTTATTTATTTATCCTATTATTTTTCTAGAGAGGAACTAAAATGAATGAATACTCTCTTAAAGTGAATTAAGATAATTTTAAACCGAGAATCGGTTTTTATTATACTCATAGCCATTATGTTTCGTGGAATAATCAAAATTGAATATTATTGTGAATATAAGTCCTTTTATACATATGATGCTTTAAAGTAAACAATAACAAAAATGTGAAAAAAGTCATTCTTACTTGAAAAAATGGAAGTAATTTAGGCTTCTGCTTTTGATGCCTCTTCAATGTGTTTTGCATGGTATTGAAAATTGGAAGGAGCAACAAGTTAATTGGGCTGTTATCTATGATTGTCCCTATGTCCCTCAAGAGTCAATGTCGCAGAAGAGATTTAAGTGCCTAGGCTCCAAACTCGTGGACAATTGGACAATTCCTTTAAAATCTTATTTAACGAAAAACCATTCTTCTCACTGATTACTTGCATTTAAAATTTTCAAAAAAAAAACAAACTATAATAGTTTCGACATATATACTTGTTCCAGAATATTAATTAATTAATAAACCTAATTTCTATGTACAGTTAATCTGCGCCAAAATGAGAACCAGGAACTATTTAAAACCTTTAGACAAAGAGGGATCAGGACTACTTTCCGTGGAAGCATTTAAAACTACTTTGGACAGTTGTCAAATCAATCTTACACCTAGGGAATTTGAGACAGTTCTAAGCGTGTAAGTAATCTATTATTTTTTAGCTGTAAATAATCAAAAGTAGAATAATGTTAAGCGGTGCTTCTCTGATAAAAAAAGAAATTTCTCTTTGATGTTTGGTAGAGCATACTTGATACGGTCAATGGTGGAGTATACTTGTTATAGTCATTGTTATGTTTAACGTGGGTGCTTTTTAAAATCCCGGGAACTGTATAGAATGTGTAAACAATATATTGAATCACTCTGATAAGGAAATTAATAAAAAAGGTTTATTCTGTTGAGACAATAAAATGTTAGTTAAACTCAATGTACAGCCATTATCATCATTTATTAGAGTAAGGCTAAAGACTGTGGCTGTGGCACTCACAGAGCAGATAGTTGCAATTATTTACAGTTGCTTGTGCAACTGTTATAAGATGCCACTTCCCTTAGAAAAATCAGTTTGCTATCTGTCTTTGCATTAAAAAAGAGCTAAGTTTATAATCTTTCTTTGTACGAATGTATTTTTGCTCGTGTTTTGTATGATTTATACTTGAGTTTGCGCCATGGACATAGCACGGAGTTTACAGGCCATCATCCATAATCAACACTCTTAACCACTGCTAGAATTTGTTAAGGGGCCCTGTCAAAAACCCTGTCGACGTCAAGAATTGCTGAGTGGTCTATCTGAATAGAAGAACCTAAAGGAGTGATGGGCATAATACAAGCAGTAACAGATGTTAGGATAGTAAGAGTTAGAGAACTATGGATTAAAGAGCCCAATGAACCATGGGTATCATACAAAATGTTCGGGCCTTTGTGAAATACCTGCCCATTACACCCACTCCCCCGCTTATTTTACTAGTTGGGCTTCTTGTTGAACTCATTGACCGTAATATACACGTACATTGTGTGACGATAATTTGATATCAGCGATCAGTATTTACTTAATTTAGTGTTCCTGGTATGGTAAGCTTTTTTGTAACCCTTTACAGAGAAAATTCTAAAGGCACTTGAGTCCCTTTTTCAATAACTATTGTTTGCATCCAACAGTTCAACAAATATGTTTTGCTATTGACTTATTTGTTTACTTCAATTAATATTAATTGCGAGAGAGAAAGTAAAAAAAAAAAAAAAAAATTAATTGCTATTTGTAAAAGGAGTAATAAGAAGATAGTCGATGTGAAACAAATAATGCTTGACAGTGTTTTAGCGTCGGAAGAGTGATTAGTTCACAAGCAGCTTGACGTTTAATTGGACGAGAAACGTGACGCGAAGTCACGTTCAAGTGTAGGAAGTCGGGTGCTGAGACGAAGAGATGTTACAAACCCCCCATCCCGTGAAATAACGCTCTAATTTGAAACTGGCAGGAATCACTTGCGACTTACGATTCCGCTCCCCCTTTACCCCTTTATCCTTCTCATCCATTCCAAAATCCATTAGTGATAAAGCAATCTTAGTGAATCAGCCATCTTGACTATTACAGACTCTCTTCTCCTCCTTCACCATTCACCATTGTCTTAAAAGTTTAATTATGCATTTTGATAGGATTTGCCAGGATATTTCTCGAAATAGAATTCTTCTCTCTTATCTATAAAATACAGATGGAATAATTTGCAACTAGTTTCCTATTTGTAACTAACTTCCTTATTTATTTGAAATTTATCTTTTATTTACTTTCAATATCTTTAAAGTTTGCATGTTTTATAGATAATACAAGCGTGGCCGATAATAATATTTATACTCGTGTGTCGAACTATTGAATTTAAGATCATCATGTATGTACATAATTACTCTTCTAGTTGTTGACTTAAAGTTTATTGAAAAAACTAAGGCCGCTCCCTGACTTGTCGGTACGATATCGGTATGCGGTATTTTCTGCTTTACCGATATCACCTTCATCTCCCTACTTGTCGGCATACATTCGGTTGAATCTTGCAGTAATAGTAGTGTCGTGGCGTGATTATGTCGTCGTCAAAAGAAGATATAGCGTTTTACATTTGCGTAGAAAAGAAAGAAGTACTGGCGACATCTATACATTGCCAAGAACTATTTGTTGCGTCCTAAGAACTTTCACAAGATGATGTAAAATTCCATGCGATGTATAAGATTGACAAAACAAACATATCATGAGCTTATGCACCTTATTGCGTCCAAGATCACAAAACAAAACAAGATTAGGGAAGGTGTTAGTGCTGAAGAGAGGTTACTTATTACATTCAGGTAAGTGCATTAATATAAATTGTACAAAAAATTGAGATTTCTCAATTTCTGAGACCCAAAATAACATGAATATATCTCTGTTGCCATTTTTCGATGGCACGTCGACCACGCTCGAAGATAGAATAAAAAGGATTGTATAAATCTAGTACTTTACCGCTTTTGTTTTTACTGTTTGTTCCTACCGACTCTCTGTATACCGATAGGGTCTGTAGACTGACTCTTGTGACCCTTGTCTGTAGACCGACCCGCTCCCACGCATACCACCCTAGTCAGGGAGGACTCATTGATATAGGCGCACATTAAAGAATCTGTACCGAATCGTTACCGAGCGTACGAGCTTACTGATACCTTACCGACAGGTCAGGGAGCGGGCCTTAGGCCTGTAGAATTGCTCTTAGAACTCTATTGTAGTATCAACAATTATATACTATAAAATATATTGCTTTAGTTTGTATAAAATTATAAAGACTTAAAATAACTTCAACCAATATCCAATAAATTTTTAGTGTAATAACAAAGAAAAATTAAACTCTTTGAATGTTAATAAGGAATAATTTTTAGTTTATGGAACAACCTTGCTTCCTCACCCACAAAATAGAGGGCTCACCAGAATGATTTTTCATTCATGAAATATTTGTCATTAAATATTTCCTCTAATTTCGGAAGTGATAATCTTTAAATATTATAGCCTGGGATTGCAAACAGAGACACAGAGATATGGGAGATTACTTCCAGATGTGTTCAGGCCTACTCACCAATGTGTTATGGCAAAGAGTAATCATAATATCAGCTGGTGATGTCTACTGCAGCTTGTAGTGATATGATGTTACCGTTTTGATATCTGCTATCTCCATATCTCTATGTCTCATATCCATATCTTACTCTTACCCTTTTTATAAAGTTTTCACGAAAACAAAGCTTAAGTTAAATTTCTAAAATAATTAATTTAGACTTGTAATATTCCTTTTCCTCCGTTTTTCAATTTGAACGCCCTAAATCGATGCCTTAATTTAAACTCTGACTTTATAACTTAAGCAAATATCCAATTTAATGTTCATAGCATGAAACTAATAGATTAACCATTTTTAATTAACAACAACCTCACACTGATACGACTTTTAAGTATATTTATTTATTTTTTTTTTTAAATGTATCAAATAAATAATTATATTTTGCTTTAGAAATCGTTCTATAAAATGTAATACACTTATTTTAGCTTTCCGCGTCTATATTATATTAAAATAACATAAAAGCTAAAAGGCAATCAATATTTCTATGTTATTCCAGTTCTTTTATAATATGATTTATGATAACAATACCTAATGTTTATTATGTTTTTCTCTTTATTTATTTATTTGTTTTGTGGAAAATTTATGTTTTAGTTTATCTTAAAAAGGGGGAATACAAAAGATTTCTTGAATGTTGCTTATGTAATAAGATTTTTTTATTTTTAAAAAAGAAAATTAAAGAATAGATACGCTAGTATACTGTTTATACGAAATTGTAAAAGGGGTTTTAAAAGCGAGATTGTTGTAGCTTTTATAGAAACAATATTGTTAGTTCGTTCAAGCTCTCGGATATTATTTGTTTATTTAACTGTATGCTTGATTTTAAAGAAAAGCCGACTTTGCTTAAAAGATATGAATTCTTTCTGAGTTCAATACGTCTTATGAATAAGTGATTTTTTTTAGAAAAGAAATACAAAAGAGAATGGCTAAGTCAACATATTATAAAATATGTATTGCCGAGAGGAGATTCAAAAACAAAAATAATTTATTGTTTTTTAATATTTGATTAATTTTATATTTTATAAGTAAATTTGTATTGAAACCTGAAAGTTTATTTTTAGATCACTTTTGAGTATAATATGCCGGTTTTACTTAGTTAGTTTTTATATAATCGAAGATAAAAATTGGTTATTCTAAGAAAACAACTCAAAAATAAGTTAAAAATACGAGTTGATATTTGATTCAGACTACCTACCAGAGAAGAATTTTAAAAAGATCTAGGGAAAGCAAAAGTTTTGTCCAAACGCCTGCCGCCAAAGCGTGTGTATAATCCGGCCGTCTGAACCATTGTGACTTTTCCTACACTTTAAGGAAAGTTGGAAAGTAAGGAAGTATTAACTTCCAGCTTCAAAAGTTTAGCCTGGGATCAATTTCCCTTCTTTTTGAAAACTTTTCCCCCTATTTACCCATCTGGGAATCAAATTTCCAAAAAATCTCTTGTTCTTGGCAGACATCAATCTCACTACAAAGAGTAGCATACTAAATACGATGTTGGAACAAAATTCCTTATGGCACGTTACAGTGTCTGGAGCCCGTGAGTAAATCCTCAAAAAATAACGATCGTCACGAAATCGACCGATGACAATAACTTGAGTAAAAATTGACAGATTCAGTTGAAATTCGGTACACATGTTCATTTTCAATAGGTCGAGTTCGTTGGACAATGTTATCTGCCTAAACGCTCGCACGCAACGCTCGCTTCACAACGCAAATCTTCAATTGTAAAATTTACATTTTAGGACGAGGACGGGAAATTCTAACTTCATCAATTCAATGAGACATACTACTTTTTAAATAATTGTTTTTAGTAAAACCAAAACCGACACCGCTATGAACTGTAAAGATCATTAAATTTATTAAAGTGGGCCTAAACGTTTAAAATAGAGAAAACAACGTGTTTGCCAATATCGTACGTTCTATCTAACGTAACGATTTTAATAAAACTTCATACACATCGTTTAAAGTACAACAGGCATGTAAAATTTAAACCTATGTACCATGCAGAAGTTTTTGTGTAGTGAAGTGATATATTTTATAATATTTTAAAAGGAGTAATATGCCGGATCTGAGGAAAATGAAAATCTGAGGGAACAGTCATGTTCCCCCAATACTACAATCATCCTCGAGCAGAGTAAGAGGAATCTATCTACAAAATTTTATGGAGGCCTGGCTTTAAACCATCTGGCTGTTGCGCCAGGGATACAGTTAATTATTAAACATTTATTATCACTTGTAACTTAACAGTTATGTTATTATCATAGAACTACAGTTGGAAAACAGAATTTGGGGTTAAAACTCTTATTATCTAGAGTTGCTCCCCTAAAGCAGTACTTAAAGGAGAAATTAAAAAGTAACTCAGCGACTGAGTCAAATATTGGGCAGAAAAATGTAGTTTATTTTAACAAATTGTACTGTTATTGAATCTTGTAATTATTTGTACGAAGACAAGTTTTATTCAATTACTTAAGCTTTAATGTTTGGATTCACAAGTAATATTTATTAAAGCAGAAGAAACAAGAAAGTTTAAATGAAATTTTTAATTAAATAATGGGGCTGAAGTAAATTATTTAGTTACAACTGGGGAAAAAAGAACAGGCACGTTATTATTTCGCCTTTTAACTTTCTCCGTAGCTCGAACATAGCATCTTTCTTTAAAAAAATAATAATATAAACGTAATTAAGAAAACAGTGCCTTGGAATTTGGAATAAGTTTGAACAGTAGATGTTTATTTTTTTTAAAAGCTTCTCTTGCGTTAAGCACAATAAAACTATTTTTTTTTCTTCCTATTGCAAATATCTTGAAACGTTTTTTACTTTCTCATATAAAGAGAAAGTATTGTGATGGCGCGAAAATTCGATTTTGAGATTTTGATGGATTTACACGTTTTGAGGTCCCCTGAGTCCAAAAAAGTGTTTTTTTTTTAAATGTCTGTCCGTCGTCTGTCGTCTGTCTGTCTGTCTGTCTGTCTGTGCAGACGATTGGAGCCTAAACTACTGGGCCGATTTTGACGAAATTTGACATACACGTTCAGAAAAATCATACCCCGAGACAAAATCGAGAAATGAATTTTAACTCCAAATTTGAGGGCTTACCCCCCAAAAACTCTGAAAAAAAACACGAAAAAAAAATATTTCTCGAAAACGGTTCCGACGATTTTGATTAAAAAATTCTAAAATGTAGTCAATTTAAATACGAATCTAACGATATAAGCCGTTTTGCCGGGAAAAATCTAGTTCCTGAGAAAATAGCTTAAAACGCGGATGGAGAGAGCCCGGGTTCGATTTCCCGCCCGGGAGAAGTTATTTTTATGATATTTTTCATGAAATTTCTAATAGTAATTAAATGTACATATATGAGAAAGTTTGTCTGAGTTGTCTCGGACCGATTTTTTTTTTTTGTAAGGACGACATTACTTTTAAATATTTAACAGCTCTTTGCGAGAAGAAAAAAAAGTAAAGTGCATCATGTAACATTATTTTTTCAGAGAACTAAAGTTCTCTTTATTTTTTATACACGGAAATATGATGTCATGAAAAAGATACTCGGTACTCTTTTTTCAAAGTTTTATCGACGTTCAACACGGGGTAAAATTTGGAGAGTGACCATACTACTTTACTGCTATCTATTATGCATTAAGGTGGTTTTTTACGTTTAAAAACTTGGCTTTGCCTCGAAGGCAAAAACTAGGCGGACATTTTACACAGGGAAAGGAGGCTTCTCTTAAATTGATTAATAAAGTTTTCCGAGTGCAGGAAGCCCAACTTTTGGACTGGAGTTATTTTCAAAAAGCTACTATGGCGGACGGGAGTAGACATTTATGAAAAAAGTAAATTATATATATTTTAGCTCTTATATCAAATTAATAATTTCACTCACATCCATTCACAACTCTTGCATACTTACTGCATAAATTATAATTCATTTTCTTTCTTCCGTTCTTTACGTCACAGAATATCTATCAGCCATTTTATTCATCTATTAATTTCGTCATTAATGATGAAGATATCTCATATTTCTGGGAAGAACTACATTACTGTTGGTGTTGGGATTGTTTCCTTTAAGAGCGTCTAAAACGTCTTAGGGAAGTCTTAGAGCACTTGAGATATTCCTTTTAACACTCTCCACTTTTCTAAGAAGGTAAAATTGTTTCCCTTTGCTTTACCCTAGCATTATACATTCCCGTCGTGAACTAAGAGGTATTACTAGAGGTGGTACTAAGAGCTATTAGGTGTTAATAAGTTCATTGCGTAGCTACTTCAAATTCAAGAGATCCTAATGAAAACCTTAATTGATATCAATGAACGTTTAGTTAGCATGTCATACAGTCTAACTAGATGTCGAGTAATGGTTAAATTTCAGCTTATTGGAAGCCATCATGCTGTCTTTGGTCATCATCAGATTCTTTGTTCTAAATTATTGGAAACTTATACTACTACACTAAAGTAACAAGTAATGAAAAAACCATCGATTCACAACATAGCTCCTTGGTTCTACATACTATAAAATGTTGGTATTAAATATAAAAAAGTATTCACTGCGAAAATATTTCTAAACACTATGTTTAAATTCAGCACATATTCCTGCGTTTCTTTTTTTATTCTAAAGAATGGTGTCATCCATTTCTTTATGTGAATGGGTTGTGTCAGTTTCTGTTAGCATGTTGGTGTCTCTATTGTTATAAAGGTGTTTTCTCCAGGTCTAGGCTGCAGTAAGGTGCCGTAGTTTTCTCTGGGCTCCCAAGCCTTTAGTCTCAGTCCCATGAGAATCCTCTTCGTCTTCAAAACTAACTCCCCTGCGGCACTTTCTTATCTTTTTCTATGAAGGTAAAAAAAACAAAAACATTTGGGATTGTTCAACAGAAATGAGACCCACAAATAAAACAACTCGACAAATAGTATGGCAAACAAACATAGCTGAAAGGAAAAAAACTTAATTAGGTTTTTACTCAAGTTTAAATTAAATAGCGTTTGCACAATACCTGCGTCTAAATTAGAAATATTGTTGTAAATGAAAAAGATTTTGTGAATTGGTGTATAGTCTTTAGTTATTTACAGGTAAAGTTTTTCATACTTATTTAGGACCTAAAATAAAATTTTATATTAAAATCTTTAATTTATTGAATGGTGTGTGTTGCTCCTCTTGTTCAAAATGTGATCTATAGACCTAGGAGATCGTAAGTAAAAATTAAATGAGAATGTAATCAATCAAAAGCTAAATTCGCAGGGAAAGTTAAAAAATAAATAAATAAATAAATCAGTTCGCGAACCGCGTAAACGCGTAAACAACAACTAATGACATTTAGAATGAAAAACTAATTAAAAAGCGCAACTATAATAATGCCGCGTATGAATAAATCGATACTGGTGCATCCAGAACATTTATTTACATTTTATTTTTAATAAAATATTTTAATATAATTATCATGTACTTGCACTGGATAGATTAGACATAGTGTAGAACTTTCGTGAACCTACGATCTAACAACTTTTAGCGCGAATTTTTTTTTTACGTAACTTTTGGGGGGGGGGGATTTCACTTATTTTTGTAAATACATAATAATTATAAGACGAAATAAGAATGAAGGAAGATAAAGAAAGATTATGGAAGGAAACAAAATAGTTTAGGGAATAATAATCGTTGTTTAGAAGAACGGTTTTGAAATTTAAAAGCAAGTAACCAATTTGTCACATTTAAACTCTACCGATATATAAAATTTTGAGTTTTTAAGATTGCTAGAAGTAGGTATAAATAGCGAGAGCTGCCCCAAGGGCTAATGTGCAATGTGCAGGTCCTCCAATGTCTATGATCCCCTCTTCCTTGACCACGACCATCCCCCCAAGGTCATTCTGGACTCTCCAAGGTCATGCTGGACTCCCCTAGGTCATGATAAACTCCCCTGGACTTGGTGGAACTGCTCATTACCCCTTGTGGCAGCCCTCTCTATTTATACCTATTACAAGAAGTGTCAGAATTTTTATGAATGTATTGACAGATTCAGTGTCAGCCAGTCAGTGTCAAAATAACAAAACTTTAGGCTCATATTTAAAAAACTATGAACTAATTTTGGAAAAGATGTGAAATTTTATTTCTAGTTCAGTTTGGTAATAAACTCTAATTTAAAATTCATTTAATATACATATAATTATAATTTAATAATGGAGGGGTGTCAGTGTGCCCTTAGTTGGTGCCAGTAAAGGATAGTACATATGTGCTTCTTGTTGAATAGTGCAGTAGCATTATGCTTACCTTACACAAAACAGGGTTCCTTAAAAAAATTATTATTAATCAAGAAAAATAACTAATTTTCTCCGATATCTGCGATACTTTCTTTTCCAATTAACATCTTTTTCTTATGCATATCCTACCATATCTAATTTACAATTTGAAAAACTTCTCAAAATTTTGTCTAAACGAAACAGCTGCTTGAACTTCAAAAAGAAAAATAACATTAACGTTGATTTAGGCAGCACAGGTGACACATGGTAAGTGTGGTTATCTGTCCCTCACCAACAATCGGCCGGCACTCTGTGCATGCCTTGCGGACGTCCCAGCCTTTAGTTGTAAACACGATCGAGAAGCGATCACTTAGTGCAAATTTAAGAAATGTTTAAGAATTATATAAGTATTATCGCTTCTCTACTGAAATATTTTAAAATCTTGACACATTTTTTTTCTACTCTTGTGTGCTATTACATTTTCGCTTCGATCAATTTTATAATTTTATGATACTTTTCTAGGCTTTTAAAATTTTATAATTGCTTCTTTTAAATGGATTCTTATAACTGAGCCTATAGGCACCTTTGATCTTTTGACTGTAATGCTTCATCAAAGGATTTATTGTTTCTCGAGTGATTCTGCTCTCCTTCCACCATCTCCTTAACGAAAATCAGCAAGAAAATTCATTGTGTTGAATTATGTTGAGAGCTTTTCCTTTGATAATTTCCTTGTCTTTCTGAGTTTTCTGAAGACCTTTGAAGAACCAATTTTACCGAAGAAGCAAAAAAAAGTCACTTGACGATTATTGCTACGTCGTTTTTCTTTGCGTCTATATCAATATAGTAAAGAGTTCTTAAATAGAACGATGCGATGGCTCTTTAATTGAAAAGCCCATGATTTTCCATGTCTGATTAACCGACAAGATAGACGGAGCAAATTGAAAATTGATTGATTTCTTAATGAGCATTATATTGGTTCTACTTTCAGTCTAAGCACTATGATCTTCAGGCTCAGCTTAATATACAGATAGAATATGATAGAATAGGTTTCATTTCATTACAGGTAGATATTATTAAACCAGTTCAATATCTCGGTAGAGAATGTCATTATTTCTAAAAGGTTCTATATACATTATTTATATCTATTCGACATATGCACATCACTTCAATAATTGTCATCAAAGTAAAATCCCATTAATTTCAATATTCTACTTATATACTTGAATCAATAGAGTATTATTATAATGCCAAGTGTACTTAAACTAGAAAATGAAAAAAAAAAAAAATTCTCTACTAGGTTTAAAATTAAACTTAATATTTATGGTATGGCCTTAGACTTAACTATTCATTTTAATCTTTTATCTAATGACATGACACATACAGATCGTATACATTCACTTGGCTATAAATAGGTTAAACTATAGTTACATAAATTACAAATGAAGCAAGAATCTAATTGCGATAGAAATTACTAGACTAGAGAACTTGAAAGTGTTATAAATATATGNTTATTACTAAAAAATTATAGAAAATATTATTCAAAGAAAAATAAATACCATTCAACCATTTTATTTATAGTTGTATTAGATTATATATATATATATATTATATGTGTGTGTGTGTGTGCACATATTAGCTCTTAAACAGCCTCAATATCTAATTATGTCTCCTCAACTCTGAAAGTTTACATTACTGATATTTTTATTTACATAGGTTGCTAGTTTATGTCCAACTTCAAATGAGTATAACTAGTACTTCATAATTGAAAGCTGATTCTATCGTTTCAATCATTCACAAGAACTTTATTTGTCGAATGAAATATTAATTTGTTTAATATCACTTGAATACAAAATTAGATTTGGTATATAAATTACTTTTGCATTATGCGTTGTTTATTCATTTATAACTTAGTAAACATACGGCAGTAAATGTATATTTAAATGACTGCCACTGAATTATTTCTTTTGGCACTATAGTTGAAAACCCTAAGTTATAAATATTAAAAGAAAGTGACCCCAAATAATTTTTTTTAATTATTTGAGTGGGTTGCCTCAAATAAAGCTGAGTCGAGCTGTAAAGTAGTTGAGACCGAAAAATGGAGCGCTCTAAAATCTGAAATACCGATCTCCTGGCTAATGTTTTGTTGTGTAAGGCCGCTCTTTTTGTGACCATTCCACTTTTGTTATTTGTAAGTAAAATTACATAAACAAACAAATAATTTTTTTTTTTTTAACTTCTTGTTCCTAGGTTTCAAGATAACAAGGGGCTTGTGGAATACCTCAAGTTTTGCAACACTGTTGATGAAGAATCGGAACGACCATGTTTATTCAGGCTTCCACTAAAAGAAGCAATGGCAAAAAGGGAGAGCGGACCCGAAGGATTCAAACACCCATTCCTTAACTACGATGAGAGAAGGATTGCATCTGTGGTGGCGAAGAAGCTATGTGACAAACTTTCTTTGGGACAACTTGATGCATTTAAGGTATTTACATTGTTCTTAAAGTAATAACAAGTATTCTTAAATATTTTATCTTGAATCGTATACCAGCATTCGAACCTTCTTACGTGCCTAGCTCTTTATAACATAAATCTATAAGTTCTTAATACTATGTTCCCTATTTTGAACATAATAATTGTTCCCTGCTCTTCAAGCTGTTACACTATTCAATACGTAACTCAACACCCTGTTCTTCAGGGCCGGATTTAGGAGTTAGAAATAGGATTAGGATAGGCAGTCGCTTTGGCGCCCGCCACTTCTTCTGCCTAGGGACCTATAGGGCTATTCTTATATACGTACATTGTTCTTAACATATCTGTTCACCTTCCTTTACATATCTGTACCCTGTCCTTTACGTTCCGTACAGAGTTTGTATTTAACAGGTTCTTCGATGTAGGTGAAGTTAACTTTTTAATTTTACTCTCTTCCAGCATCTATAATCTAGTTATGAAGTGCGGCATTAGGTCTATAATACTAAGCCATTGCATTTTTAACTTAATTTCACAAAGCTTTAGAAAGTCGTGTCACTTCATCGAATGATTTCTAAATGATGAATTTAAAAGAGGGGAAAAAAGCAATCAGCCTCACGTTTCATTCTTTTCAAAGCACAATGTAGAAGTTTTAACAAACCCATTTGGAAAAAAAAGTTTCTCTTCTACAGTTTAGTTTTGAATTGTGGAAAACCTATAAGCCGTTTAAATTGCATTTTTTTCTCCTCTACTCAGTTGGTTTTAAAGGTTTATTTAAAACATTGCGTTTTCAGTAACTATTGAAGCTATAAACTTCAAATTAGAAACAACTGTGAAAACTACTATATTTTGAAATAATTTATTTTAGCGATATTTTTCAAAATACGGTCATAAATAATTGAGAATTTTAATGGCTTTGTCATTTTAAAATTTATAAAACTGACAGTGCAAAGGCCTGAAATGGAAACTCGTTTTACTATGGGTAATTAGTATTTATGTGAATAATTTTAATTACTAACTTGCTTTTAAATTTAAGCTAGTTTAGAAAATGTTATAATTTACATTTGCAAATTTCTAAAACAACTTACTGTATAAAACGGTCTAAAATACTAGTTGATTTTTAGGTATTGGCATTTCCTTGTATTATCCTAATAATATACTTATTCAGTGGGTGGCTATGACATCAGGGGTTTAATTGGAAAAGTATAATTTAAAATATTTTACTTTTTTACCTTTATATTCTATTATATTATTTCGTCAGTAGCTCACCAAATGAAAGCCTAATTTTTCGTAGTCTAATTTATTGCTTTAGGGTTTAGGGTTTCAACGGAATTGCACGCTTCATATATCCCAGAACACAATTTGATGATTTTCTAATCAGTTGTCCGTCATGTTTATTTGTCCCTTTATTGGTATGAAATTCATAAGAATTTTAGAGTCATTACTCATTGCCAACTGACCCTTATGAACCAAAAAGTTGCTAAAGCTTACTCCTCTGAAAGATCTAGATCAGGATACCGCCAGATCTACTATTTTATAAATAATATATCGTGCTAATGGGATCTTTAAAAGCTTTTAAATCCTACATTGGATATTAGTAATAATTTTATCTCTAGAAGGGAGAAAAAGTGAACTTTTCTCCCTAGTTTAAAAGGAGGAAAGTTACTCATTGCACCCAGTCTGGTTGATCAGTGAGTAATGTAAAATAAGGGAATCATGACCTGTCAAGTTAAAGGTGAAATCATAATTTCTAAAAGTAGATAAAGTAATCCATGTTGTATATAAATAAGTTGGAATTCACTGTTTAGTTTAAAATTAAAATACCTATTGCCTATTGAAGTATCTCGGCATTCTGTGATTTTTTGTGTATTTTTCTCACAATGATAATTACTTAGTTGTGAATTGGAATCTAAGAATAAATCAACAAGAAACTAAAACATTTATAAATCCTGTTAATTAATTTAAAAATTATTATTATTATTTTTTTTTTTAGGCTATAGACACCTACAAAACAGGGCTTATATCAAAGTCTCAACTCATGTCACAGTTACATTTGATGGGAATTCTTCATATTTTAACTATGGATGAATTAGATACTGTAATCAAAGCATTCGGAGTCATACCAGAAGGACAAACATCTTACAGTTTGGACTACTTAGCTTTCCTCAACGCTTTAGATATTGTCGATAAGAAGTACAAAGCAGCTAATCAATAACGCAAGAAAGGAAATCCTGCATATAACAAACACGACATATACAAAATTCGTAACTATGAAACTATTATAATAAAATTTGATTTAAATAAATTTTAATTTTTCTACAATTAAATGCTTAAAAATCCTTATTTATTAATTGATGCTGTACCTGAACAAAATTATTTTCTCCAGTTTAGATTATACAGAAATACTAAAATTGATTGGCTTAATGTGTGAAAACCGTTTACATAAAATAATTAATTGGGTAATTGGGTTTATGATAGTTATTATTTTTATATTCATGCTAGTAAATGTATTCCTGCAGACTTACACAATTACAATGGTAAGAGCATAACATGATTATTGTAAGAGTTCTGCATTAAAAAGTATATATATTAATAATTTATTTAATTATTACTAAAAAATTATAGAAAATATTATTCAAAGAAAAATAAATACCATTCAACCATTTTATTTATAGTTGTATTAGATTAGCCCCTTGGCAGGCGTAGTATGACTGCTGCGCCGCTAAGGTAGTTACCTACTATTCAAAGCTCAGCTATGTAGTTGTAACTTTATTACCATTAATCTGGTGGAATCATGAAGTTTTATTAGGGATTTGAATAGTCCAGGAGATAGCGTGCAAAAAAATGTCTGACTAACATCAAGCTAGAATTTTGCATACAAGTCAATCTTTTAGCGCCTTTTAAGAATATGTGGTCGGCTAAGTTCGTCTGCGGGACATAGCTTCGCAATAGGCGTTTGAAAAAAACAAATCGGTGGAGAGCGGTCATGTCTCACCAATTATGGTGGACAGTATGATTTTCATGGTCCTGAGTACAGAATTAGTTAGTAGACCGAAAATCAAGTTGATGTTAGTTTGTCCCTTGACAGGCGACAACGTTGATTTTTAGTAATATTTGAATAACTAACCTATCAAGTGTGAAAATAACATCGACTTGATTTTTGGTCTACTAACTAATTCTGTACTCAGGATCATGAAAATCATACTGTCCACCATAATTGGTGAGACATGGCCGCTCTCTACCGGTTTGTTTTTTTCAAACGCCTATTGCCAAGCTATGTCCCGCAGACGAACTTAGCCGACCACATATTCTTAAAAGGCGCTAAAAGATTGACTTGTATGCAAAATTCTAGCTTGATGTTAGTCAGACACTTTTTTGCACGCTATCTCCTGGACTAGAAGGTATTTTAATATTAAAGCCTGGAATGGTAGGCCAATGAACCTGTCATTTTGTAATACTACTTCTGTTTTATGCAACGTACTTTTAAGTAAAGGTTTACTTTAACGCATCACAAAGCCTTTTTACTAATGGCCAATGTAATGGAAGTTTATATAAATGTTGATTATCCAAAACATTTAGGCGTAGGAAGTCTGCAAAACCGTGTAAAAACGTCACAGACGTCCTGTGAGTCATTAGTTAGGGTTGAGCTGATTCGAATTGTCACCGGCCATCGAATCCAGGTAGATTTTCCTGTCGTTTGATCTTGAAGCAGAACTAATACGGCTGTGCGGACGGTTCGGGTATAATTTGCTGTGGGCTGTGGACAAGTATAGCTTGCCGTGATACAACACATCTTTTGGTATACCTAAATAGTCCGCCAATATCTCTGTTAAACGGGTTCTAACTCGCGGCCGCCTGACGAGCTGATATATATTATTAGACCCTGATGGAGGGTCACTGCAGAAAGCCCACTTGAGGTCCCCTGATGCATACGCACACAATAGGACGGGTTAAGCTACCTTCGAGCCTAATCAAATATTTTGCTAACCGTGAGGCCTAGGGAATCAATCACACGTTGTTTGTAAGGCAATTGTTAATACAGGAGGTAGAAACCGTTCGACCGTATTATTTCGGGTTAAAGGGTCAGGTATTGATCAGAGCGAATAATCTCGGCCTTCGAGATCGGATCGATTCTCGGGCGATATTTTATTCACTTTGAGGCTGTATGATAGTATAACATAAAAGAGGGGCAAAAAGTGATGAAAAATGGAATCCTTTTATCCGTACATTTTAAAAGGTAAAAAGTCTAGTTTTTATAAGGTAAGGCTATATATTATTAACGACAGATACGAGTACATTACGTTGAATCTTTAAACACCATTTTCATCTCGCTTACTCCCTTCACTTCCCCCAAAATAGTTTTAGATGCACAGAGCCCGAATAGAGATCTGTTCATAAAGTACATTTAACAGTAAGAGCCGTGGTAACACGATGTATATATGCCTTGAAAACCCCTGTACCCGAGGTCTACTCCGAGATGAGGATGTTATAAAACTTTCAAAACCTGCATTTCCGTTGGACACGCCACTTGTCTGTACATTACATTTATTTCTAATTCAATAGGGAGAGACAAAATTATTTTAAATCAAACTAACTTATCTGTTTAACTTAACCAAAAAGTAAATTTTATACTCTAAATTAATTTTAATCTTCATAATAATTATTCATATACATATAGTAAAAGTAATTTGATGACTAAAGATTGATAACTAATGTATTATTATTACTTGAAAGCAATTATTACAGAGGACAGCCATCAAAATTAACTGCCGATGCAGGCAATGTATGCACGGGGCAGAAATGTTTCCTTTGCTGCCTTGTTGCATACAATTTTTTATTTACTCACGCTATTGTAATAAAAAAAATGGAAGCTTAGGTAATAGTACATTACGCGTCGAGTGTGGAAAGTAGCATTTTGCATGCGAGTGTGGAGTTTGCACCCGAGCGATAGCGAGGGTAATAAAACCACACGAGCAATGCAAATTGCCGTTTTCACACGAGTTGCGTAGCGTACTTTATCTACGATTGTTAGATTTTAATAATAAATACAGAAAAAAATAATAAACTTCCTGTATATAAGCTTGTATTTCTCTTTTGATAAAGATGACATCAATTCATTAGTTGTATTTTGTGCCGAATTAATTATTTCGGAAGGCTTTAATTATTCTCCTCATATTCGTCATAATCACTTAAATCACTCATTGATTTTCACAAAAAAACTCGATACAAGCAGTTACTTTTATTAAATAACCATCAAATTAGTTATGTTAAATGTAAAGAAATTCGCTAATCGTGCGTAAAGTTGAAGAATTCTTCTTCTTTACCGCGCTAGAGTGGTAAAGAAGAGGAATTCTTCAAAACAATGAGACACGCATGCGAAATTAATACAGGTGCGTAAAGAATCACTTTCTACGAATCTAAACAGATACAATATTTATAATACGTATCAATCGTTGATAAACATATTAATACATTACTAACATAATATTGCTATGTAATAAAACAAACATATATAACTAAATTAGAATAACACAAATTAAAATAAAACTAAACACAAACAAAAACAGATATTATGGCACTCACTGGTAAGCACTGTACCTTTCCTCCCTAGGCAGGGAAATATTTCCTTGACTGTTTCAATTACTTTCCTGCCTGTTCTTAATATTTTAATGACTAATCATCGAAATGGTACTTTCCAGCATAAAAATGATTGAGTTAATGCTTAATTTTGCTGGCGTAAGTTGATAAAATATATTTAATTTAATTTATAACTACCCACTATATTCAAGAGGACAATTCGTCGAAGACTTTTGTCAAAAGAGTATATTGATTGATATTGAGAGAAAAATTATTTTTACTTTTTCCATTTGGCTGTATGTATTATACTTGCTTAATATTTTGTCCTTATTTTTCATTTTCATTTGTCTTTATAATATTTTTTAATTTTAGCGAATTTTCGAAGGCAATTAAGCTATTGCAATGGCTTCAAAATTTTTGCATTGAGAATTTTTGAAAATTTTCTCCATGGAAATCCGTTTCAGACCATTCTGAATTGATTCCTAAAATTTAACACTTTTTTATGTATGTATGTATATATGTATGTTCGCTCCAGACGATATCTCCACTTGAGATGCACTTAAAAATTTCAAACAAATTTTAAAATTTCAATAATATCAAAAGAAAGGATGAGTTCGTTGGCCAGAATTTTTGGAGTTCATTTAGGGGTCAAATTTTGACAATTTAGGGTCAAATAACCGGAACCTCTTTCAGATTATCTTCGGGAGGAGCACCAACTATAAAGGGCAGTACCAACTATAAAATGCTTGCATACGAGTCTGCAAGACAGTGAGACATTTTCATGTAACGCTTTTTGGTGTCGTTTTTTGGTAACGCTTTTTGGTTTATAATAATTAAAATTAATTATTAATTAATTAATTATTAACTAAAAGCATGCAAAAACAAATATAAACACTTTTACGTAATTCTATGACATAAGGTTGTATACCTTATAATTATAATATACAAGCCCGAAATAAAAAAAAAAAAAAGTTCAGTCATGCACCATGACGTAATGAGCGAATTTTCAAAGAAATCTGATTATTATTAGCTTATGATGATATAGGAAAATTTTGGTTTAGAATTTGGATGGGTGAAAAAAAAATGGTACACACGGGATTCACATCGTTTGGAAAGCTCTTTAAGAGTAGGTACAGTAATTAATGTTATTTACACTTTTATCATATTTTTATATAAAAGGGGGGTAAAATGGAAAAAGCCCGTTTTTATGCTGTTTCTGGCCCTAAATTGTCAAAATGTGACCCCTAAATGAACTCCAAAAATTCTGGCCAACGAACTCATCCTTTCTTTTGATATTATTGAAATTTTAAAATTTGTTTGAAATTTTTAGGGGAGATATCGTTTGGAGTGACACATATATACCTACATACATATATGTATACATACATACATAAAAAAAGTGTTAAAATTTAGGAATCGATTCAGAATGGCCTAAAACGGATTTCCATGAAAAAAAAAAAATTCAAAAATTTTTATTACACAAATTTTAAAGCCATTGCAATAGCTTAATTTTCTTCGGAAAATCGCTTAAAAATTTTCCTATATCATCATAAGCCAATAATACGCAGATTTCTTTGAAAATTCGCTCATTAAGTCATAGTGCATGACTGGACTTTTTAATTATTGGACTTTACTAGTTTGATGTCTTTTTATCATTTATAGACGAATAATTATACTTTTCACTGTACATTCACCTCAACAATGAACTAATTCATTAAGAGAGAACGCCCTTTTAATTGAAGATGAAAAAAAACTTTAATGAGATTATGACTAATTTAGTTATATAATTTTTTTTTTATTATTAATTCTAACAATAATTATTTACGTCTTTTAACAGTAATTTCATTGAGTATTGAAGAATTAATTTTCAGTTTAAAATTTTACTGATCTTCAAAACTTACTGTTTAATTAATGACCTAAATTAATCATCTTTTCTGCTTTTTTACGGAGGACTGTTAATTCCACTTTTAGAACTTCGTATTCTTTAATAATTGCCTTTCTTTTTTTTAATTTTCGATTTCTTTTTTTTTTTCTTTTGGTAGTGCAATTCCTTAATTTCTGTCTTCCTTATCCAATTAAGCAAAATATTGGCTAAACTTTGACTTTACCACTCTTTTCGTATTCCATCCTTTTACATTTTCTTCCCTTAATCTTCCAGGAGAGGGGCTTTATTTTATTAGGTTAAAGCCCTGAAGTTCATTTTCAGTAAACCGCCGGTGAAGAGAAAGAAAGAAACATTTTTTTTTTTTTTTTTTTTTTTTTTTTATTCATCCCTTAAGATAATTCTCTTCCATTTTGAAAAGCTTGAAGGAACGACATCCTTGTAATTAATGTAGAAGATTTAATTCTTAATTTGAGTAATTACTCATCAGATATTACAAGTAAAGTTAGACGGTTTAAGACAAAGCTTAGAGCAAAACTCCATCCCCGAAAAACCCTTATAAAAATGAACCTTATTAAGATAATATCCCCCCCCCCCCCCACTAGGAAGCTAATGTTATTAAATTTTATCTTACAACATTGAGAAAAGCTATTAAGATTGTGTATTTACTTAAAAGCTTTCTTAAAATATATACAATGTTTCCTGATATTTTTCCCCGTCCTTGCTTCATTTAATTTATTATGTATAAAATCATTTTAAATTGATCTGAAACAATAGACTATATTAGTTTATTGCCAGGTTGGAGTTGAGATTTATTGAAACTGCTTTTAAACGTAAACTCTAATTAATAATAATCTGTGAATAATTAATATTTACTCTTGGGTCAATAAATTCTATTGTAACTAAAATACACTTAATTATTTACACGATGTAACTTGACTATTTTACAAGCTTTTATTTAACTTTACAAGCTTTAGCAATGTCTGTATGTATGTATGTTCGGGTCATATCTTTCGACAGAATTTTAAAACAGTTATCCTCAACCGATTGAATTTAAATTTTTCATATACGTTTATTTTGGATGACCAAGCGTGATTAGCTAAGTGACGTCATTCTAAATCCAATATGGCGGGCAGCCCAAGATGGTAGACTAGTTATTTTAAGCACGCCCATGATATGGGTATCAAATAAAACGGTTTGCTGAGAAGAATACGAAAAATAAAATGCCTTTATTCTAAATCCAATATGGCGGATGGCCCTAGATAAAAGTTTATTTATAAAAATATTTTTTTTACTATTTATTTTTACATAGTGCAACTTATAATTATTCACCTGTAATTCTACTTCGTGAAAATATAATACATATTTGATTAAAATATTAATAAACATGAGCAGAGCATTAAAAAGTATATCAGTGGCCCATAATTCGATGATCGTTTTACGGTAAACATAGTCTTTCTCAATCTATAGCATCATCCTTGTAAAAATGTAAAAGAATGTCTACAAAAATAATTTTTTTCTTTCTTTTACATTGCTGCGTATTCCCATTAATTGCGTTAATGTTTTCTGCCACGCACCTGAACAATACTTTTTTAAATACCAGTGAGCCAACCTTAATCAAATTATATTCAGCGTGATTCATTCCCTAAACTCCAGGTTGGAATAAACAATAGAACTCACTGTTGTATGTTAATCATACTTCCGTTCAATAATTACCATATAAAAAAAGCAAGTAAGGCTCGCTTCACGTAAGAACGTCAACGTGAGGCGATAATCGTAGGCTTCTGTGCCATCGTCTTCTTTATGTAAAATTGCATCATTTTATACTTAAAAACTGTCTGTAAATTGTTATCGTAATTATGTAACTTATCGGTGACACTTATGTCTCGATATCTTGGGCATTACTTGTCGTAATTTCATGAAACTCGATTAGTCGCCCGTTACATTGGCCGCGTCTTGAAAATATTAAGTGTAAAAATTTAATAATTGCATATTCTTTTTCTGCACTTCAAGACCTTTAAATTGATATATAACATGTCATGGAAACTAAAAACTTCTTTTTAGTCTCCCGCCAAATTGGTCGCTATCTTTAAAATTTTAAGTGTGTTTTAAACTCCAAAAAGTATACAGTTGTCAAAAATTCTGAGATGCGCCCGTGTACCAAATTTCATGTTTCTAGCTATAGTAGTTTATGAATGTATAGTATTAGCGTCTATATAAAATAAACTGACTCTACGTTTTACGGTTCAAGACTTGGGAACCAAATATATTCTTTTTTATAAAAAAATACTTTGACTGACTTTTTTGTCAAACAACAAAAATTAAATTAAAATAAATAATAAATTATTTCGTATTCTGTAGGGCTATTCCCCTACAAATTGAAACATACCAACGGTTAGACAGACAGACAGTCAGAGCCGTTTTATAAGGTTTCTTTTTGTACTCCGCTCAGAAACTTAAAAACTGTTATTACGACATATATTTGGGACTTTCCCTTCTAAGTCGTCTTAAATATATGTATGTATGTATGTATATGAATTAATTAATAATTTTTAGTTGTTGCTCCTTATTCTAAAATTCCTAAATTAAATCAAGTTTTTTTAGCTTCTTAGGGTAAAATGGTTGATAGCATTAAACTGTAAAAGTCCAAAGCCTTCGTTAAAAATCAGGTTATTATGTGTTAAAAAAAATATATATACCTAATCATTTTTAACTTTTTCTATTACTGCAGTGAAAATATAGAATATGATTAGTTGTTCAAAGTATTTTTTTTACTTCTTTTTAATACTCGATTTTTTTTTTTTCAGTTATCATTGCACTTTTGAACTTTATACTTCATAAATTTATTATTTCTGCAAAAAAATAAAATATAAAAAAGCTTATACGAACTTATGCTATGGTTATTACCAGGTTTTAATTTTTTTTTTTTTTTTTCTTTTTTTTTTCAAGCCAACCAATTTGTACTTCCGTTATGACTTACTTCGATATCCCTTGTGGTATAGAAAAATTGTATTTTCACTTCTGAACATTGGAACTGCTGGTAAAAAGCAGTTTATATAGAAATGTAGGGGGGGCCCTCTTCAGACCACCTACTGAAAGGAAAACGTAAAAAAAAGTTGTTTAGTAATTTCCCCCTCTCTAAACAGGGTTTCATACTAAGAGGGCTAGTCCGCCATTTTTCTATAGTATTCTAGTTCATTTCCTCCTTCATTCTTTCCTCATTTTGAAAATATATATTTCGTTCTTTAGTTAGAAAGGCTCTTTCCTCGTACTTTTTTCTCCGCCAATCTTATTTCCGGTTGAAAAAGTAATATAGTATGTACAAACTTTTAGAATTTTTTTTTTTATATTCTTGTTCCTTGCTTGTCGGACTTACTCTCCTCAGAACTTTTCAATTTGCCTTCACCCATAAAAAGTACACTGAACGGAACTTAAAGGCGTGAACGATGGTAGATACTAAACAATTTATTTTCCCCTTACTTGTTTCTTTATAAAAGATTCAAGTATAACAATATACATACTTTAACTTTGGAAAGATTGTTATTGTTACTTCCTTTTGCCTAAAAAGAAAAAATATGAAATTACCGCTAAAACATTTTTACTGGACGGAGATTGCAGAAATGTGATCGATTATTATCTGTGCTTTTAGATAATATATGATTTATAAATCGTGATAGCACATGATGCACGGTATTAGTAATAAATATTACTGGTGTGGCCTGGGAATGAAATATGTACCTAGTCATTATTCTAACATGATAATGTTTTCATCATTTGTGATTTTTATATTTAATGATAAATATTTTGTGTTTTGAATAATGTTAAGAATTCACTCATTGCAGGAAGTGCCCGTATCAGTAGAGCTATATTAAGGCCAATCTTATATGAGCGTTACTCGACGTCCATCGTTTTCGGCAGACGGCATAAGGGTGTACACTTAGACCGACGTCGAAAACGACGGAGTCGTTGTCGTCGGCGATAAAATGCTTTCGTCGCCCCCTCGTGCGGGACGCTCGGGAGGGTTGTGCAGGTTCAAGTGGCAGTTGTCACACGGACGGGATTTACGGACGTTTTTAACTCCACATCAACTTTTTTTATTATACAATAACAATACCTTTCATTACCAAGCAATGGAATTTTCGGTTCCAGGAACGTCCTGAAATATGTGAAACCAGTAGTGAACATTATAGAGATATAAACAAGAATAATAAAGGCTGGAAACAAGTGTGTATTGTTTTATTCGAAAATTTCGATAAAATAGTGTACGCACCACGAGCAGTAAGCGCCATGACAGCCCTCGTTAAATACACTCGTGCTTTCAAACTTCGCCCTCGGTAATAACTCCATTACTGCTCTAGGTACGTAAATAGCTATAACACATTGTTCTATTTGAGAGTTGAAAGTAGACTAGGTAGACTATGTAGCTGCTAAGTTGAAGGACAGAGGAGGGAAGTGTGATGAAGCAGGGTCGCCGTATGCCGAAATACAGCCCTCGTGTATAGAAAGGGGATCTAAAAAACTTCTGTGATTTTCGACTCCCGTGTGATATTGACCAAATCGTATGAGGTTGTCATGGGCCTTTTTCGCTTAAGATGTTTAGTAAACATTTTTTATTGATAAGCGAATCTTACTTTAAGTTGAGCTATATATACTATACGTATTTTCGAATAAAATTATATAGTGAATTATCTAATACTGTAACCCATCGGGATACAATTCGCTGAACCTCTTTGTTCTGTGTGATAGATATAGTAGAATCTCCAGTGGCTGCGCCTATACTGCTCTAAAAGGGATGGGCGGCTGGTACACGCAGAAATTTAGACACACCTTAAAAAACAATAATACGTGTGTCTGAATTCGTTTGATAAAATTGTTCAGTATTAGATGTGGAAATATGGTAAAAAGAGGAGCTTTTCTTCATGAAAACAGATTCCATACCACTCAATTACAATTAAAGTGTGGTTCGAATCTAATGTTAAAATAAGAGAGTTGCTTCTAAAGCATCAAGAGCTTAATTAATGTGAGTCCTCTAACAAGAGGGGAAGATTATATTAAGAGGCTTGTAATAAGATCCTTAAAAGCAAGATAAACGTGAGGAAGCTTGGTTCTAAACAATCGTATGCAAACAATGAGATGGGTGGAGCTTGGTCGACTAGAAGGCAAGGGGAGAATCAACCCCTGGTACATCCTGTTAGAGAACTTTACATGTCGAACTTGATACCACCATGTTCACAGACCTGACAACTCACTCTTTTAAGACAAAGCCCTTACTAAGGCTTCTAAGTCTGCCTTCAAGATAAGAATAAGACAAAACTCTTGATTCTCACAATGAAATGAGATAAATCCCCTCTTTGTCTTTGTTGTTCATCATTGAGGATAATTCTTTAAAAGGATGCCTTCACAAGGAACGTTAATCTAATGTCATTTCATTTGGAAATAAATCACAAAAGTAGCGAGTTACAACAATTATTTATTTATAAAGATTTTTATTTTATTAGTTGGCAGTAAGCAAGTGCATTATGATGCATTGAACAAGTTACATCTTCAATTACACTTTGTACAACTACGTACCTGACATCTTCTTTCTTTTTATATATTCTACTTTCTCTTTAAAGAACCATGATTAATAACGTATCACTATAATATTGTAGTTGGTATTCAACTAGATTTGCTTATCACTAAGAAATGTCTAATAATAATTTATCTTAATAATTGATCAGAGGAGTAATTTAAGCAGTGGGTCGCCAGACGCTAGACAGAACGGAAATAAAGTTAATAATAGTTGAGCCATATCTGCGTAAACGTGACATTGACAGTTTGACAGTCAAGTTCATAGGTTGTGTTCTATGGTCTATGTACTGTGCAATTTGCAATATGTGACTCCTAGATCTATTTCTCTCTCTCTCTCTCTCTGGCTCTGACCATGACCACTTACGGTTGAAATACGGTCTTGCTTTTATAATAGCTGTGGTGTTGGTGTTGTCAATATTCTCATTTAAGCATTAACATTTTTTTGTGCAAATTTTCATACGTTTTACCCCATCAACAATCACAATCTTATTTCATTTGCTAATTGATATTTTTTTCTTTTGTATCATTTGTTATTATTATTTTTAATTTTATGTTAATCTAAATTGTTTTGTTGATTAGGATCACATGTAATATCACATCTACAATCCTAACATCTTCGAATTATTTTATCTAATAAAGTAAATTGGTAAAAATAAAAAAAAAAAAAATAAAAAAAAACCGCAAATGAACGTAATACATTTCTCCGAACTATCAAGTTTAAGGTATAAACATTGTGTCACTTATAAATTTATTGGTACTGTAATTGAATTGTTAAAATGCAGTAGAAAAAAGAAATCATTAGTTCATTCTATTTTCTAAAGATAGGTAGAGAGCGCTGTTAGTTGATTGGAGATAAAAAAGAAGAAAGGAGAATCGAAGGTAGAAAACAGTGGGTGGTTTCAAAGCTATCTGTGATTTATTACTCGCTGTCCTATTACCAGATAATCTATCAGTTCGGTAGAGGGATTGCTTAAAAAACAATTCCCCTTTAAGAGGGTTGCTTTTTTTGCCTTTGGTTTTTCTAGGAAAGAGAACCAAGTAAATCCCATTAGGAAACAGTCTAAATATTACATCAGGTTTTTTCTCCCTCTGGATTAAGAGTTTGAATGACAGTTGCATGAATAGTATTTTTATATGCATTAATTCTTTTAAATAAGAAAAACATTGTTTGCTTTTATTTCTAGACATTACAACATGAAATCTTTCATATAAAAAATAATAAAAAGGTTAAAAGTCGGAGTTATGTGACAGATATATTTCTTTTTATATTATGTATTTATGTAAGGTATAATTTATGTATTTTCGTTTGTTTTACCTTAGACTTTTTTTACTTTTTAGTTGTTGAATAAGCTATAAATAACAACTTATGAAAAAAAAAATAATAATAATAATAACGCAAGAATAAGTGAATTGATATGTTTGTCATAGCAGATAATTAAATGCAACTGCAAAATTATATCTATATTATGAGACTTGCTGCAGTATCTCCTCAAACATTAAATTTATGTTATAACCATAACCACCGCTTGTCTAAGATGAAAAGGGACTAGATCTACCTCAGCATTTGTTTTAAAGATATTTCTCTCAAAGACGACTTTTACTGAAACTATTCGGAATCAATAAAACTTGCAAGTTAAGCATATATTAAATTATAGAGAACAGTGGAAATGTTTCATTTTTAGTTGCAGAGGTTTATTTTTTTCAAATAGGACATTTTGAAATTAATAAAAACAATAATATAACAATATGTTAAGTAGGTATAGTTTTTAGGGTCCGTAGACAAAACCCTTATCCCTATAATTTCCTGAGTTTGTCTTTATGGCTGTTTGACGTTAACGCAGGTCTATCTCCGAACACAAAAAATTGAAATTTTGAATTCATGTCATGTGTATCCAAACACAATATAAACTTTTGGGTTCCTTCCCTCCCGAAAAATCCCTCTAAAATAAGTGGTTGACATTTTTGCTCCCGAGCTTACCGATGGTAAAGGAAGCTATGTGATCGTTCTAAAGAACGAAAAAAAAATTTAGGTCTCCGATTTTAAAAATTCAAAGACATAAATCTTTTTTAAACATCAGGGAACTTTTTGGTTCCGTGTGTCTGTCTGTCGTCAATTTTTGCGAACCAACATGCCCCCCGACGCCCTAAGTACAAGCTTTATTCTCAATTTCGATCTTGTACCAATTCGCATTTGCGTCCTGTGTCCTTAGATATTGCTTTTCGTGTTCTTTTTCTTCCCCCTCTATTTTTTAACAAAACGAAAAATATAGTTTAATTGCACTACAGTCTATAAGATTAGACTTGGCACAATCAAAAGGAGGGAAAATTTTGGGGGAAACGATTTTATTGGTCCCCCATGTTGAATGCAACTTCAGAAAAAAATGCTCTACTCTACCCCTGTTCCACAAAAAAAATATAACATGGCAACACCGATTTTCCCTTTTTATAACCCCAAAACTACCTCCACGTTTGTTGTTTCCCGCCTTCGATTGTGCCAACTCTAATCTTATAGACTGTA
>KZ651308.1:902538-920127 GCA_001010745.2 Gerris buenoi | reverse complement strand
ATATATATTATAAAATTTATATTAAATTATATTTATATAGGTTGGGATATTCATATTTTCCCTTGTATAATAATATAAAAATGTAAAGCTTCATATTATTTTTTTAATTTGATGTCTCCATTATACACTTATACATTTTTTTTTCTTGTAGATATAGCTATATAAAAAAAATGAGAGTTAATTATGTGCTTATTATAACTTGCTTAATATACGTATAATAAAAAGTAAGTGCATATCCTAATATTCACAGAATTGGATTTGTCAGTTTGGCCGAGAGTGTGTTAAATTATTTTCACATTGAAACAGGCAGTGTTAGAGTACATTAATAAAACTTGTCTATGGATAATTATTAAGTTTATACAAATCTAAGAATGAATTTTATAAATAAAAATGGAAAATAAAGTGTTGCTACATGTTCGGGATTATTTGAGAATAGGTTCTGTACTAATTTATTCAACTCGATGATAAATAAATAGCAATTAAAATTAATAATTTTAGTCATAACTTGTTTAAATAAAAAACAAACGAAATTTCACCGAATCAAACCTTATACATACAGAAATGTCATGTTCCTTTATTCTAAAGTAGAGAGGCAGCGTAGCCGTGCGGGTTAAACCCCGTCTGCTCGGCCATCACTGAATCATGAGTGGAACAAGATGGGATTCGATTCCTCGCCGTGACGCTCTGATTTATATGGCTCACTATTGATCACATCATACAATGTACAAATGTGATGTGTGAAGTGAAGTGGCTGCAACTCTCTACCACTGGGCGTAAGAAGGGCCTAAGAAATGGCCTAATTGCAAGGTTCGAACAAGTGGTTCGTCCTACCCGTTCTAGTAGGAAGTACTAGACTACTACTACTACTTATTCTAAAGTTCTTTGGACAACATCCCTTCGTCTTACTAGTAATTTAGACAATAAATTCTTTATAAATAATAAACAAACATAGGGTGGTTAGCTAATTAAATTTTTGTCACATGGCACTTTACTTGTACCTTCTATGGGTTGGTAACCAAGCAAATAAATACCATTTTGCCTTCTCTTGAGACATCTTCGTCTTTTCAAGGCCTATTAAGCGTCTAAAAACAATGACTATAGGAATTAAATAACTAAAGCAATTGCTTGAGAGTTAAGGCCCCCATACACGGTCAAACTAGTTTGACAAGTAAGTTTGATGCCCAGCTTACACCACATCAAGCCATCCAACTCACAAACTTCACCTACACACGGTCCAACTTACTTGTTAAGCTTGCTTGACAAGCCAAGTTTGATCGTGTATGCCTTTACATCATACATATACCTATATATATTTTTTTAATTTGCTGGATAAGTAATGTAATTTAGTGCTAAGCAAATATTAGCACTAAATTCGGTTTTACTGTGCTAATACAGTTTTATAAAATGTATCTCAGGAAAGCCCGATTGATAATACGCGTATGCTCGCACTATGGGTCGTACTGTTGAACAGCATTTAATGAAAACATACTAAATATCTTACCTAGTCTTTAAATAGGATTAGTTTATTTTCATCCTTAAGCCTAAGGAAAAGGAAACAAGATTCTTTTAAAAAAAAAAAAAAACAAGAAGAAAAATCGCTGGAAATTGATTAATTTCTTGTTTCCTCGGGTTTTTTTACACTCTAAATTTTTTCAACAAGTTCGATATAGGTGCGCATCGAACCGAGTGTAATCACTTCGCTGGAGAAAAAAAGGCTTTGAGGACGGATACTGAAGAAAAAAAGAGGAAGAGGGCGTGAGTAAAAATGACTTTTGAGCTCGCAAAACCGGGTTTTCCCTCCCTCATTCCATTCTAGGATCGAAAAAAGGGTTGTTTACCGTCTAAATTACTTCTCTAAGCTCCAGGGGGTCCAACCTATCTGAAGAACTCTCTTGCTACACTACAAATGGGAAGGATAGCATCCAATTTTCTATTAAAAGAAATAAAAAAATAGGGCCTGAAAAAAAAATAGCTGACTACTACCGTTTGTAGTTGTAGTGTAATACCTTTAACAGATGAGAATTCAAAACATAGAGAGAAAAAACTCGATAGAAAATTGAATCTGATCTTTTTTTTTCATCTATATTGACCGATTCTCAATTTTTTCCCCCCTTTTACTCTAAAAGGGAAGAAGTCTTGTGGAAAACCCTACTTTTTTTCAACAAGTTCGAAGTAGATACTTTTTTTTTTAGCAGAAGTTTTTTTAGACTTACAATCTAATAAGCAATGGAGTGAAAAAAAACACCTGAATATTGTTCAGTACACTTTACATTATTAAATTCTTACCAAATCTTAAAATAAAAGAAGCCAATAAAAATGTTTCTATTACACGAAAGGATTTGTGTTTATTTTAATTAAAAAAATATATATCTAAATAAATTTCTCACATACGAGTACGAGTATGTACATAGTATCCTGCGTATTCCATTTGTTATTGGCGTGTTCCAATTTGTTGCTTTAAGTATTCTTTATTAAAATTTTATTATTATTGGCGGGGAATTGATCCGTATTTCTCACCCTTTATATATATATCCTTTTTTATGTAAAAACGTCGGAAGCGTTTCTGAGACATAATTTTCGCGCTTTCACAATACTTTCTCATTATTTATACTGCGGATATGAGAAAGTTATAATGAAACAATCACATTTCTCCGTAACCGTTCTACCTAATCTTAAAGATATTTGTGGACTTAAAATTACTATAAACTTCTTTTTTTTAAACGTTCTGACCAAAACGTTTAAATGAATGTATATTAATCTGATAATAATAATAACAACTTATCAAAGCTTTCTCTACTTTCTTCATCGGCAAGTAAAAACAAAATTACAAACTTTGACCAGTTCATGAACATGAACGAAGTAGATATAATAACATTGTTCTGGGCCTAAGCAAGTATTAGAGACAGGACGAAATATTATAGCGTAATATAAAGTAGCGGTTTTTATACATTAAAAACCTTTTAAGATGTCAACATTTTAACGTTTAATAAAAAATATTATAAGCTATAAGGCAACCATTAGCATGAGTACACGAGAAGATGAACTTATTAAACTACTAATCGGTTCTTTAAGTTAAATATTTTTATTACAAGATAAGTAAAATAAAATAATATAAAATAATTATATGTCAAAACAGCCAAGCCATTACAAATATTATAGTTGAAATGTATATATTTTTATTAAAAATCTACTTGAGTTATATTTACAATGTTCTTATTTGCCTGGAATATTATTTAATTTTAATATTATCGAAAGTGTAATTTTGAGTTAGCTTCGATTATAATACTTTTTATTATTAAAGTATAAAGTTCTGCTTAGATATTATAACATTGTATTATGTATTTGTTCGGCTCAGAAGTTTTTTTTGCATTAAGATGTAATATTTATTTTTTATGGTAATTCCAAGAAAGATTTTGAAATATCGAGCTTATTATGTATTTTTTTTTTCTTTCGGTTAACTTTACTTTTGTTAAGTTAGGTAGATCAGAGAAGAAGAAAAAAAAAATTGCTTAGATTGGGGTAGAATTTCGCATATATTAGGCTAGGCTTTAGAGTTTAGAGGGTTTGGTTCTGTTTGAGGGTAAGGGGTTTCTCTTTGCTGTTTGCTTTTCGGCAAGGTTTGTTCATCCCTTAACCCTAAGGGCCTCTACCACCCCCTGATTAACACAATAAGGGATTTTCAGAGGGGATCGCTCAGTCTGTCTTGTCTATGCAGTTTTTGCTGGAAAAGAGTTAAAGAGGGAAAAAGGGACCTTTTGCTTAACAAGGTGGCATGGAAATGTTTCCTAATGAATAGTAGGGGGACGGGGTTCGAATCCCAGACCACCCTCTCCTACCTTAAACCTTAACAAGAAGCATCAATATTAATGTTACTTGTTAACTAACGACCTTTTCTCAGTAAGCATTCCACTCAGTGAGTCTACAAAGCTGTTTAATTTTTTTTCTTCTCTCCTTCTGGTAAGGAAATTTTTGTGCTTGTCCTACCACTTTGTTGACTCAAAAGAAAGAAAAAAAAATGCAAATAATTGAACAAAAAAAAATCATCTATATAACTAAATATATACCAAGAATTCCCATTTCATCTTGACTTTTTTTTCGAACTCAATTTTAATAAGGCATTATTTTCATGGGGAGAGGGAAATCCTTTTTTTCTGTTAAGGGTTCATTTGAGATTGTTGACAAACAGGACAAGGAAGGGATAAGGGATCAAAAGAACTTGTGAATTATACCGTTTAACTAGGAGATTTATCTCGTTAGAGTCCTGTTTGTGTAGGCAGGAAGCCTAATCAGAGGACATGTCTTTTTTCCCTTGTACTGGATTTGTTTGACACGTGTAAAAGGAACATGTAATTTAGCAAGAAGTCAAAGTTATGTGACCAGTAGCTTCTAGAAATACGCAAATATGTGCTCTGGATTATGCTAATTATGGTGTGTTTGTGCACATTGACAAAGTAATATTCTAATACACCTTGACAGAGGTTTAGTTCAATATCCAAACAACGTACTTCACAAAATACTCTGCTAATTAGAGTGGCTCATAGCTTCCTCACGTTATTATTTGTATACTTTAATGATGTTATATTATTAAAACCTAGTATTGTCAAATTTATTCATTTTCCCCGTTTTGTAAAACTGTCAAAATTTAAAGTATCAATTTAGCAAAAGTAATCTGAGGCCATCTGCAGTCTACTTTCGACAAACCATCCAAATTTCATAAAAATCAGATGAGTGCTTTTGATGATATAGGTGTTGTTAAATGTATATATGTTTGTACGCACTTGGAAAAGAAACAAATGGGCACAGAAGGTAGGAACTTATAAGTGACCAACAATTGGTTAATTATGAACTACAATCTAAAACTAAATACAATCTAATAATCAATACAATCTAATACAAATATACAATCTAATCTAAATTTCAATAAAATCATATAAATAATTTTATCTACGAATTGCACTGTAAGTAGACTTTATATTGCTAATAACAGGGAGTAAAAAAACAGTCATACCAACTTAAAAGGTATTTTTTAGGTAAATTTTAAGTATTATGTTGTTTTTTTAGCTGTTTTGTTTAATTTTTTCGGGAAGGTTACTTTAGGTTATCATACAAAGTCTTTAAATTAAAAACAAACTAAACGTAATTAAATTAAAAACGTATATATTTAGTACCGGTTATGGGTAGACCAGAATAATATTTTACCTGAGTCCCAATCGGGATTCAGACAAAATAGAAGTTGTATGGATAATGTTTTCATCCTTAACTCCCTTATTCAAAATCATCTGAGGCTCCCTAAAAGAAAACTATTCTTGGCATTTGTAGACTTCAAGAAGGCGTTCGATAGCCTTAACCACAGCCTCTTAATTCAAAAATTACAACGCCTTCGTCTGAGCACAAAATTTTTAAACATTTTAACTAGTATTTATGATAAAGCTAAAACATTAATCCATTACAAACATGAAAAATCCGCTGAAGTCCCCATAAACAAAGGAGTTTTACAGGGAGAAATATTATCGCCATTGTTGTTTAATTTATATATAAGTGACATAGATAGTTTTTTTAGGGAGAGAGGATATGAAGGTGTAAGCATTGACGCCGAAACAAATATCCCAATTTTGGCTTACCCGGATGACCTCGCGCTTATCTCGGACTCCCCAGTGCAACTCAACAAAGCTCTTTCCATACTAGAACAATATTGCTCTATCTATGACCTGACTGTTAATATAAATAAAACTAAAGTTTTGACCATATCTAAAGGCAAGCTCTCCAAAAAAAACCCAAAATTTTATTATAAAAATCAAGTGCTCGAAGAGGTGACATCTTTCAACTATCTAGGCGTTTGTTTTACTCGAAGAGGAGTTTTCGAGGAAGCTACGAAGCAGGCTATAGCACGTAGCAGGACGGCTGCTGGTGCGATCAAGCAGACTCTGGCGGCAGCGTCAAACAGGTCGTTTGACGCTGCCTGTCGGGTATATAACGCTAGTGTGCTCGGCACAATGCTCTACTCCTCTCCTGTATGGTCCCTCCGGTATACTCATCAACTTGAGGCGGCACAAAACTATTTCTTCAAAAAATATTTTTCCCTCAAAATTAACGCCCCTCACTACATTGTTAGAAGGGAATTTAGTGTGGAACATGTCACTGTAAAAATAATTAAACAAACTCTAAAATTTATTAATAAAATCCACGAGCTAGATGACGGGAATCTTGTTAAAAAATGTTTCTGCCGACTTCTCTTCCTTGACTCTGTAGACAGTAACAGTGTAAAATACAACTGGGTATCCCAGGTGAAACATCTGCTTGACAGCATGAATGTCGACTATCAACCTGTTTTCCATTCATCTTTAACAAACAACTTTATTAACACGGTAGCCTCAGATATATCAAATAAATTATTCCAGCAAGACTCAGACACAATCCGCAACTCATCCTACTCCAGCTTGTACGTTATCCTAAATAGTTCACTTACAGATTTTAACTATCGAAATTCAGAACCCCCACTTCCCTACCATATACAACGTGTCCTAGCCCAAATTCGCACTGCCGGCCAACATAGCATTAAAGTAATAGTAAATAACACCCTCCATATAATCAAATGCAATGAAAAGTGTCCACTGTGTAACACTAGACAATTTGAAACATTGGCCCGCATCTTTCTTCACTGTCCCCATTACCAGACAGAACGGACAGCTTTCTTCCCGATGTATTTAGTGAGCGATGAGTGGTCCGACGAAACAAATATAGCTTCAATACTAGTTATAACTGACATTAAACGAGCTAAAAATATTTATTATTTTATATCCAATAGCTTCAAACGAAGGCAGTTTTTGTTAGAAGAGTAAATTAATATATGAATTTTAATTTTAATTAATATATGTAATTCAATAGTAAATTTGTGCAAACGGTACTAATCTGGGACCATCTGTGGGCTACTTACAACAAACCATCCAAATTTCTTGGATACAAACCATGCAAACTATACTACTTACAACAAAACATGAAATTATACAGTTGTTAACAAAAAATGATTTTTTGCGCATGCGAATGGGAAGTGGTCACAGATCACAGAAGGTTCAAATTAATATGGGACTAAAAATGTGCTAAATACGACCTACCATAAAATTTCATTAAAATCGGATCATTGGTTTTTAAGATATGGTGGTTCGCAAAAATTTTGAACAACAGACACCATACCAAAGCATATTCTCTGAAACTTCTGTACAGACATTTTTAAAATCGAAGACAAAGAAATTTCGTTTTTCAGAATATTCCACAATCACCTCTACTGTTGGCATTGATGCAATACCTTAACATCATATTTTTCTGATACTGATAAGGACCTAATTTTTTATAAATAATGTTTTCGGAACGAAGTTCCTTATGGCACGTTCTGGAGCCCGGGAGTGAATCAGAAAAAAACGACCAAAATCACCGTCACGCAAAATCTTTCACGAAATCTACCGATGGCGATAACTTGTGTAAAAGTTGACCGAGTTAGTTGAAATTTGGTACACGTGTTCATTTTACCAATGCCCAGGACAAGTTCGTTGGACAACGTTATCCGTACAAGCGTCCGCGCGCAAACGTAAACGTAAGCGTCAAATTTAAAATTGGAATTTTTGAACGGGAAAAAATTCTAACTTCATCTATTTAATGAGACAAACAACTTTCTCAAATATATTTTTTTAGTAAAACGAACACCGACACTGCTATGAAGTGATGAAGATCGCTAAATTTATTAAAGCAGACCAAAACTATTAAAATAAAGAAAACAACGTTTTTACCGATATCTTACGTTCTAACGTAACGATTTAAATGAAACTTAGTATTCATCACCTATAGTACAATTGAAATAAGCATGTAAAATTTCAACCTGATACAATCAGAATCTTTTGTGTATTAATGATTTATATTTTTATTATTACTGGTCTTATATTACTTTGCTTTGTAAGTTTCATCGCACACCTATTACCCCAATTTTGAACCACTTCCCGTCATTCAATCTTCCCCAAATTTTGCACATAGAAATAACTAAGGTTAAGAATACAGAAACCAAAATAATAATAATAAAAAAACAAAATGGTGTCATATTTCTTTGCTTTTTAAGTTTCATCGCACACCTATTACCCAATTTTGAACCACTTCCCGTCATTCAATCTTCTCTAAATTTTGCACATAGAAACAACTACGGTGAAGAATACAGAAACAAACAAAAATTGTACATAAGACCAGTTTTCAAAAAATGGAATTTTTATATTAATTATTTATTTTAATATTTAATTGGAGGAATATACCGACGGGGTCTGAGAGGACAGTTCTTTTTTGTTCTACAATCATCTGTTTTAACTATAAATTTATCATTAACTTTTTTCTCAATATACAATATATTGTTTATTGAAAGACGCTCACTTCAAAGATAATAAAAAGATTTTCATTTAATTTTGTCTTAACCCCGCTAGTACAAATAGTTAGTTACTTTTAATTTTGTATCTTTTCTAACTCCGCACCATGTATAAGTAGTTATTACTGTGATTTTATAATTTATATTTAATGTAAAGCGTAAGGAACTTCCTTCCTACCAGGTGTCCCACGACACAACACGTATTTTTTTTACCTTTTGTCGACCTATTTGTCCTGGTAGTTATAAATTACATTTTTAAAACCAAGGATGCAGAATATATATCCGTTCAAGAGATTAGATTGTACTAAGATTTCCAAACCCCGGCTAAACTGTGTGTAATGCTATGGGTGCACCCCTATCCAAGTTGTGTGCAAGTATTGCTGGACAAATTTTTAATTGCCTTAAGTCTGGGCCTGAATGTTATAATAATTATAATTACATAATTTTAAAATGAGTCGGTTTTTTTTTAGAAAATATTTCTTGAAATTAAAAAAAAATATATTATATTAATAAGTACTTTAAAATCTTAAGGTATTCAAATCTATAAGAAAATATTTGTTTAATATGAAAAGTAAAGAGTTCAGTTTATTAACAGGTGTTGAATTCAAATCCCTTTATCCTAATGAGAGAGCCTCGATCCGAATAATAATCCAAGACAGTTTAATAATCAGAATTAATTACGGCCGATTCCGGTAGAAATATAGAAGAGAGCAGTGGAATAGAAGTGCTGGAACAAATGGGAATAGGAGAATCAGCCGTGTCCGGGGGATAAATATGAACTAGGTTCCGTGAGGTATATAGCTTTACGGGTCTGAGGTATCACTCCGACCTCTTGATAAATCGGTCCCACCCATTAGCGGTTTGAGTAATGTCCGCGTTTCTGGGTGAGGAGGGAGGGCTCCAGTTAATTTGGGTTCCGGGGCCCCGCGGGACCCACCCTGTAACCGCCATTTCCATAAATAGTGAAAAGGGAGTCCCCCCCCCCCTCCCTGGATATTAATTATTTCCGGTGTTGCTAACAGCGGAATCCGAACTCTACACCGTCTCACCTCGGCCTATAGGCTCTCTTGGAACCTCAAACAGAATCCCAATTAAACTTGGCACTCTCCAACTATTAGTCATCAATGACGAATGAGGTGCCTCTGCACTTGAAGAATTCAATTATTAAACAATTGAAGTAACGACGTCCTAGCAAAGAAATTAATTCATTACGAGTCGAATAAAGTTGAACGGCTATCTTGACTTCATCCAACCAAGTGTGTGTCAGGTCTATTAGAAGTAGTACTATTTGTTTATGTCCATCTCATCTAAGTAAAAAATGTTATCCGGTTAATAATTCCAACTTTTTTAGTTAGCCGTAATCCAAGCTTTTACTACCTTTGTGGACCAAACACATTTTTCAATAAATATAATATCAATAATTATTCATTTTATTAGTTTCTCATATGAAAAACATGCTTTTAAGCGACTTAATTACTACAATATTGTTTTCGTAGTAAACATAAACTTTGCTATTTTGATCTCAAAAGAGTTTTTTGTTTTTTTTTATCCTACACAAAAGAGTATGAGATTAAATATTATAAAAATGAAAACTTTTAACGAAATTTATTTTAATATTATTTTACAAATTAATATTCAAAAGTAAATGCACAAGTCCTGCGACATTAATTAACCTATCTACAGAGAGGTGCGTAGTTCGGAGATAAAAAATCAATTGTGAAAGAACAATTAAACTGGCTTTTAACAACTTCACTCCGTATTATAATGGCCGGCATTTTAATAATTCCAGTTCTTAAACAAGGCATTTAGGACGCCTGTTATGTAATCCATTTTGGGAACTATTTAGCTCTCATCCCTATAAAACTGGGTCTCGTTTTTAAAATGAACTTAGGGGCCTTGTAGAGTACGAACTCCCTTCCCACTCCCGGAGCCCCATTGTTTTAAGTATGACAATAATGCTTCTCGTAGTTTTCTCGTTAGAGGGCAACTTTACCCATTTGTAAGTCTTTTATTAAAATAATAAAGGAGGGGCCGGGGCATGAGTAAGGGGGTGGGGGGCGAGAGACGCTGCTAAAAGTTCTAGAGTTGCTCGCAGGAAAGCTCAGGCACAGCAATATCCAAGGCAATTCGGTCGAAAAGCAAGGCAACTTCACAACAACACAACACCCTTAAACCTCNTAAAGTCGGTTCATCCCTCCCAAACTCCACATTTACGATATTTCTAGGAGAGTGAAATTAATTAAATTCTTATGAAGTTGAATGTATTCATAAATTTTCAATATGAAGTTTATTAAAACGGATCTGATGATGTAAACTATTAACATAGTTTTGACTTGTTTCACTGTTATACTGAAGTCACGTCTTGGTTGTTAATGAAACACTTAGCAAGTAGTTAAAGAAACCCCATATAAATTAAATCTAATGGTTTTTTGTAAAAATTAAATATTTATAGTTATTAAATAATCCATTTTGTGGTTTTTAAAGTGCGGTTATTTTTATTTAAAAAAAATTAGTTCATTAAGAGTTAGTTCTTAAAAGATATATATGTGACGTTGGTTCGTTGTTATAGCGTTAGATGTTAAACCAGCCAAGTCGACTAAAACATAAAACATTTTTACCTTGATCTGGTTGAAATTAAAAGCACAAAATATACACATCTTGCTAACTTTATGTTTTTATTATCAATAAACGTGTACAGATATCGAGAGGAGTCGAGATATAAAACTCGATTAAAAAAATTCTCTATATTTCAATTCGACATATCATAATTCAAGCACGAAGGCTTACGCAGTTCCAGCATACCAGGTTTTAGGAGAACACGGAGTGCCAGGTTTACACATAAATCGCTCTGGCACATTCCTTTGAATGACAATATTTGACAAGTTCCCCTGAATTTTTTCAACGTGAAACAATTTTTATTACTCTAGACCTGATAAACTGACCTAATGGAACGGCATTCATAATTTTATTTTACATTGTATTGAATCTTAAAAATATTATACAACCAGAAAGCAATTTGTGCAAAGATTCTTGGAGGAAAATGAAGGAAAAGGAAAATATCGGATGTGTGGTATGATTGTATTAAATTTTGCTCTAGACACACCAAGCAGAATACACCTAACTCAAAAAATTAGAGCGGCATTACCGTTTTAATTTTGCCTCGTGGAAAGTAAATTTTATATTTATGTAATAGAAATTATCTGGAGCTATTTGCAAGAACGATTTAAATTTAGAGAGCGTGGGAGTAAATAACTTCCAACTATGTATGTTTAATCCTTCCTATTTATATAAAATAAATACGAATATTTTGTGGATTGCATTAATTTATTCTTGATATTTATTATTTATTATAATTTAAAGTCGGTTCATATTCAGAATAAAAACTACGATGTCATATTGTAATTAGTTTTGATTTGGAAGTAGGTCAAAACATCCAGAATAAATCCCGAGGTATATATGTGTGTGAACTGATAAGCGAAATGGGTCAGACACGACGTATTATTTCATAGGTGTATACGATATGATTAGGAAGCTCCGTAATTGCGCTTCTATCGGTAGAGAGTGTTCGAGTGGACAGACTCTACGTGGTGGCAGAGGCTAATCCGCCGTGGGTGCACCCTGATCAAACCTGCGGCTACGGTTATGGCTGATAACGGGATCAGGCAAGTGTCTATCTGAGACAGACTCAGACATGCATGGCACGCTCTTGTCCTGCATGCATGCACGTCCTGATTGCACCGTGCTTGTGGTTTCACGTTTCTCTCTCACTCTCCTGTAATATACAATAACACGACGCGTTTGGACAACAGTAATTATGTTGTCCGCCCTGTCACTCGCCTTAATCTCTAGCTCGATTTGTACGCAAGCGAGTTATCTATCTAGGTTATTAACCAGTATAAGCCGTATTAGTGATTGAATCTGAACTTGACAGAATTATTCTCACAAATAGTTGGTATAGTCATAGTCTGATTAAGAAAATTTAAACATAAGGTTATAAATTATTAATACCTAGTTTTCTTAATTAGTCAAAAAATTTAGTTTAAAATTACAATTGTGAACATTATATATCAATTAAATTACGAAATTTAAAGCTTTAGATAATTGAAATCTTGAGAGTTGTGGATCACTGCATTACAGTGTTAATGATTCATATGATAAAATAAAAACGAGTATGAACAAAAAAAAATGTTATTATCTTCGTTCTGATAGCAAGATATTGTTATAAAAATGAATGATTGTATTAAATTATGAATTAAGGAAAGAAATACAATGTTTTAATTTAATTGTTATTTTATTTATTATACCTTTCTTTAATTTATCCTTTTTTTACTATATCTTTTTTTACAAAAAACAAACGAAACATTGGGTATCACTTCCAGAATAGTTAGAAGTAGAGTTATGGGGTATTTATTTAATAATAAATTTTGCAGAGAGCAGAATATTTGGGAAGAGGAATGAAAGTACCCTCCAGGAGGAGATAGTACTAAGCTAAAATAAAGCGATTAGTCCAGTCATTTGGTATTTTAAACAGGAAAAATTTGCTTAAGAATTTTTCTCGACGGATCTATTTGTTTTTTGGGGTGCTGAATCTGAAAATCCAGTTATTGACTAGATTCGGATATGGCTTCACCATGAAAATGGTGAAAAACCATAAAATTTTGGAAGTTTTTTAAGTTTTTCGCTTATAAATCCGAAACGACGCATCCTAGAGAAAAATTACTTCTTATCAAAAAGAAAGCTGATAAAATTATCTAAAAAATAAAACCAGAACCAGCTAAATAGCTTTATTCGTTTGGGCGCTAGAGCGCGCTAAAGATTGACCATACTTTGAAAGCCTAGTATACCCCAGAGGTTGCCCTCACAGGGCACATATCCTTAGTAGCTTCAATGCCATTACGATATTTTTAGTATTCATTATTACTCTTAATCCTTGAAAAACTAAGCGCGCGACATATCCCTCAACCCCCCCCCCCCCCTAGGAAACCCCTAACCCTGTTCGTATGGGGGGGGGGAGAAAACCCCAAAATACAAAAAAATGCTTTTGCAACACACCTTTATACATGTTACTATAGTATTCTTGGACATTTCGGAACATTTCCCCTCCTCACCTCCTTTTTGAACAATATGACCACCGGCAACATGAATCCAATGTGTAGGTCTCCTTGCGTTGAACACTTGTTTGAACTAAAGATTTTTTAATGTTCTGCAAGGTTTGCTTTGTAAAGATTTTATATTATGTTTTGTCAACAAATAATACTAATATGTAGGGTTCGGATTTTTATGTTTTGCCTATTAATTTCCATATTGTATTGTTAAATGCATGTTTTTGGACATTAGATGCAAAACTAAATATTCATTTACATAAATGGTGATTTTATGTGGTTTTTTGTAAAAGGAGATACTTAGAAGGAGGATGGATGATCGAGGGGAAGAAGCTGTAAATTTAGGGTTGAGACATCAATTTGGATGTTTGGTATCAAAAAATCGCTACATCGGACCATATAACATTGAAATCATCTATTATGACCTGATAAAACATCGAAATCAAAAGCATCCAAAAATTTCGTCTCAAATTACGTAATCGGGGACTTTCTTTGGGCCCTATAAAAAATGTTTTAATAAGCAGTGATCTTTTTTGTTCATCTTGTCGAGAGATCGCTCTCCCAGCTCCCTTATATCTCTACCCTAAACTTCTGTAATTTACGAAGGGGGGACATCAATCGTTAAAACATTGATTCAACGATGTCTTGACCCAAAATTTACAGCTTATTCCCCCTCGATCATCCATCCTCCTTTAAGGTATCTCCTTCTACGAAAAACAAAATGAAATCACTATTTATGTGAATAAATGTATAGTATTGCATCTAATGTCCAAAAACATGCATTTTAACGGTAAAATATGCAAAATCATATGCATCCACAAAACATAAAAATATAAACATAAAAATCCTAGCTCCATAACAAAACATAATATAGAATCTTACAAAACATACATAATAAATAAAATGAATTCATGTTGCCGGTGGTCAATAATTTGATTTAATTAATTTTAAAAAATCATTAATTTGAAACTCATCAATATCAAGATAAAACAAGTATAAATAAACAGGTCAAGTGTATGCTAGCCAGCACACAGCAAGGGTCCGTAGGCAACACTGCATTCTTTAAGTAGTACCCTATTGATGTTGATGGTGTTATTTAAAATACTAAAAAGCTTACTTTGAACTATCCTATGGGTCTGATAATCTCAAAACACATAAACAAACTTCTGATAAAGTATTTTTTTGCCATTGAACCGGAAAACAGCCGTATAAATACATTGAAAGGACCATACCTTGGCCCACCTTGGCTTTTGCCGACCCTAAAAAAAAAACTTATTCCTAAATTCAATGTTTATCTCTTATTTATAAAAATCACAAATTTGAATCCCGTCAAAATGAAGATTGTAAATATGGGACATGGCAAAGCTAAACTTGCTAATTTTTTCCGAACTAACTTTCCACACAGCAAAATTTGTAGAATCAAATTAAATTCTGCTGAAATATGGCTAAAAGTATTAAATTAGTGAATTGTCATCGTGTTCTGAGCTATTGTCATATGTCTAGCTACTCGGGATGTTAGTTAAAAGTCGATTGCAAGATATGTACTGGATATACAAACAAAAAAACAAGAAAGCAAGCTAATAAAATGTAGTAAAAAGGAGGTGAGGAGGGGAAATGTTCAAGAAAACAATAGTAACATGACTAAAGGTGTGTTGCAAAATACTTTTTTTTTTATTTTGGTTTTTTCTCCCCCCCCCCTCCCCCACACACGAACAGGGTTAAGGGTTCCCTATAGGGGTGGGGTGGGGTTGAGGGATATGTCGCGCGCTTAGTTTTTCAAGGATTAAGAGTAATAATGAATACTAAAAATATCGTAATGGCATTGAAGCTACTAAGGATATGTGCCCTGTGAGGGCAACCTCTGGGGTATACTAGGCTTTCAAAGTATGGTCAATCTATAGCGCGCTCTAGCGGCCAAACGAATAAAGCTATAACGAATATAACTATTGAGCTAGTTCTGGTTTTATTTTTTAGAAAATTTTATCAGCTTTCTTTTTAATAAGATTGGAGTTTTCTCTAGGATGCGTCGTTTCGGAGTTATAAGCGAAAAACTTAAAAAACTTCCAAAATGTTATGGTTTTTCACCATTTTCATGGTGAAGCCATTATCGAATCTAGTCGATAACTGGATTTTCAGATTCAGCACCCCAAAAAACATAAAGATCCGTCGAGAAAAATTCTTCAGCAATTTTCCTAAATCGACTACTTTCCGCTACCAAATGACTGGACTAGAACCTATTGGTCAAATATAATACTTTATTTGAAATCTGTCATTTAATTCCTTAAGCTGGCCACTTAAAGTAACTATAATTTTATTAAAATTCAAATCATAGTGAAAAGACTTAATTTTTGATCCCCCTTTCTTAATATTGTTACAATTGTAAAAAAAAATATTTTGATATAGAATTGTAATCACACTCGAAAAGTCGAAAGCAAAGCAGAAAAAAATACTAAAAGTTAACTAACATTGAAACCAAAACTAAAGCGTCAGTTTAAAATAACAATTAGAGATGATGAATATGATATTTATTAGACACAGAGCCGGCGCAAGAGGTTTTGGCGCCCTAGGCAAAACTATTGTAGGTTCAAAATGGTAAATTTTGAGCAATTTTAAAGCTTTTTCAGTTAGAAAAGCAATCACCTAAAAGTTTTTTAACATTGTTTCTGCAGAATTTTTTAAACATTTCTTAACTAAATCGGTTTTTAGACTAAACATTTTTTTTTACCTTTAACGCTATACTATGCTATTAATTCTTCCTGATTCAATATGAAATACCTTCACAACATCCTATACAGCAACGGAACTAAGGGATAAGCAGGGCCGATTTAACTATAGGGGCACGATGGGCACGTGCCCAGGGGCGCAAAGGTTTGGGGGCGCCACTCAAAAGGCTAGATGGGAGGGGGCAAAGCTAAATTTTGCAAGGGCAAAAAATATAAATGCGGAAAAAAATGTGTTCAGCTCTTAACAGAATAAATACATTGAATAGGTCTACAATGCGTAAATATAAGCTGAACAGTTGACAATCTGAAAAGCGACATAACGCTAGGAATTTACTATAACAATTTAAATAGAAGATTTTGCCAGAGCAAAAGCAAGAAATATCGATTCGAGACAACTCACACTAACTTTGTCATGTAATTTCGGCCCCAGATCCCAGAAAACATGAAAATTATTATAGTTATCTGTAAAGACTGATACGTGTGTAGGATTGCTAGCTGTGACAGTAAACCAACCCTTTGCAGGGTTACTATAAAACCTTCCAAGTGAAGTAAGAGTACCACCTAGCACTACCGTCAACTCCAACTATTCTTTTAAACTATAAACTCATTTGTTTAATGTTAAATATTAATTGCATTAAGCTCGCTTTAATGTTTTAAAAAAATCAGATTTATTTTCATCAATGTCTCGGAAACTAGATTTTTCCCGAGAAAACGGTTTATATCGTTAGATTCGAATTTAAATGGACTACATTTTAGATTTTCGGAACTGTTTTTGAAAAATATTTTTTTCAGAGTCTTTGGGGGATACTGCCCCAAATTTATGGGGCCTAATTTATTTTATGGCTAAAATTCATTACTCAATTTTTTCTCGGGATATGATTTTTTTTAACATGTATGCCAGATATCTTCAAATTCGGCCCAGTAGTTTAGGCTCCATGCATCTGCACAGACAGACGACAGACAGGAATTTCTTAAAATCTCAGTGGACCTCAAAACGTGCTAATCCATCAAAATTTAAATTCGAGTTTTCGTGCCATCATAATATTATCTTTATATCAGAGAGTAAAAATTGGTTAGGCGTAAAGTCTCACGTAAAAAGGGTTTCGTTGGTATTGTGAACATGTAATTAGTATAGGGGGTGGGGACGAAAAATGTTGATGTTTTTTGACAAAATGGCGCGGAAAATAAAACACTACCCCCAAGTGTTATATATTTTTGTAATCTACTTTTCAATACCTTTCATTTGATACCCTACTAAAAATTAAAAATAAAAAAATTCCCCTTGACAGAAATTAGCCGCCATTTTGGACTCCCAGTTTATCAGATCAAATTGCTAATCTTATTTTTTCTTTGGCCCATCAGACCG
>KZ651308.1:846888-902197 GCA_001010745.2 Gerris buenoi | reverse complement strand
GGGGGGAGGGGAAGGAGGGGCGCATCGTGACGGGGTGCCCAGGGCGCAGTGAACGTCTAAAACGGCCCTGGGGATAAGCACTCAACTGAGTATACATATAAACAAACAACCATTATCAAAGTATGCAATAAATAAACACAAAATAGTTTAATGGTTGTATCCCACATAAACATGTAAGTTGGAATCCCAGTTTTAACTGCAATAATCTTTTATTCGCAAATACAAATAATTATACTATTAGTTTTAAATGGGTATGAAAACTAACAATCATCAGAATCATAAGAAATGTTCAACCTTAATTTATTCAATTGTGATTTATTCGTATTTTTTTTTTTTTTTTTAATATTTGGGGGAGGGTCGTCCTCCCCCTCTATGGATTCGCCCCTGAGATCTCTCCTAATTTAGGTTATTCATCCATCTTTCTTTATAAAACATTGACTTGTTGGTAGGAAAGTATTTTGCGGCGCCCTAGGCGGTCGCCTAGTTAGCCTATACGGACGCGCGCGCCGGCTCTGATTAGACAGGTTAAACTTACCCACCAGATTAGCTTAAATCGCAAATTACAATGATGTCCATCTCACTAAGGAACTAAAAGTATCACATTTGTCCGTTAGGATCACTTAACTGCTTTACCTCGTGATGTCGTCACTGTACTACTGTACCCTTGACATTCCGCTCTAAACCGTCTCCTCCATCAGAAAGTAAACAGTAAACATCCTTCAATGGGGGGAAGGTTGTAAATTATGGTTGTTGAGCAAATAACCTAGGAAGTACAAAATACAAGACCTATTTTAACAGGAAACGTCTGTATAGAAGATACAGGCTGAGGGTGTTAAGGCCCCCGCAGACGACCGACTTTTTGTCGGCCGACAAAATTCGGTAGGAGACGGTGCGAATAGAAACAATAGAAACAGGTGGAACCCCGCACACGGCCGACAAAAAATCGGCCGACTTTTACCTGTTTCTATTGTTTTTATTGGTCAGTTTCCTACCGACTTATTGTCGGCTGACTAAAAGACGGTCGTCTGCGCGGGCCTTTATTGAATTATTTATTACGAGCTACTTAGTAGTGCTGTTGGATAATAATGATCCCTTAAATAAATTGAATACATAGATAGCAAACAATCCCAGGGGCGTAGCGGAAAAATGCGGGGCCCGCACATATTTTATATATTAAAAATAAACCGGAGGGGGAGGGGGACTGTAAGATATAGAGAAAAAGTATTTATCTAACCCTCGAAAATCAGAAAAATATTTTAAAACGAATCTAATCATACGAGTTGATTTCTCAGAAAAATCTAGTTTCCAGAGATATTGATGAAAATAATTAAAATTTTGTTGAAAATCTTAATAAAGAGTTAACAACCACCTGTTGAACAACTTTTACACGTAAACTGTTCATATCCGTGTACTAGAGTGAACACTGGCAAGCTTAAAATTATTAAACAATTAAGTTTCAAAAGTATTTGAATGATAATTAAAAATCATAAAATATAGCATAAGCAATAGCAATATGAACTACATACACAAAAGATTTTGAAGGTAATTAACTCAATTCAAACTATATGTGCTGTGTCTAGTACGAACCTACAGCTTTTGAAGATGAATAATATTAAAATAAATCTGAAGGATTAAAAGGTGCACCATTTCTTATCAGTAATTTTTTGGAAAAATCGGAGAGATAGATAAAATTAGACAAAAAAATACTTAAAAAAAAAACTTTCCTAGAATAATACAAATAGGAATAAGCCGCCGTTTTTTAATAGGATCACAAGTTGTGATCACGCAGAAAGTTTATCTTTAAATAAATGTCTAAATGTGCTATTCTGACAATTACTTTTCCTCACCTGCTCCGAAGGTATATATGAAAAGTATTGTTTATATTATTATTCTTGGAATCTTTGAAAATAATCCAGAATTATTCTGTATCTTGCATAAAATAAGTATGTGTTAAGATTATTATATATTCTCAAAATAGGATATCGTATCTTTTTTCAACGCGGGGCCCAATTTATACATATTAAAGAATACCCTCCTTTATAGGGCATACCCTCCTTAAAGATAGGGGCCCCAATTAGTTGTAATACGAACTCATCTAAATCCTATCCAAGAAGCTATCTCTAAAGGATATTTTTGTTTTCTAATATTCGGTTGGGGGCCCCTCTGAGCCCGGGGCCCCCAGCGGGGGGTGTACGCTACGTCCCTGAACAATCCTATGGACCAGTACTTGTTCCGAAGCCCCGGCAAATACAGGGTGACCCAGCTAATATGGAACAGCGGAATATCTCCGGAACCATGATAGATAGAAAGATGCGGTTTTCAGGGTTCGATGATGGCTAAAAATGCGCTTCCAGATCATATGCTGAACATGTTCTATGTTCAGCAAAAGTGTGTGTAATTTACAAAATTAAAAAAAAAGTGAATAGGAAGCCAAATTTTTAGGATTGGATTTGGATTCTATGGCAAAAAATAAAAACTTTTTGTTCTTAGAAATTTTTTTCTCCGAGCATTAGTTTGCCATCTAAAGAGCCCTGAACGTACTAAAATTGAAACTTTCCAGCTCCATTTTACAGCTAACCAAATAATGCCTAAACTAATGGATTTAGGAAAATAATTCAAGAAACAAAAAATTCTTATTTTTTGTCATAAAATCCAAATCCATTCTTAAAAACATGCATTATTGATATTTTTTTCACTTTTTGAGCCCTGCTGAACACCATTTTTTAGGAAAAAAAAGTTACATATAATGTATGAATTTGAGATTGGATTTGGATTCTATGACAAAAAATAAGATTTTTTTTGTCTCTTGAATTATTTTCCTAAATCCATTAGTTTAGCTGTAAAATTGACTTTTAAGTTTTAATTAAGTTTCAATTTTAGCACATTCAGGACTCTTTAGATGGCAAACTAATGCTCGGAGCAAAACATTTCCAGGAGTAAAAAGTTCTTATTTTTAGCCATAGAATCCAAATCCAATCTTAAAAATTTGGCTTCCTATTCACTTTTTTTAACTTTTTAAATTACACACACTTCTGCGAAACACAGAACATGTTCAGCATATTTTCTGGAAGCGCCTTTTTAGCCATTACCGAACCCTGATAACTGCATCTTTCTATCTATCATGGTTCCGGAGATATTCCACTGTTCCATATTAGCTGGGACACCCTGTATTTAAAATCAGCAACATTTAACCTCTCATGGCATCCCAGTTAAAACACTATTTCTTCATTGCCCATAAATAAATTTCCTCTAAGTACTCCAAATAAAAATTGTCACTTTGTATCAAGGATGTAGAAGGACACAAGAGGTAGTTCGATTTTCACGAATTCTTAAAGAAAAGAGATGCCCCTTAAATTCCCTCGGTTATAATATTAAACCCGCAATGCACTTATATCTCTTAAAAACATATTGTATCCGGAATATAGCAAGTTGCAGGAGGTATTTCGATTTTCACGAATTCTTAAAAAAAGGCCTTAATTTTCCTTGAGTATATTAAACCATTAATACACGCATCAGGAGACAAAAAAATCGTGAAAATCGGGCAACCTCCTGCACTTTGCTACATTCCGGATAATTGGTTTTGAGTGATGCACGTGTATTGCCGGTTTAATATAACCGATGAAATTTAAGGGGCTTTTATTTAATAATTCGTGAAAATCGAACTAGCCCCTGTATCTTGCTATATTCCGGATACAAAATTGGTTTGAGATGCACGTGTATTGCGTTAATTATAATCAATGAAATTTAAGGGGCTTTTCAAGATTTTTTTTTTTTTTTTAAGAATTTGTTAATAATAAAATTATTTACAATCTATAATAATAAAAAAAGAAATAAGAAACAAATCTAAATAAATATGAGAAACAAAAATGACAAAAGAAAATTTATTAAAAAATATAGAGCTAAGAGAGACTTACAAGTCATTAAGTTCTATTACAATATCTTAGTATATACAAATATAAATACATTCAAGTTATAGGATGATAAAAAGGGGAAAAATGGATCCTTTTAAACAATTAATTTTTTTTATTTTGTTAAAGCTATTTTTTTGTCAGTAATTAAAACAATATATTATAATATATTCCAATGATTTAAATTTATGGATTTTTAGAGGTAGAAAAGGGAATAGAATAAGAAAAAGAGATGCAATTTTAGTTATAATAGGTAAGTTTTAGGTGTAGGTATATTAGAATACAATTATGTCAATTAGCATTATATTATTTTTAAAAAATGGAGAATGTATAAATTTGACCAACTCGCCTCATTGTAATTGGAGTTTTGGAGTGTTCAAATCCACACAATACATTAAATACATCCAATATATCTTTAGTCCGGAGGGCAAAAATTCAAGAGGAAACCAAATGTGAAATCATTGCATTTAATTTATTTGCATCTTATGGTCAGGTTATTTCAACAGATGTTCGTTTGAATCAGAGACGCTTATTCGATCTAGCGGAATTTAAACAAACTATGGTTAGAAGATTTCACAGACTATACACATCCAGCTTTAAATAAATGACATAACTCTTCTCTTGATAATATTCTTTTTCTTCTTTGAAATTTCTACTTTTTTAAGTCAGCTGTCATCGGTCTTATTTAATTTTTATACTGAAGTTATGATTTCTTTTTTTTGAATTCCCATTCCGAAATTAATTAGTGTATTTATGTAGATAAGTTTACTTGCCCGTAAGCGATATAATATGGGTGGTTCTCAAAGTGTCCGTAAAATAACAATCGATAATAACAATGCCGATGTTATTAAAGTTAGTCAGTCGGTTGTAGAAAGGCTTAAAAGTGGTAGTAAAACAGAAATGACTAGAAACGCCGAAGAAAATGCTTCAGAAGAACCTCGCGCAAACGTAAGACCACCTACTATTACTCCGACTTATAGTCATTTTGCTCAGCCTGCGTACGTTTATCCTTCGGGCGCTATCCCAATTCAAGAGGAGATCCAGAAAGAAGTGGAAAAGACCAACGAGTACTGGAGGCATAGGATATCCAAACTGGAGACGACTCAAGCAGTGTTAAGTAATAGGATGGAACAAGAATACGATAAAACTATGAAGGAATTCGAAAAACTTCTTCCAGAATTAGAAGCTAAGAAAGGGAAGAAGATAGGGGATGTATCGGATTTGAACGAAGTTAAAGAAAGGCTTATAAAATGCTACAAAGAAAATAAGAATAAATCCCTTAACTGCGCTGCAGAAGTAGAAAACTTCAATCGATGCTTCGAAGAGAAACGTGTAGCTCTTCAGAAACAAAGATCATAGAGCCTACAAATATGAACTCCAATTTGGTTTTAGTTTCCTGTAAGTTGATATAAAAAAATATTTTTCCATCAACAGCTGTAAATAACGGTTCGAATATACAAATGTTTTGTCTATATTGATTTTGTTTTTTGTTGTAATGAGGTAGCGTATTCAATTGTTAATAAATTAAAATTATTTCGTTTAAATTATCACAATTTTTTTCTCAGTTAAATTTCTTACCAAATTCAATGCTATATTTGCGTTTCATTACCGCCAGAGGCTGACTTTTTTAAATGAATTTTAAGTGTAAATAAACATTTCTGGGCTGTTACATTATTAGATAATACAAGAAATCATCAAATAGAAAGGTTTATAAAGAAAAGGAAGGTTACACTTGACAGGTTAAATATTTTTGTGTTTTAATTTAAGTCAAATAATTATTTTTTGTTAACTGCGGGAAACAGACGGAGAAAAATAGATTCCAGCGCCGGGATTTGAACCACAGGCCTCTATATTTCCAGTATAGCACTCTAACCAACTAAGCTACGCAGGAGAATGATTTTCTCTGACGTTAATGATACCATGTCCTGAATTTTAAGCTTTCAATTTTTCCACAAGTCTTAGAAGTCAACATTAATGACAGAACTAGACTGAGAAATAACGCTTATAATTATAAAGTACCCAATTATTTATTTTGTTTTAAGATTGGCAATGATAATATACATCTCTATTCATTTTAATTTTGTGTGGTGAACATTGCGACAGAGAAGAACATTTTCCTCCAATTAATTTTTATTAAATCTTCTAGGAAAACATATTTAATATAGCTAAGCATTATTAAATTTACCAATTCAGATACTCTAGGATTTAATTCGATTGTAGGATATTTTTAAAGTGAATATTTTTCTATTTGTTTTATAGTTAATAACCAAAGAGACAATATAATATAAATATATACACATATTATATTTCTAAGCTGTTAAAATGTAACATCTTTTTTTAAGGTTCAGTTGCTTTCTGAAGTGGTTTTTTCCAAGTTTCTCAAAAGATAAATATTAGGCTTTTCAAACAAACTTAAAGAAAATCATACCCTTGTACCCATTAACTGCTTCTATAAGGGTGTCATTAACCAATAATAAAGTGAGTTTTTCAGGTACTATTTTGCCTTGAGGTCTAAAAGTCAGAAATGCAACAATAATTTCTTCTGCTGTTATTTTTTAATGCTGGGACAATTGAATCTTTAATTATTTACAAAATAATGTTAAACGAATCATTTAAATTTTAAATAAACTAATTATATTTGTATTTAGTTTTTTAAGTTAATTTTGCTTCCGAGCTTACCGAAGGTAACGGAAGCTATGTGATCATTCTGAAGAATGAAAAATTTTAGGTCTCCGATTTCAAAAATTCCAAGACAGAAATCCGTTTTAGACATCAGGGAACATTTTTGGTTCCGTGTCTGTCTGTCGGTCTGTCACAAATTTTTGCGAACCGCCATATCTTAAAAACTACACGTCCAATTTTAATGAAATTTGGGTGGTAGGTCATACTTAGCCCATTGTTGGTCCCATATAAGTTTCAACCTTCTGCGCTTATTTGTTTATCTTCCACATGCACACAAACATACATTTATTTTCAGCCATATCTTTAAAAGTAATCATCTGATTTTTATGAAATTTTTATGGTTTGTCGAAAGTAGCCTGCAGATAGCACCTGCCTAATTTCAACCTTCTGCGCACTTCAAATCGTACTAAATTAATATGTCTTATACTACAAAGCCGCATGGCTCACTGACTCACTGACTGACATTAATGTTTACCCACTTCCAGAAGAGCTAGAGACTTGCGGTTTGCGCCATTCGACGCGCAACGTCCACATTGTGAACCAAAATAATTATAAAAAGTTCACTTTTCCCCCTCCTTCCACCCTTAAAAAAATAAAAATGGCCGACTTGATTTTTAAGCTGGTTTGAGGGCTTATTGCAGCTAAACGGTAAGTCGTACTAGAAAATGGATAACACAAGTGGTAACTGATTTTAAAAGATCTACAACTTTAGTCCTATGAGTTTTTGTCGAATCATCATCGGTTGTACCTTAGATGGTGATAATTTTGTTATTTTTTGGTTTTATTTTTTTCCATTTTTGTCTTTGAATGGCCATAGATTCTATAATAGTTGACCGATTTTATTTCTGATTGCGGCGGTTGAATCTCACACTAATGCTCTTTAAATTGAGTATATTTTATTTCATTAGTTCATCCTACTTGCTGAGAACATGAGAGTAAACTTTTTCCCGTGCGCCGTGTCACGTGACCACTTTTTTTGGTTTTTAATATTGTGTCGTATATCATTTTAAAGGCCTTGATATGTACATTAAAGCTATTTTATTTGTTGATTTTTTAAAAATGTTGTGCATGTACTTTTGTACCGATTTATAATTTTGTTGTAGGTTAAAGGGTTTAAATACTTTTTTGATACTAGGTTTTTTTTTTTATATGTATTTATTAGTTAAATGAATGCCCTTTTGTATTGTTTGTTTTTTAAAAATATAATTTTGGTACCTTTAGAGTACAGGGGTACAAATGTTAAAGTTAATCTTTTATAGTGTGACGTATATCGTTAAAAAGCTCTTGCATCGTAGATTAATTTTTGTTATATTCTATTTTGTGTTATTTTTTGTTTTGAGGGGGAGGGGGGGGGAATAAAAAAACCTGTTTGTACAGAAGTTTCTACGATTTGGTTGCAGTTTCATATTTGTTTATTAAATAAATTATAGATGTGCTAACTTTTGGTGCTTGTTGGAGGCTTTGTTTCTTCAACAAATGTTTAAATTTCTCCGACTTTATTAAATATTTACTGGAACAGTGCCACGTGGTTCCAAATTTTTGATATTTATGGTATTTTTCTTAATTTGGTCTTTTCTTTGCGAGGAAGCTATGTGCCACATTAATTGGCAGAGTATTTTATACCTTTGGCTTAATTTAGATAAATCTGGAAAAAAAGAGCCATTTTGGGGAGTTGTTAGACAAGTGGATGGGGCCTCACTCCAATGTATCATGCCGAGTGATTTTTAAGTGTATTGTCACCTCCGGTTAAACTGACATTTAAAATAAACTTTTCCATCATAAAATAAGCCTCGATCCATAAAACCTTTTTAAATCAATATGTTGTTAGCTTTTTTCCTACTTTAGTTGCAAGGAACAATAGCCCAACACTCATTTAATTGTGATAATTTTTAAATTGAAACATCTTTAACCGCGGTAGAGTGAATAGGCTTGGATTAAACGACATCGTGAAACCAAGTTTGTGATCTGGGACTCTAAGTGATAGATTTTTAAAGGTAATTCAATTGCTGGCTAAGTCAGCAGTTGATTTACCTGTGAAAAATCAACAAGTCTCGAACCACTGACCTCTAAAACTTTAGGTCAGTACGCGCGACCACTGCACTGTTTTCATTAATATGTTGGAGGGAACATAGAATCTAGTGTCTAGAACTTAGGTTTCACTTCTAATGCGTAGGTGTCTCACACATATTTTTTTAAAAAAAGAATCCATAATATGTTTTAAAATGGTCTCAAAACCAATTTTTAACTTCGTTTTTTCTTTGGACATTTTGAAGGTTTTATTTTTCCACTTTCCACCTGGATTCTGGATTGCTAAGTCTTCCTGAGTCCGGTAGTGACCGTCATGTTAGATAGGTTTTCTGGCATCTTAGTTTTTGAACTCTTTATTTTCATAATTGTTTGTAAAACAAATAAATTATTAAAAAAATACATTTTTCTATATTGTGAGAAATTTTTATGAAAAATGATTGCATTATTAATTAATAAAATATTCCTAATTTTACTGAAGACACCAACCCGGTTTATTGTAAAAGATAAGTATATTATATTAATATATTTAACTAATTTTTTGTCGATGTTCTTTGATACGTCACTTTTATTTCAAGGATTTAGCATCAGTTACTCCCTGAACTAGTGTCTAAACTTCTCTGACACCCCGCCAGCACAGGCTTAACACACTGACATGTTATTTATGTATTTTCAAGTCCGTCAGTTTGACAATAAGAACTCAACAATTTGAGTTCAAATTTTTAATAATATACACATACACAATTCATTCTTCGAGTATCCAACAGGTAATGTAAATTAAATCTATTTACAATTTTTTAATAATCAAAACTACTTACTACTTACATTTGTTGTATTATAAACACAATTCTTAATATCTTAATTACTTCAAACTTCTAAAATATCAGAAAATTATAAAAATAGATTTAGTTTAGGGTTTAAAAATATTAAATGACATCATAAAGATCAAACATTATTTTACTTTATTAATCTTAAGATTAAATTATGCAATTTAACCTTCTTGCCAGCTTGATAATGAACTAGGGAGCGGTTGAAATATGACATAAGAAAGCCTGACAACAAATGTTCTCTAGTGTATTAGATCAAGAACCAATTTCTAATCCTCTGTGGAAATCAAATATCAATTTTCTAAGTCAATATGTCAGTGGGATGTTGAAGTAACCTTTTTTATTAAAGGAAGTATCTTGACTCTTGACTATATTTGTTGTTAGAGGATCTATAGTTAATATAGCATTATTTTACGTTACATGTTACCCACAATTTTAATTTTTAATTATATACAAAAAAAGTGTGATATTCCTTTGTCCTAAAGTACATTGAACTAGATGTCCCTTTGTCTACCTCTCTTTGAGGTTAGAAAAATCATTAAGATGAAAATTTTATTGGTTCTAAGCAAGATATCAAAAATCTAAATACAGGCTTCATTCCTAATTTTAATTCTGCACAATTTGAGCCATATTTCAACTCTCTAGTACAATAAATACCACAACTATTTCAGTACAACGAGTTTTATCTTTGTATTGAAATGGCGCCTGTACTATTTATCATAGTATGTAAGTTGAAATAGGACTCAAATTGTGCAGAATTAAAATTGGGAATGAAGCCTGTACTTAGATTTTTGATATCTTGCTTAGAACCAATAAAATATTAATTTTACTTTTTTTCTAACCTTAAAGGGCGGTAGAGCCTTAATAGTTATAACTTTGTTACTCATCCTACTTTTCAACATTTTATGGATATCAATATAGGTGGGTAACATAAAGTAAAAAGGTGTATGCAGTTGCTTTTTTTACTTAGTCATCCACCACTTTTTTTCTATTATGGTAGGTAACGAGTAACAAAGTAAAAGAGTAACATAAATATACTGGAGATTAGTTTGAAAATTATTCTTAGTTTTAGACATATAACATTAATTTTATCAGAGCTTTTGCTCTAGGAATCTTAGGTTCATTTGTGATCGTAGAATTATAAATAAATAGAACTAAAACAGCATTAAACATTTCTTGACTTTAGCTTGTTTAAATAGCAGAACAGAGAAAACTGTTAAGGAACATTTTCATTTTCAACAAATTTGAATATCAGAAATCAATCAGTTCACTTGTTTAGGATTTCCACTCAGGATTCCCCCCCCCCTCAACAGCCTATTTTATTACATATTATTTTTGTGACAAGGAGATAAAACTACCTTTGTGTGGTGGACTACCCTTGCCCTTGTGTGCCTATAAATGATAATATGTCTGTTAACTGTTAGGACTAAGGAAATTTCTCTCTTTTACGTACCTCAATTTCGAAGTGTCAACTTCTCAAAATAGTGGGTTGTGGTTGTGGACCTTTTGCCTTTAAAAGTTATTTTTAAACATAGGTAAAATGTATTTATTAAGACAAATGGGTTCTTTAACGTGTTAAATAAATTATAATAATAATATTATTATTATATACTGTATAAAAAAAAAAATATGAGGAAATAAAACTGAAAAAACTTTATGAGGATACTATTTGGACAAGTTCTGCAATACATAAAATCATTATTAACATAATATTGAATGAGCCTGGATAATGGGAAATCATTGTTTACAACGTTGTCAAAGTAAGAAGTGCCGCCTCCACACCACACGTGGTTTATTCATTTGTAATTTTTCTTGTTTTTTACATACGTTTTAAATAAGTTTTTAACTATTTCACATATCAAATAGTAAAATGGAGACGGAAAATGGAATGGATACATCTGTAGTTTCTTCTGAATTATCTTATGAAGAAAAATTAAACTTCGTTAGCGTTATTGCTAAGCCGATGGCGAGTAAGAAGTTAACAAAGAAATTGTATAAACTTGTTAAAAAAGGTATGGTACCTACTACGTAAATTTTTTTTTTTTCAACTAAGTTATAATAAAACTAATTTCAGTAAATTTTTATGGAGCTTTTATTTGTAAATATCTTTTGCCCTTAGATATAATATGGGTCCTTTACTCGTGTTTGTTATGCTTAGGTTTTCGTCCTCGTTGGAAAAATTGCCTGAGAGTTTTTGTATTCCGTAGTATGAATACTACCAAAATCGTAAAATATGAAGTCTTTGTATTGTAAATTTAATATTATTACTGGTTTTAAATTAAGGTAATTTAATCTAATTGACTTATTCGATAAGATAAAAGAGTTAACAAATTTTACGTAAGCTTAACATCAACCAATTATTACCTTTTTAATTGTTACGAAATAAGCATTGCTAATCTAGGGATATTCGAGTTATAGATGGTTTTGTTAAATTAGGGGCTAATCTGTAGTAATCCGTGCAGTTGAGAATCGCTTGGCAGCACAATTTTGCTTGATTTATACACTTAAGAGATGATATCCCGTTGTTCAAAGTGATGGATAATCCAGAAGATAGCATGCAAAAAAATTTCTGACCAACATCAAGCTAGAATTTTGTGTAAGTAAATATTTTGGTGCCTTTTAAGATTATGTGGTCGGCTAAGCTCGTCTGCGGGACATAGCTTGGCAATAGGCATTTGAAAAAAACAAACTTAATAGGTTAGTCAGTCAAATATTACTTCAAATCAAAGAGGTCACGTCAAGTAACAAACTATCATCAACTTGATTATTGGTCAACTTAGTTTGTACTCAGGATCATAAAAATCTCAATGTCCACCAAAAAGGGTGGGACATGGCCACTCTACACAGGTTTTTTTTTTTTTTTCAAATGAATATTGCCAAGCTATGTCCCGCAGATGAACTTAGCCAATCATATATTCTTATAAGGCACTATAACATTTACTTACACCTTACACACAAAATTCTAGCTTGATGTTAGTCAGACACTCAGCACGCTAGCTTCTGGACAATCATCACTGTAATATAAATCTTAGCTTGGATTCTCTCTGGAGATAACACCAGAGTGGTTATGTTTTGCTTGTTTTAACCATTTTATGACCTTAGTACTATTACTGAGTACTACCTTCTCCAATTAGCTAAACAATAATAATAATTAGTAGTCACATAATATCTGTTTGAGGTTGTTTTATCCTTCTGAGTTTGAAAATGAGTTGTTTAATTTTAGTGAAAATTCATGGCACATCTTACACTCTATCATTTTATCCTACCACTTATTGAGTAGAGTTGCAACGGCGATGTCTTACCTCAAAATTATTTGTTATTGCTAAGCCAATGCAACCACATTTATTCCAATAAAAATAAAGGTTTGTTTTGATTTGTTGGTCTTCAAATATATATAATAATATAACTTATCTAAATAGACATCTAAATTGGGTTATTACTTACCTTACGACTATCTGCGCAGTTTATCAAGTGTGACGTCATTTCTGAGCGATAAACTGAGGTAATTGCGTAGTTTAGTCCGGTTTTCACACGAAGTCTGTACATTCGGACCCTCTTTTACAACGATTTTCTAGATTTTATTAGAAAACACTAAGAACCAAGTGAAGATAAAACTGAAGATAAATCAGACGGTATCCTAAAAACCTTTAGTTCAGATAATCGTACCGATTTTCACACAGGTATTTACGACAAATAACTGCGCAGATAATCGTAATGTGTGTAACCCCCTTTAGAAACTTAAGCAATGCTTCTTTATAGTTACGTGTTACGTGACTTCTATGCTTTAATAATTTTATATTTGATAAATGATCTTCATGGTATAAAAAGTGTCTAACCTATAGTCTATGATTTCTGATATAATCTTATTTATCCATTTTACATTTCACTATTTATGTGTGACAGTAAGTAGAAAATCACTTCTTTACTCATTGTTATCTCTTTGTTTTAGCTGCCAAAGAAAATAAAAATAACACTTTCCGCAATGGTTTAAAAGATGTTCAAAAGGCAATAAGGAAAGAAGAGAAGGGGTAATTTTTTTCAGCTTTTTGTATTATCTTATCAGCAATAAAAAAATGTGTTTGATCATAAATATAGCTACCTATAAGCGAAACTCGAAACTTACACATGAAAAATATACTTTCAGATTGGCGATCCTAGCTGGAGATGTTACACCTGTTGAGATAATGTGCCACATTCCTGCTGTATGCGAGACTAAAGAGGTTCCATACTGTTATGTACCTTCAAGGGTGGATCTTGGTTCAGCTATGGGTGTTAGAAGATCAACTCTTATTGTTTTAGTCAAACCACAAGAATCTTACAATGAACTATACCAGGAGTGCTTAGCTGCCATTAAGGAACTTCCATTTCCTTTAGATTAAACTATTCTTTTTTAATTGAGTTATTCTTTTAGAAGGATGTTACATTAAGACCCAATCAGATCTTATATAATTTCTATTAGTGTGATTTGAAGAACATCAAGTATGCAAATGTGGCCTGTGATTAATTGTCCATTAAATAACACAATTGCTGACTTTACAGACACATTTTAGATTCATGTATCTTTATAAAGATGCATGAAAGCAGCCTTTATTATAATTTGATTCACATAATGTTCCTGTTTGATTTGTTAGTGTACAAAGGGGTTTGTATGCAATTTGTAGTAAATCATCTTTTATCATTAACAGACTAGACGTCACCTAAGAATCATAGACCTGGACCCTGATTAGCCAAATAGCTATTTCAAAAAACAATATTTGAACTTTTATTGCGTCAAAATCACCTAATAAAATTTACTTGGTGCTAAGTTATTTACAAGACTCAAATAAACTTTTTTTTAAATAGAGACCTAATATAGTTTGGGCATTATTCAGTATAACTTTCCACAATAATTATAGAAATGTTCGGAGATTATTAAAGAAGATCCTTTCAAGCCGTTCCTTTTTTAGTTTCTTAAGCTGAAGGATGATCTTGATAGGTGACGTCTTATAATTGAATAGACCATTGCTAATAATATCACAGTTATTTTATCAAGCATGTCTTGTCTGTTTAGCCCATGATCTTTCAAGTGTAATTCTTGAGTATAACAATCTAAAAAAAAAAAATAACCTTTAATGAAATAGAATATATTTTTATTTTACGATTATTCGTACCTAAAAGTTTAATGATCCAAGTCTTTTTGTACAAAAGTGGTTTCTTCAATTGCGGGAGAATTTCCCATTTCTTATCAAGAATAGATTGTGTTAATATAAATAAGGATTAATGTCTATCATTTGTAAATATATTTTCTTTTATTAAAAAAATACATCTTTTTTATTTGATTTAATAATTGTATTTTTTATTATTAGTTGTATTTTCCTTTTCTGTTTGTAACATTTACTTAGTTATTTAAATAATTCATCAAGTAAGAAGGATGAAAAAAGTTTACATTAATGTTTATAAATTATGTTTATTTATTTATATAACAATCCTTGGAATAAGTGATTTAAAATTTGTTAAATTGAGAAAAAAAATCACACCAAGATATTAGAATAATTTTAATTTGTTTTATAAATGTCAATATTGCATGTGAATTCCTTAGTAAACATGAGGTTTAGTCTTTAATATTTTATTGAAGAGTTAGTTTAATTCAAAATTAATTTATAACATTTGTAAAGGGAACATTTTTAATCTATAAATTGGCTTTAAATAAAAAAATACATTATAATTAGTTTCAAGGAGGATGATAAAATTTATAAGTCAAAAATTTTAATTGTGCTACAAATTACAGATTCAAAGTGGATCCCTAGGATATAATTTTTGCCACCCAGAAAAGTTAAAAGGATGTTTCTTTTGAAGAATCATTTAATCATTCTAGACAACCACTATCTATTTCGGAAGCTCTTTCAATTTACCAATGCCTCTAGAGGCAATACATATCCTCTGGTACCAACTATTTCTTTACAATAAAATAATTTTATTTAACCTGAGATTTACCTATTTAGGTTAATTCATGAAACAATGATACAAAATATTGCAGAGGTAGAAAAAAATATTTTTATTATATTGCACATTAAACATAATTTATTCGGCATAGTAATATAGATATAACAATTTAAGTAGTACGATGATCATTAGAATCTGTACTGATATGTGCAAAGGTGTCAAGTCAAGAAATCTTATAAAAGAAATAATAAGTAGGCCTCTAATAAGTATATAATATAAACTAAATATATATATAACAGTCAGCTTAGGGTAGCAGTTAATATACAGCTTAAACATTTGTGTTCTGAAAAATTAGACATTTTCTCTTTACACCTTTAATCCTATCAGTGCAGAATAATGCAAAGTAAGAGAGGAGTGTCATAGGATCAATAAAAACATTTAAAAAAAAAAAAAAACAGAAGAGTAAAGGACAACATTAGAACCTGCATAAAGCTATCAGTTAAAAGTGCTAAACTACCAAAGATTGATGCACCAACATTTATTTTGATAATTAATAGGGTGGAGATACACATGACGTCAAATTGGGGAAATAGCTGGCATGCCATAAGAGGGTACTTGCCAGTAACTGGCATACTAAGGATTTTTAAGTTTTTATATGCTTGCTTGCCAGTTTACACATTAACATGTAAATAGCTAGTATGTTTTGTGCAAACTACAGGCATGTGCATCTCCACCTTTATTATTAGTTGGACTCACCTGCCTTTTAAGTTTTTTATGAAAACATTTAAAAAAATGTTTCTTTAAGGAGCCCTTTCTTTTGGCTAAACCCCGGTTAAGAACGTGTAGAGGCAATAAATTAAGATGTGTAGCTTTCTTAAAACAAATCAAGAATAAGGATTTCTTTGTGCCTCTTCAGTTTAAACTGGAAAAACCTGAGCATTAAAAGAAGTGCTTGTCAAGACCACAGGTGAAAGAGAATATAAACATGTGTGAAATGATGGGATACGCCAGGTATACCATCTTAGAATAATCAATGCACACAAAGGACTAGGCAGAACAAATAGTCAACATGATTATAGATATAAGCGCTAATCCTTGCTATGAGTAAGAGAGAATATAGAGACAAAATAGACATGAAAATCAGGTTCCGAAAAGGTGATAATCTGTTGTTAGGGAATCTTTACAATAGAGGAGCGAATTCACAACTGACGATAGAAACATTGTTTTTTAAAGATGTGACTGTACATAATAAATATTGAAGGGAAAAAAGTTGAATACTCCCCCTAACATTATTAATTATTATTATTGGTGTTTTGCCAAGGCTATAAAAGAGATCACTTAAAAAGGTATACTATTTGGGTACATCACAATAGGTTTTATTACATTTAAGATTCTTTTCTCCTCTGTTTGTTCATCGTTATGGTTAAAAGTCCACCGTCTTTGGTCCCTATTGCATTGAAAATAAACATAATTCAACATTAGGAATTCATTGGGTCCAAATTATTGAAAACACGTCTATATGCAGCTAAGGTCAACAGATTCCACTTGCTCTGATATTTCTATAATTGGTTTGTTGGTAGGTGAATCATTTTCATCAGCAGCTTTTGTTTTATCTTCACTAGGTTTGTCCGAAGGCACTTCCAGTCTAGACCAAGAGCCAGGTTCATTTTTTGCCAGTTTAATTTCAACTTTTGTCGAAAAATAATGAACTGAAGATTTGTCAACATTCACCACCTATTTGAAAAAAAAAAGTTTCATTTTAAAAATTAATTGAAATATTCCAGTTGATTTTTTTGTAATCCTAAAACAGACAATTTATAGAAATTAGTTTGGCCACTAACTTTGAAGTATATGCTGTCTTTTAAGGCTTCAATAATCGGACTAAGAACTGTAAATAATGCATTTCAAGACAAGCATACCACACCTTAACATACTATTAGAAATCAATCTCACTTAATTCCTTGTATACTTCCTGACGAAACTATCTCCAGTTCAGGGCCGTACCTAGGTGCATTTGAGTACATGGCGAACCGGTAAAAGTGCGCCCTACAGGTGGGGTGGGGGGTATGGCATACCCCCAGGAAAGTGGGGGTCTGGGTGGCCACCCCCGGAAACTTTTTAAAATCTTTAAGTAATTCTGGCTCTAAATGTTAAAGTAAATTTTCAGTAGTTTTTGCTACTAGAAAGTACTATTTAACACCTAAAAAAAGTGCCCCTCAAGCAGTGGCGGCGGTAAGGTATTGGGGGCCCCCAAGCAAACTTTTAGTGGGGCCTCTTTATTTCCCTTCCAAGGATCCCTCAATTTCCCTATCAGGGGCCCCCAGATTCCCGGGGCGGCCTCATCGCCGCCACTGCGGGCACTTTATCGCCGCCACTGCAATCAATGTTCGTTCTGAAGAACGAAACCTTTTTGCCTCCGAAGAGAAATCCGTTTCAGTTATCTGGGAAAATTTTTCGTTCCGTTTCTGTCTGTCGGGCTGACACTCAATTTTTGCGAACCGCCATATCTTAAAAACTACGCGTCTGATTTAAATGAGATTTGGATGGTTAGTAATAGTCCATTGTTGGTCCCAAATAGGGTTCAACCTCCTGCACTCATTTGTTTCTCTTCCACGTTCATACAAACATACATTTATGTATACCTATATCTTCAAAACTACTTATCCGATTTGAATGATATTTGGGTGGTAAGTCGAAAGTGGCCCACAGATAGCCCAAGGTTAATTTTAACCGTCTGCGCACCTTAAATTTTGATAAATTGAGACATAAATTCACTCCAATTTTTAAGTTTTTGGTAGTTTTCTAACTACCGAAAGATTAAATTTTAAATTATTCAAATTACAATTATCAATAACTACGGGAGACATACAAAGAAAAATAGACCCCCGCACCGGGACTCGGACCAATTTTTCTCTGTATGTCTCCCGTAGTTATTGGTAATTGTAATTTGAATAATTTAAGACATTAATTCATCTAAAAATGAAAACAATTTTGACTGATATAAAAAACGGGGGGAAATTAAATAAATTTAACAATTAAAAAAGCATAAAATCGCGGGGAAGCTATGTGTCACACAAATTGGCAGTCTATTTTTCATCAAATCAAACAGATACGCATGCCCCTAGCCTCTAGGGAGTGGGGCGGATGCGCCTTGCGGCAACGCTAGGCCCCGTTGCCAATATAAACAAGAATCACTCACGCTCAACCCACACACGCCACCACCCTAAGCAGGGGTGCTGAGAGGATTTCCGGGCCTCTGGGCAAGCAAGCAACTACGCCCCTTTGAACAAATAGCGGCCGGGGGTCCTCCCTCTGAAAAGTTTTTAAAATTTAATAAACAAAATATGAGTTTTATGGATTTCTGAGGGCAATTTTGTCCTTAGAGGAAAAGATGTTTGGTGGAGACGAATTTTGATGTTTAACTAAGATAGGCTAAAAAAACAAATAATTGAGTAGTTTTGTAGCTGGTAAGTGTCATTAAAAAACCCCTCTTTTACACTTTGTAAAATACATAATATAAAATAAAACAGAATATAAATTGTTTGCTAAAATAGTGAGATTAAAAATGTGAAAATCTGGGGCCGCCTCCCGGAGGCCCGGGCCTGTGCCTCTCAAAATTAGCTAGGGCATTGGGGCCCCTCACCAAGAAAAAAATGGATGAGAAAAAACAAAAACATTTGCATTCAGAACTGAATTCCTTACAATTTACAATAGTATAGAAGTATAATTTCAAGTTAGATGTTATTATGTTCTAAAGGGGCCCTTTGGCACCGGGGTCCACCTGCAATTCGAGCCCATTGTTATGCCACTAATTACCTTACCTTATTATCTTGCCTTATTTGGTTGTAAAAAACCAGGGCCGCCCCCCGGAGGCCCGAGCCCCCTGGAGACCTGGGCATCCCCCCCCTCCCCCCTGTTGGCGCCCCTGGCGCTAAGAGCCTGCCGCGCGCGCCCACTTTTCATAACCATAACAATGAATTATACAATGTGATTAATTTTCATCAAAAAACACGAATTGACAGCCCATGTAACCGAAATTAAACCTAAGTATAAAGTTTTAATTTGCTCAATTCACCAATAAAAAAATGTTTTCCCTCTTCTCCATTTTGCGCCCTTCTCAAACCTGCGCCCTCGGCAAAAGCCACCTTCGCCACAGCCTCGGTACGGCCCTGCTCCAGTTATATTGGTTAACCCAAGGGTTGCCTTGTTACCCAACACTCACATAAGTTTGAGGATTGAATTGTTGTATAGGTAAATAGACAGGTTTTCTAATATGGGATCCCATATTAGAATCCCATATTAATATGGGTCAAGGAATAAAATAAAAGTATAAAATAATATAGTATAGTTTTTTACCCTCATTAAATGAAGATCCTTGCTGAATGTGGCGCTCTGTTCAGGGAAGTACAATGATAGTTTAAGTCTAACTGGAGATAATTCAACACTAGAAGCCGAAGGATCACACTTTTTACTATAAATAGTTATAAAAACATCTGAACCGGTTTGATGCCAATCCAGTCTACACTTGGCCTCCCCCTCATTCTGCACAGAAATAAATGAAATTATTAATTTTATAGATTTATTTACAATAAATTTATAAATATTTAGTATAAATGTAAATCTTTTATATAATCCATGTCTGATACTGTCTCGATCACAGTGTTTTGAACCAAATAAAGTTAGATTTTCACTTTTGATATCAGATTGATCACAGAAGCCTAAACTATAAAATATTTTCATTTATATTGTTAAATCTTTTCATTACCCAACAAAGATACTCATTTGTAATGTAAGGAAAGTTATTGCCATTGGTAGCGATTTTGTGAGGCTTTTAAATGTAAATTGAGTTAAACAGTAACACTAGGTATGTAAGGATCTTGCCCTGGGCCCTTAGTGTAGTTAGGTTCTCCCCACACAGTTACAGTTTGTGAGAAATTGTAACAGAGATTTGGCGAATGTAATAAAGTAACTGGTTTTGTGTTATAAATATTTATTAGTACGATTATATGTGTGGGATATTGTTTTATCAAGATTACACCTCCAGAGATAAGATTGGACCCCTTGTGTGATTTTATGCTAGGGCTTAATCTGTGAGATTCCTGGCGTGGGAAAGCACCACAAAACAGTAATTTGAGCCTTTGCTAGCCTAAAGGCCCCCATGCACGGTCAAACTAGTTTGACAAGTAAGTTTGATCAAAAGTTTGTCAAATAAGTTTGATGCCCAGTGTACACCACATCAAGCCATCCAACTCACAATCTTCACCTACACACGGTCCAACTTACTTGACAAGCCAAGTTTGTAAAGTAAGTTTGATCGTGTATGGGGGCCTTAAGGTCTACACTGCTTTCCTAGAATATTCTAGACTTGGCTAAGCATGGGAAAAATGAAATATTGGGGTGGAAAGCTAATGAAATGTTAGAATTTTGAATTCTAGAAGGTTGGACGAACTAGGCAAACAAAAATGTCACTAGTAGAGGGGTTTCTCACATAGTAGCCAACTTAAGTGTCAATAATAACACTGAATACTCATTCTGCACAAACTGTAGATGTAGACTTGCTCCCAACTTATTACTGTATATCTTGGTCTAGGAACTGCTACTGAAGTTATATATTAAGGTAGGTTCACAGCTAGCGGATCTTGGAGCGTGTCTGAGAATAATACACCATTCAAAACAACTTAACAAAAACAAATAAAAAATAATTTTGCACAAAAATATCACAACAATTCTCTCCTTTGGGGTGAAGTAGAAAATTATACAAACAGTTATCATATTAGCAGTAATATATATTTAATAAATAATATACAATGTAATTATTAAAATACAATAATTACTTTTTAAATTAAAAGAATGGTTTAAAATAAAATAAAAAAATAAATAAATAAATTAGTAGGGGACTTGAAGTGAAGGTTTCATTCAGTTTTTAAAGCGGATATACAAAAAAGGTAGTTTGGAACCAACTTTCAGCGTATCCGATGTAAGAAGGCCACCTGAGCTCCACCAGCTGTGAACCCACCATTATTATTCTTTAATATAATTATTAGGCTTCCGACACTCCACTGCTGCCAAATCCAATCTATTAAAATTAAGTAATTAAAGCTACATGAAAATGCTTGACACCCCATAAAATAGACCACTGCACTCTGCACAGTATTGCTATTGAAACGTTGGACTTAACAACCCTCTAGAATTAGTCTTAAACTAATTTCAGCACATAGCACTGTCAAAGTATTTTAATTTTTCCTTTAATGCCTTCACAGCTGCTAAACCAATTATTTGTTAGATCAATAAGATAAATTAGGAAGATAAAAGAAAAGCAATTGATATGACGTTACCTTTTTCTTAAACCACACATGTTCACCTACATTACAGCCAACTTGTTCTAAGAAAGCATTAAAATCTGTAGTTCTCTTCGTACAACAAGACCAGAATTTTAGTCCTTCGTGGAAAACTGGGTAGCCAGGATGAAAAATACACTTGGAAGAGATACTATGTGGACCATCGTACACCTGTAAGCAAAATAAAGCTAAACCATTGTAATATAAGGGATATTTTATTACACTCAATAAAAATTTAGTTGTTTATTCCTCAGTAAATACACCAAAAGCATAACTAATTATTTAGAAAGGTGAAATTAAGAAATTAAACATAAAAACCAAAGTGATTTTTCATATCATAGTACATAATTAAAAAAAAAAAAAATTGGGTACGTGGTACCTCGGAACTTTTCCTCACTTTAGAGGCCACTAAAGTGGCCTCTCCTGCTGCTTCACAGCAGGAGGGAGCAGCATTAGACTGATTTATTATCATTCTTAAAAAAAACTTATTTTTAATAACTAAATTTTATTTAATTATTTGAAGTTTGGCGGTAATTTGACAAATGTAAACAAACTTTGACGTCATCAAAATTATCGCATTAATAAATAATTATATTCACTTATAACTTCTAAACTATTTAATAGCATTTCATCAAGTTTTTTTATATTTGATCCTTAATTTTTTCTGGTTCTAACGATATGCTATAGTCAAAAACCTATGTTTAATTTCAGTATTATTAAACGTCAAAGTTTAAAAATTCAAAAATTTATAACTTCAAAATGGCGGCCAATATCAAAATGATATTTGGCATGCCATCCAATATCAAAATGATATTTGGCATGGCAGCCAATATCAAAATGATATTTGGCGGGCTTGTTTGTCATACAGAGAGGTACGTTCGTGCCAAATTTCAACTCGATCAGGACCATTTTCGATTTTTTTAAATTTTTGCTGACTCAGCAAACTGAGTTCAAGATGGCGGAAAAAGTTGATTTTCCGGGCGGCACAACTACAGGTTAGGACTGATTTTTCTGCCAAGTTTCAACTCTCTAGGTTAAATACCTTGGGCGCTACGATGATAACACACATACATACGTCATGCTGAAAACCACTCAGGAGGTCTTACTTAAAAACACCTAAAACGGATAATTCCGTTGAAATCTCGAAAAAAAAAATTTTTGGTGAAAACAATACTTTTCCTACTATTAGTAGTGAGGAAAAGTAAAAACTGGTCAAGCATTTTAACAAAAACAAACTATTGCACAGTAACCACACTGTTTTGTGTAGGTGTCAATTTGATCATACATAAAAAAACACTTTTATCTTAATTCCAATTTTTTGAAATGAAATATTACCGTTTTACAGCTGTTATTTTTACAAGTGGTGCCAATGGGAATATTAGTAGGGTCTGGTTCATTACCATCAGGTGCAACCAGAGTGGCAGTTAAAGCATCCAATTCTTTCTTTAAACTTGGAGCTACTTCTTTTTTTAGAGCCACCTGCAAATGAATAACAAAATATTTTCACAGATTATAATTACAATATTATGTGCCTATTATAATAAAACATTGTAACCGTTGTTAGCTATGATTAATAATAGGACAGTCTACATTGGAGCTAACAAGAGTTCAAGAATTAGTAAAAAAAAAAAATAAATAAATAAAATAAAATAAAATATGTTGGTGATCATGATTCCCTTCCTCCTCCTCATACAGTTTTCGTTGTTGCTGTAGAAAAACCTGCTATGTGCAATTTTTTTAAGTTTTTTTTTTTTTTTTGTTTTCATAAGTTTATAGGGAAACAGGTTATCTTTCTATTGAAAAAAACCTGGAATGTGAATTTCTTAATAGATTTTGAATAAATTCATATTCTGACAGAGGCGTAATTTTCAGCTATGTGAATTTTTAAATGAAAACTTTTTTTTATAAAATATTTATTTTATTTAAAATTAATTTAATAAAGCATTAATACCGAACACATATTTGAAGTCTCTGGAAAATAAATTTATTTGAGGAATAAAGCTGACGGTTGTGCAAACCTAAATATCGAAACATTTTGTGACACACTATAGTAGTTAGAGTTTTGTTTCCTCTGTCCTGTAAAATTATTGAAATTGCACATAGCAGGTTTTTCCACTGCAACGACATTATAGACACATGTTGTTTGTTCATTTGCAACAGAAAACACAACATGGAAATTCAACATATCATTGCAACATTAATTACTGTGCAGTGCTAAAAATATGCACCAATAAAAAAATATGCAAATTATAAAAATTTCTTTTTGCAGTACCTAGGTTCATACATTAGCTTTTTCATTAGGCACTTTTTTGTTGGGTTTATTTTTCTTATTCTATAACTTTTTTTTTTTAAATCTAAATCAGTCAGATTATGTAAATGAGTTACTGCCTTCATTATCTTATATTTATACTCAATATTGTGGGAGTGACACCTGGGATTTCATGAGTATTTGCCACAATTTTCCACATTAGATCAGTCCTTTTGATCACTTTTCTTGAACGATTTTATAAAATTGTACTTCTGTTTGGGTGCAGGGTAAACAACAGTATTTTGAAAATTTAATTTGTTTCCAAGCTTAGTAACTTTGTTAAAATCAATTTAAGTTTTCGATCAAGTTTGAATGAAAAAGAAGTTGAAAATTATTGATCAATTTTTATTTTTAAGTAACTAATAATTAAAATAATGTTAGAGGCATTTAGCGAGAATTTAAAGATAATTAAAATTTCTTGGATTGCTCTACTTGTTACCTGATATTAGTTTTTAAATGGAAGTGTTTCCTATAAAAAACATAATAATACTCCTTAATTTATTGATTTAGGACAAAACACGAATAAAGTGGGGTGGGTTAAATACGCATGCCCAACCAAACAGGAAAAGGTGCGTTTATTGAGAGGGGGTTATTTAAAAGGAACATGAGACTGGTTGCTGGATCGTATCCACGGCAGCAACTAAAGTAATCAATAATACATTGGGGGGAGGGTATAGAGGGACGTACCCCCCCTCATAAATAAATAGAAATATTCTCTTACCCATGCATTCTTGAAACTATTAATATAAATGTTTTAATGATTCAATTCTTCAATTTCAATTGAATAATATAATAAACTTCGATAATTCAATAAACTTCAAATTTGCTTGAAAGCAAAGATATGAATACATCTTTATTAATTTTTTCCCCAAAAATGTTGTTAAATAAATTAATCATTCGTAATATAGTATCGGCAAAATTTAGCATTTTTGCTCATAAGATGGTCATAAATGTCAAATATTGATGTTAAAGATGTATTAAACTTAGGAAGATCAATCTAAGTTGATGATTGAAATTTATGCTGAAAACAGATGTAGTGACAAAAAGTTAGCTGTGACTTAAGTTTATTTGCCAGAAATGCAATTTTTTTTTTTTTTTTTTTTGAGAATTCCTTTGTCTTAATATTTACAGGGTGTATTCAACTAAAGTTTTTCATCATTTTTCCTAATTTATTTTGATAGACTAAAAATGTTTGCTCAAATTTCCTACATCCAGATATCAGAGAAACAGGAGTAAAAGGGAACAAGATAAAGGAAATGTTGATCAAACCCATTCAAAAAATATTGCTGAGAATTTTTAGGCATTAAAATTGAGTTTTGAGTCATTTAAAACACCTCGAATAATTGCTTAAACTATACTTCCCAAAACCACCAAACATGCTCAAAGAAATTCAAACAACTAAGAACTTTTTTGCATCGCAATATTAGAATTGATGGCTTGCCTACAATCAGGCCCCGATTTACCAATGGGCAGACTGGGCAATTGCCCAGGGCAGCAATTTCTGCTTTCTTTTAAGACAACGGAAAATACAAAATCTATTAAGCAATTAAAAATATAAATGGAAATTCCTTCACCAACAGAGTATACTATTGAGCTAAGGCAAATTAGTTTGAAGTTGGCATATAGATCATAATTATTTAACAGTAAATATAGTAATTTTAAATTTTTACTATTATATACCGTAAGAAAGCTAGGGCATATTTGTTATTAATGCGTCTGATAAGGAATATTGAACAAATAAATATATACAATTGACTCTCGATAACTTGAACCTCAATAACTCGAAAATTTCTCAATAACTCGATTTTTTTTTAATCCCCTTCATTTCCTTATAGTGTTTGCCTTTATTATTACCTCTATAAGTCGAATATTTCAAAATCAAAACCTCGATTAGACGAATTTATTTTGTTTTTGGAGCCGTGGGCAACCTCTAAGTCGAAGTTTAGATTCCATCCCCTCTATAACTCGAAGTTCACAGGTGCCTACATGATCAGTTGACTAACAATTGGCAATATCATACATTAGTAGAGTAGTAGAATTCTTGCGTATCATAGTCATAAAGTCATATATCATTGCTTCCCCTTTTTCGAGAATTCGGCATACCGCCAAATACTTTATCAACGATCCTAAAAATTCTTGATAGTAATCATGATGCAGCAAGTGGATTAGCAGGCTGAGTGAAGAGGGGAAAATATGTATATAGTTTTTGTTTAATACCCAGTATTTCTTGGTACTGATGGCTTATTACTTGAGTAGGAACCTCTATAACTCAAAGTTGGTTATTTTAGACCTCAATATCTCGAACCTCGATTAGTCGAAAAACTTTACAACTCGAATTTTTCTATTTACCCCTGAAGTTCGAGTTATCAAGAGTCGACTGTATTATGTAATATTTTACATCTTTAACTATTAAAACCAGAAATATATTATTTTAAATTTATAAATTAATGTTCTCTCTCACATTACTGTATATATTAATTGATAGATTATATTTTTCTAAGTATTTGTTTTGTTTATTTTTTTCAGGTTGTTCCAGCAGCTATATAGAAGTGATAGTGTGTGCGAAAACCTTTTTCCAAATTTCCGCGAGTGGTTAATTTTTAAACTGTGCGTAGTAAGTAATTAATATTTATTAATGTTACGGGCTAGTGTGATTACAGAGAAATCTTTTAATTTGTGTTGTGCTGATTGCTGATGTTCCTGTCTGGCCACATCCAGCATCCAGCACTTCTAAAATTATGTATGTATTTAATTATTACTTATCAATCCCACTAGCTAATTTAAGAAATTGATGGATCGACAGACAGATACGAAACCAAAAATGTTCTCTTATGTCTGAAACAGATTTCTGTCTTTGAATTTTGTAAAAATATTTGAGTTACAAACATTTTTGTTCTTCAGAACGATCACATAGCTTCCGGAACCTTCAATAAGCTCGGAAGCCATTATAAATCCCCCCTCCCCAAAAAAAATCACTTCCAGAGTTCCTTTTCAGAGTCCTAAATTCTTCACTGACGCTCATCTCAGCCGTAAAATAAATTTTTTGAGGGGCTTAAAAGTTTAAGCATCAAAAAATATTTGTATTGCACGCCAAAAAAAAAATTATTTATACATACGACGTACGGCAAATATAGAAAATGTAATAAAGGCTTTTAAGCATTAAGGATCCTTAAATCTTTCACTGGCTTTTTATTAATGTTTCATCATCTTACTGGGACTGGTGACTGATGATGACCATTCAAGCTAATTTGTCTTCAATAAAGTTAGTTTGCTTTTTCCTTGGCAAATGGTTTGCTCTCTCTACAGAAATTAAATATTTCTTAATGTTTTTTTTGTTTTTTTGTTTTTAGGTAAGTGGTAAGTGTTTGAAGACATCCGCCGTGAGGAAGACAAGGTTAGAATCTTCAATTAACAAATATTACTTACCCTTACCACGCAAGGACGGTGTACAGAGGATACCTAGATTCGGTATGGTGGGGGTTGCGGTAGAATGGTGGGAGGTTGATCTGATGTAACGCAAGACCCCCCACTCCTATAAATTAGGTTGCGCGGGTATAGGGAGTTGCTTAGAAGGGAGGTCTCAATTGACGTCACACACTAAAGGGGCGCGACTCGCTTCTCAAATCTAAATATCCTGTATACACCATCCTTGCTTACCACGTAGGGTGGAATAAATTTTACTATATATCAAGCAAGAGAAAAAACATAATTTTTTTCTATTTAAAAACCCTAAAAAAAGTATTACATACATTACATTATGTTATTATTACATTTGTTTTTTGGTTTGTTTGGGTTCCAATTTATTTTGATCTCTAAATTTTCTTTGAATAATAACTGAATTAATAATGATAAAAATGATCATAGCAACTGCATTATTACTATTATGATTAGTTCCGTAATTTATTACCTTTTAAAATGTAATTATTAAAAAGCTTCATTCAACAAATAATATGCTTACGAAATATCCAAAAGAGAATAATGCCAAAACTTTGTAAGAATTTATTTTTTAATTATGTATTTTCTTTAGTTAGCTGTAGTTATTTTAAATGGTTCCTAGTTGCGATAAATGACCAATTTGACTGTGTACCTGCAATACCTCGTAACCCCAAAATCTAAATTTTTCAGAGGAAGCAAAAAAACGTTTAAAAAAAAGTTCATTTTTATATTTTCTTTATATTTAGTTTGATTTAATTTAATTTTACTGACACACTTAAACTTATCCCAAAACTAGTCAAAGGCTTACAATGCGTGGGAGGTAACGAGGTTTTGAAACCTTGTCGTATACGAGGTTTTTTGTACATTTTAGTTAAATACGAAGTATTACAATAATTTCTATAAAAAATAATTGCTGGCTAACTAGATTTTGCACATAAGTAGATATTAATAATATCTATTAAAAAAAGCAATAAAACAAAATTTTCGATTTTGAGGGTTACGAGGTATTGCAGGTACACAGTCGAATTATAAGTTTAAAAGTGTACTTTACTTTATTATTGGTGATTTGTTAAATTAATAATGTGTACGAATATTTATACTGAAATTCCTCTGTTAAAACCGTAGTGATACGATTGCGTGTTGTTCTTTTTCTTTTTTTCTTTATTATTTCATATCAATTTATTGAATTCATCGTCTTCTGCATTTGGCAATAAAAGTTATAACACAATTTTAATCCACGTATTTATTTGTTTAACACAAATTGATTTTACTCTTAAAAAATTTTACATGCAAAGTGGAACCTGTAAAATTATGTTCATGGATGTTTGCAGTTTGCACTAAAAAGGTAGTTTAAAAAAAAAAAAAATTATATATTTAATAGACTGCCAAATTCTGTGGCACATAATTTCCTCGCATCCTATGACGTACTTTATTAATTTTATGCCTTTACAAGCCATTATTGTCTTATTTGTTAAATTGTTTCCCATTTTTTTTTTAATCTCATTTTTTTAATATTTTACATTAATTAAAGTATTAATTTAGCAAAAGTTAAAGAGCACAGAACGTTCAAATTAATTTGGGGCTATCAGCGGGTTACTTTCGATAAACTATAAAAGTTTCATACAATTCAATTAAGTACTTTTGAAGCTATAGGAGTAAATAAATGTTTGTTTGTGCTCATGTGGAAGAAAAACAAATAGGTGAAGAAAAAAAAATTGAACGACGGACTAACTGGTAACCAAAAATGTTCCCTGATGTCTGAAACAGATTTCTATCGGAATTTTTGAAACTAGGTGTGCAATGCTTGCAATATTGAGCTGAGCGTGCATTTTAATAATATTTATTTATTTTTTTCATTTTTTCCTATTTTAGCAATAGAATGACCCCTCATAAATGAAAATATGACAAAATTTAACATACAACAATAACTGTACTCTTAAAGAGCTTTCCAACGACATTCATCTTGAAGGGCATATACTATTTTAACTTTTGTACCTCGTACCCCCATGTACCAACTTGGACCATTTCAGATTTATATCTTGCTGTGGGTTGGTCACTATGACCATGAATTTTGAGCGGATCGGCTCAGCCGTTCAGGAGTCAGGAGAAAACTTTTGCACTTTGTACCCCATACCCCTCTGTACCAATTTGGACCATTTAAGATTTATACCTTCCTGAGGTTGGTCACATTAACCATGCTGAATTCCATGCGGATTGGTTCAGCAGTTCAGGAGGAAACTTTAGTACCCTGTACCTCTTACCCCTGTGTACCAATTTGGACCATTTCAGATTTATACCTTCCTGAGGTTGGTCACATTAACCGTGCCGAATTCCGTGCAGATTGGTTCAGCAGTTCAGGAGGAAACTTTAGTACCCCGTACCTTGTACCCCTGTGTACCAATATGGACCATTTCAGATTTATGCCTTCCTGTGGTTGGACACATTAACCGTGCCGAATTTTGTGAGGATCGGTTCAGCCATTGAGGAGAAAACTTATGTATCCCGTACATCGTACCCCTGTGTACCAATTTGGACCATTTCAGATTTATACCTTCTTATGGTTAGTTACTATGACCGTGTTAAATTTTGTGCAGATCGGTTCAGCCGTTCAGGAGGAGTATGCATCATAAAAAACGCAAAGTGTAGTATAAGAGCTTTGCTTCGCTCAGCTCAATAAAAGACCAGTAAATATTTTGTACACGATTTCAGATTAATACATAAAAGGTAATTTTTACTGGTCTTATATTACTTTGCTTTGTAAGTTTCATCGCACACCTAATACCCCAATTTTGAACCACTTCCCTTCATTCAATCTTCTCCAAATTTTGCACATAGAAACAACTAAGGTGAAGAATACAGAAAAAAAAAAAAAAAAATTGTACATAAGACCAGTTTTTAAAAATGGAATTTTTAAATTAATTATTACAACAGTATATGGTATCAGTATCAGCCCAAGTTGTGGTAACCCTAAAATACTATTTAGTAATCACAAATATCTCAGTTCTTTTTTGTGGGGGGGGGGGGGCGGCTACAACAGGCTTTGCCCAGGGCGTAGCTTACCCTAAATTGGGGCCTGCCTACAATATAGAACATAATAAGAAATTGGAACAAGCATTAGTAACCTACTTAAAGTTTATTCTGTGGATTTGGTTTTCAATGTCTGTGTGAGTAAGCTGATGAGAGTAAGTGATGTAAGCTACGAGGTTTATTAACCAAAGATTAAAAACCTGTATCGGATAAATTAAATTATGCACACCAAAAAAATGCAAACACTTAGTAGCCAACACAATGTGAACCTGTATTTATAGAAAGGTAATCTTACCATTGGAGTATCAAATGAAGGTCGTTTTTCTTGCACAGTAGTAATAGGAGGTCGGTATTCAATAACCTCATCTGGAACTTCTTTCTTAGGTTTTTCTGGTTCAGGAGGCTTCTCATTGCTATGATAAGAAACTGTACAACCCTAAAATAGGAAAGAGCATTTTTAGAGAGAATAAATTAAATTTAAAATTGTAAGTTTATCAAAGATACATTTTCGTAAGTCAGGTTAAATTATTTAAAAAGTAAGAGTTTAAATTATTTAAAAGATTAGTAGAACCTTTTTATGTAAAAATGGAATTGTCTATATACTGCTTTAATTGCAAAAAGCTTGGACTGACAACTCTTGTCCACATTAGAATAGAAAATTTAAAAAGAATATTGTTCAAAGCTCTCTAGTTTAGAATACCGGTAAACTTAAGAATATGAGGCAATTTATAGATAAGATGGCGGAACCTTACTCCAACATATTTTTGACAAAGGAATATCAACTCTCCTATGAACAAATCAGACATATAATATTTATCAGATGTTTAAATCGTCCGAATGTACTCTTTGACAAAGGGATTTAATCTCTCATGTATAAATTAAGCAAAGTTGTGCTGCCAAGCGATTCTCAACCTTATCACCTCCTTCAGTTCAGCCAGAATGTCATATAATTTAGGGCATATTTTACTTTGCTTGTTTGAGCTTTCAATCATCATAGACTTTCTCTTTATTACTTAGTTTCTCCTATTTTCAGCATTTCTTTAATATTTATCCCATTTTCAGTTCACTTAATTACTTTCCTCAATAGTAAATGCTTTTGCACACATTTGCTTTAAGAATGCTCTTCACTGTAACTGATTTCTTTGATAAACTAGTCTAAAGCATCAAAATGCAAGGAATGCTTATAAAGGTAACTAAGAAATAGGGCAAAACTGAATTATTATTCAGTTGTGTATTTTAAGCTAAGAGGTGGATTAACCAAAGATTCAAAACATGAATCAAATAAATTAAATTTAATTGGATACATTAAATTATGCACACAGATAAAATGCAATCACTAAGAGGTCAACACAATGAACAAGTATTTATAGAAAGGTAACCTTACCATTGGAGTATCAAGGCAAACCTAATTGAAACCATCACGTTCATTTCACATAATTATTATTTTAAGTTAGATTTAAAATGGGGACAATTGAATATTAATTATCTTTTTATGATTTGAATTCTGAAAGTGAACATCCGATAGTAAATGGAGATTTAGTTGTATGCATAAGCTAGTAAACTACATGTATTTCAATCAAGAAAAAAATTGATAACTCTTTTAGTAGACTAGAGAAAATTGCTAAGGAATAATTTATTCAGCAGAAAGCTGACACGACTCCCAAAATATCTATTATATTAAAGAAATTTGTATAATATAAATGAAGATGAATAAGGTAACAGGTTTAGAATCAATTTATGTATCAAGAAGTAAGGAGCATATTATTTACTACTAAAAATAACATTTATTTACTAAGTGTGCTTCATTCCTGATTATTCCTAGTCAGGTTCATTGCTAGAGAGAAGATGTTAGATTTAAAACATCAATCCAATCTACTAAAATTGATGCTGAAAATAGGCTTTTGTGATTGAAAAACAGCTTTGGAACAATAAGCTCATTCGGCAGATACATTCCTCTTAACTTACTGATGTTAGCTCAAACTGTCTACATCCAGACATCAGTTCATAAGCTTTCCGCTAATTTGTTCACTATATTTTTCATACATTCATATGCTGATAGGTAAACCACACACTCAAAAACATACCTAGCTATTGATATTGCTAATGGTGCAATATCAATAGCTAATCATTACATTGCATCATTCATACACAAGTTGAAAGTTGTTTAATGTAAAGGTAGGATAATTTAATGGAGTTGGCGATTTAATATTCTGGAGGTATAGTTGAAAATAATTTGAGATTAATATATATTAATTAAAGATTTAGCCAAGGTAGTCTCAAATAGCTACTCTAAATGCTCTGATTGATAAATATTTATCTCTGAAACTCATATTTTAAATTCCAATAATATCTCCAGAATATTTTATTCTCAAACATAATTAAAAGTAATCAATGAATATATTCAAAAATAAGTTTTTAAAACTTATATTTAACATAAAGGTACAATGTCTTTATATGTGTTACATCTTAATAGTTGCTTCTCACTATAATTAAACATGAACTTTATCTCACTATTTTTTTTAAGCTTTAATAGGGAAAGATTATAGAACAAAAATGCTTCACATATTTTAATATTTGTAATATAGTAACAAAAAAATCATTAAAACTGAAAGTTCTTTTTTTTAAAGTATTCTGTTATAAGTAAATGATACGAAAATAAATCAAGAAATGTGTCTTCAGTTTTAAAGCTTACGGTAAAAAGAAGTAACATAAAAAATTAAAAAAGTAACAGCAATATTAATAAAGTGGACCTCAATTACTTAAGATTAAAGGAATATGTTTAATTCAAAAATATTGAGATATCAAGGCTCCACTGTATTTTAATGTATACAAATTTACCATTCTACAGTATATTACAAACTTAATACATAAATATTCTTTTAATCAAAAACAATAATATCATACCTATGCAATACTAGGTATTGAACTTAATTGATATTTTAACAATTATAATTCAGATTTGTGCAGGATTCACTTTGATATGCACATATTAATTAACAGACAAAACAATTCAGTTAAAACTTAAATTCTTCTTCTTCTTCTCCTTTTGGCGATTGTGGTTTTAGTTCTTTTCTCTTTAATAGTGTTACTGAGTCTGGTAGTTTTTCTATTGGCCACTATAGATTGGAGTGAATTAAGTGCGTCTTGGTAGGAGGACATGAACATATCTAGCTCAGATTCTTCAAAGGGTATAAGTTCTAAATCTGTTTTATCAGCCTTACACATCATGTTTAAAAATCCGTTGCACTGTTTGGGAGCAAGTATCGTGACTGCTGTGCCATCCTTACCTGCTCTACCAGTACGACCGGCTTTGTGAATATAACCTTTGGCAAATTTAGGCGGGTCGTAAATAATAACATAATTTACATCATTTATATCCATACCACGAGCCATTCGATCTGAGCATACCAAAACATCAACTTCCCCACGGCTAAAATCATCGACAACCAACTGCCTTTTACCAAGAATCATAAGAGTAGTCAGTTCTCTAATTTTCAAATCGGAATTCATAATTTTTAACAATTCATACAGTCTATTTGCTTCTACACAAGATTTAGTAAATACTAACACTTTCCTCCAACCTTCCACTAAAAATTTATGAACCAATAAGGGTTTTTTATCGATTTCACATATAACATACTTCTCAGAGAGACATGCTGGAGTTGTGAACTTCCCACAAAAATGATCTTGGTTTCCATCACCATCTCGTACTTTATTTCCGCTAACCGATGTAATGAGCTTGGGTTGAAAAAGGTTTAATTTCAATAACTTCTCTGGGTCTTGAGAAAGCGTTGCAGAAAAGAGAAGTTTCTGAGGGCCTTTTTTGTGCGTCAACAAATTATGAAACGTGACCGGAGGAGCCGGACCATTGGAAGATGAATTGCACTGCTTTTCTATCAGATGCAACCAATTTAATGATTTTTGTTCAACAATTCGATCGGCTTCATCAATTACAATGAATTTCAAGCCTTTCATATTGAATCCAGGTGTTAAAAAGAAATGTTCCATCAATCTTCCAGGAGTAGCAACTAAAACATGTACAAGTGAGGCATAAGTATCGTCTTCTCTTTTGAAAATCAAATTTTTAGCTTCGGCATCTCTATTTGTGCCACCAGTGATACACCCTATCTTGATACCAGTGCCATTGGCCACTTCTCTGAACACTTTAGCAACTTGCAAAGCTAACTCTTGAACTGGTACAACAACTAAAGCGTATAGTGCATTTTTGGGGAAAATATAATGTGCTTGTAAAATAGGAAGAACATAGGCGAGGGTTTTACCACTTCCAGTAGGGGCAGAAACACACAAATCTCTTGGCCAGAGATAATGAATCTTCTCATAGGAACGTAACTGATGAGGAATAACTACAGATTGCACAGGAAATAGCTGTTTCACTCCCATAGCCTTAAGGTTGAGAACGAAGATCCGATGAAGTTTACCCACATCCACTATCCGTCGTTGAGAACACAAAGAAGCTGATATAACAGTAGGTTCGGCAAGCCATCGTGGAAGCACTCTCTTAACTTTGACTTTATCTTGAAATACATGAGCACCGAGCACTTCAAATGTCACAGCAGGCTTGTCTTCTTTAACATATTCTTTTATTTCTTGATCCACTGATTCCACTATCTTTTCTTGAACATCCTTTGATTTTTTCCCTTTTTTCTTCTTTTTCTTCCGGGTCTTCGGAGCAGGATCTGTGGATAGTTCGTTCGCGGTTTCTACTTCAACTTCACTTCGATTCTCTAGATCCTTACCCTTGACGTCAGCATGTTTATCCTTCGATTTAGATAAAAACCCATCTTCCTTTATAGTACTAACATCCTCATCACATTCACGAGTTTTAAGATTCGCACTTTCAACACCTTCATTTGATCTCTCTAATTTTCCTTCACGTGTTCTTTTCCTTAATTTTACGCGTTCTAAGTAATTGGTCAATGGATCCTCGGAGTTCTGTTCATCTTGTTTCTTCTTTCTTTTAGATCGCCGTTCTACCGGCGGACTGACATTCTGTTCGTTAGCATGTTTTTCAACATTTGCGGATTGAATATCTTCGACAGGTCTCTCTTCCCGACGTCTTTTGCGTTCCTTGACTTTTTCTAAATACTCGTCAAGTCTACCATCCGAATCGGGTTTGGACGATGGCCCGGCACCATCACCCAAATAACGCTTAAATTCGAATAACTCCATCACCAGAAGAAACAGAAATAAAGGAATACATAAACTGACATAAATAAACCACGTTCTGGAGATCGCACGGAGTTGACAAGGTTTGATAAGATAGAGACAGTAGCCAGTGCATTACACAAAAATATCGTAAATCTATTTAAAGATCTACAAATCTATTACCCGGAAAAAAAAATCTGAGGCCCCCCCCCCCATAATATAATTCTCTCGACATCATTTATTCATCCATTTAAGAACATGAGAACAAAAATACAAATAATTAAACTATATTTAAGAGAAATATAATAAAATTGATGTTTGGAGGGATAACAATGATATTAATTCTCAATGGAAAATGCTTATTATTATAATTTATTTTTTTTTTTTTTTTAAATACAATTAAATATGTACATATTATCACTCACAATGAAGCTTGCAGTTATTGAACTTTTTATGTACAGCATTGATTAAACAGATTTATTTGGTTCTCACTATTTTTATTAATAGATATTATAAGTTAATTAACACTTATTTTACTAATCAAGCTTGTCTACCTTGAAGGACCCTTAAGATCAAACTAATTTTTTTGCAAGAAACATTTTATGACTTCTGAATAATAATTAAAGGTGTAGTACTGATAAAAGTCACAGGCAGCGTTGAGATATACTTTAAGAAGGGGGGGGGGGGAATAAATTAATCTATTTAGGTTAAAATTAAAACTAAAAAATTACTGTCACAGTAAGGGCAAACCTTGTTTTAAGGTGAAAACACACGGTATAGAAAACTAGCGTATAGTTTTTACTATAGCTATAGTAAACTAGCATTTATGCCGACATGAGTTCTAGTTTTAGTTGGCTATTCGTATAGTTTACTATCCTATAGTTGTATTATACGCTATACATACAGAAATATTACTATACAGAGGGGCCACACGAGAAGGAATAAAAACTATACAGCAACAAGTATAGTTTTGATTCCTTCTCGTGTGGACCCTCTGTATAGTAATATTTCTGTATGAATAGCGTATAATACAACTATAGGATAGTAAACTATACGAATAGCCAACTAAAACTAGAACTCATGTCGGCATAAATGCTAGTTTACTATAGCTATAATAAAAACTATACGCTAGTTTTCTATACCGTGTGTTTTCACCTTTACAATATTGTTTACTCTGACAGCATGAAAAAAAAGGGCAGAGGGAAGCACAGGATTAAAAATTCAAGAAGGTTGGGTCCTCTAGGTAAACAAAAAGGTCACTGGTCCCAACCATCCCACAGGCCAAGTGGCTTTATTTTTCCCCTCACATAGGTGGATCATGATCAGCCTGAGCTGTTAAAGTAAACAATAGTGTAAACATAACCATTCATCAATCATTGTAAAACATAACCATAACTTATACTCGAGGAAGAGGGAAGCAGAAGAAAGTGGGTTTCCCTCTAAAAACCACTAAGATACAAGTAGAAATAGTACCACCAGTACAATCAGCTACTAATAGTTTCTTTTTTACATCGCCTCTTTTCTCACTGCTAAAATGGTAGCTGAGTTTTGTTTGATCCATTTAAGGTCATACCCTCCACCACCGTAAAATACGTGTGGTGGCGCAGGACACCCGGTAGGAACGAAGTTCCTTACATTTTTCATTAAATATAAATTATAAAATTACACTGCTAAGTACGTATATATTGCTAACTACTTATAAATGGCTTAAAAAGAGGCAAAATTAAAAGTAACCAACTGTTTGTACCAGGCAGAGTTAAGGAAAAATTACAAGAAAAGCATTATTATATGTATATGTTAACTATTTGTGTCAATTAGGGGTATTAGTAATACGAAAAAAAAAACTGCTACATTTAGAATTATCATCATTAAAGCAAGCGTATTACAATAAATATACAGGGTGTCCCACATAAGGTGTAACACAGAAAAACCTGATGTACTACATCACATACATTTCTGACAAAAAATGTTATATAACATAAGGGTTGATCGACCTTCGTTTTCGAGATATATCGATTTTTCGATTATCTCATTTTCTGGTGACTTTTTCCCATTAAAAACGTTTTAGCGTAAACTCTAAGAAAGATATAAAGATGGGCTTTTCATCATTCAAAAGGTGAGGAAATTTGCTTTAAAAATGTCATGCTGCTTGCCCATAATACCCTTATTAAATTAATTTTATATACTTCTGAATACAATGTTTTGGTTAATAAGAAAATTTTAGTAAACGTTCTTGGTAGCATAACTTTTTAATTTGTATGGTAAATGAATAAATTTGACCTCATGTAAACCTGGCCCATTTAATAAGCTTTAAAATGATATAACTCGTTAATAGGTTCGCTTCAAGCATACAAACTTTTTTGGATGAATATGAGGTAATAAATGACAAGTTTATCAGTTTCCATGACTTTAAACGTACCTAAGACTTGGTGAAAAAATTTGGATAACGTTGTCCTGGGCATTGATAAAATGAACATGTGTACCAAATTTCATCTAACTCGGTGATCTTTTACTCTAGTTATTGTCATCGGTAGATTTCGTGACGGATTTTGCGTGACGGCGAATTTGTGACGGTTATTTTGGTCGTTTTTTTTTCGGATTTTCTCCCGGGCTCCAGAACATGCCATAAGGAACTTCGTTCCAATAATAGTTAAATCAATACATAAAATAGTCTGCCAAGAGCACATAGTACTTTAATGATGTTATGCTTTTACAACCCTTTATTGTTTAAAGGGTGTATTGTTAAAGGGTTAATTGTTTAAGGGGAACACCTTTAATTAATTAAAGTTTTTCACCTTTTTTGTAATCTTTTAAAATTGCTTTGTTAAATACATTATTAAAATTACAAATTTATCAATAATTGATGTGCCCAGAGGTGGAAATTAATGAGACCATCTGTGGGATACTTTCATAGTACATACTACTTTTACATTAAAATCAGAAAAGTAGTTTTTAAAATATGTTCGTCCGCAAAATGGTCTAATGTCAGACGACACGACACTACTAAAAATGTTTCCTGATGTCTGAAACAGATTTCTGTCCAGGAATTTTTGAAATTGAAGACGTAAAACTTTAGTACTTCAGAAAAGACAAACAGATTCCATTACACTTTGGTAAGTTTGGAAGCAAAGCATAGTAAAATTAGTACATATTAAATTAGTAAATTAGTAACAAACTTATACACAGCGGGGGGAATAGACGGTATCAAGTCCCAGTATATAAAAAATGCTCAAGACAGTTTTGTTAAACCATTACAATATATTTCTAAACTTTGTCTTGAACAGGGTGTGTTTCCTGACATCTTGAAACAAGCCGTCATAGTCCCTCTATTTAAAGAGGGAGATAAAACTGACCCTTCTAACTATAGGCCAATATCATTGTTATCTAATGTATCCAAAATTATAGAAAAATGCCTCAAAAATAGATTAGTTGAACATTTAGAGTTCAATAACATCATATCTAAAAATCAATTTGGATATATTAATAATAGTAGCACTGCGGATGCAGTGTATAAATTATCTGAATATATTATAAATGACTTGGACAAAGGTATTAAATCATTAGCTATTTTTATTGATGTTAAAAAAGCGTTCGATACTGTTTCTCACGAGAGATTAATTAAAGCACTAACTTCTATAGGGATTGGGGGAACGTGTCTAAAGATGTTCAAGAATTACTTAACAAACAGAAAACAACAGGTCAAAATAAACGAATGTATGAGTGAAACCATTGACGTTAACTGCGGAACGCCCCAAGGAACTGTTATAGCTCCTTGGCTTTTCCTGATCTATGTCAATAGTTTACTCAACTTGACAAACACTTACTCAGACATAATTTCCTTCGTAGATGACACACTATTATATATTAGGGGTTCAACCTGGGAGGAAGTATTTAACAAAGCATCAACTGGTATAACTAAAGTAAAGACGTGGTTTGACAACAACATACTGACAATAAATTTTGACAAAACTAAATACATGACATTCTCACTGGACAAACGAGGGCAACCACCACAACACTATAGACTGAAACTTCACGACCTACTGTGCAACAGACATCACACTGCCATTGATAAAAGTGCTGGGCCTCTTATCGGTTCTGTATGCCAATGCACTACAGAAATCGAAAGAGTAAGTTCAGTAAAGTATCTAGGAATCATCATAGATAATTTACTGAACTGGAAAGACCATATTAGTGCAGTAGTCTCAAAAGTCAGAAGGACTATGTACGCTTTTGTCAGACTAAGAGATTTCGCTGATAAATCAGTCTTAAAACTGGTTTATCATGCTCTGACGGAATCTATTTTAAATTATTGTTTAATAGTCTGGGGTAGTGCTGCATGCAAGTATATAAACGCTGTAGAGGTAGTTCAAAAGACTATACTAAAGATTGCTTATAAAAAACCTAGACGCTATCCTTCAAAACGACTATTTACTGAACTTAATATTCTTCCACTAGACTCCTTATTTAAAAAAGCTGTTCTGATACATTATTTTAAAAAGAAAGATAAATTATTTGTAGATCACCCTTACAGTACAAGAACACAACAAGCTGGCGATGCACTTATCCCACTATGCCACACAGACAAGAAACAAAGACATGCCACTTATCTCGGACCGACTTACTACAACCAACTGCCCAAACCACTGCAACTAACTAACACTATTAAATCTTTTAAACACAGACTAAAACAACATCTACTGACAGAAATGAAAACTTGCCCTAACAATTAACAAGATTAACATTAACAAGCACTAGACTGACAAAACATTAAACAAAACAATTAAACTCACAGACGAACAAGCATATCATTGAATACTCGTAATAGAGATTAGTAAATAAAGAGCTAAAGCATTCCTGTAAAATGTTGATGTATTACATTATGAACACGATATTCGCTATTATTTAAGAGACGGGACTCTCGCTCTAGGTGATTTGACACCTATTGAGAGCCCTCACCATTAATTGATTAAAATTATTTTTATGTATATACTACTGATATAAATATTAGTGTATTTCTTTTTGTATCTGAAATTATTTTTGTGGTGGAAATAAATATAATTATTATTATTATTATTATTATGTCTCTTTGTCAAAACAGTAAATTAGAGTGAGCCCCATCCACTTTTTTTAGACTCTCCCCAAAATGGTTTTTATTCTCTAGATTTACCACATTTATACTTTCAAAATTGTATCTCATTGCAATGCAATTAAAACTCTAAAAATATTATTTCAACTAAGATAATACTCTCTTTATTAATTCGTTACGCGCAGTAACCTTTTCTATAAACCGCCTCATATTCTTCAGTTTTACCATAATTAGTTAGACCTCATTTACTTCAGAACTTAACATTCGGAAATCATGAATACTTTGGTAATTTGAACTACCTACCTATGTGATACCATGTAATACAACTATGATATAGATTTAAACATTATTTTTAAGGCACTATCTTAAATACCAATTAATATAAACATTGATTTTCTTGAATGAAGGGGATAAGTACCTTAATATTCAAGAACTCTGTGAAATCAGTGCACTTCTTGTTACAGCAAGACCATCCTTTGTAAGCATCATGAAATACAGGGGTTCCAGGGTGGTGTCTGCAAGATTCTGCATAACATTTAACCCATATTATGTTATAAACAACATTAAACAAAAATGAATCAAATCCAACTCCATAAAATCGTAATAAATCATCAAATATGAATTTATTTACAAACCGTTAGTGTTTTGTGATGGATCAAATGATTGACCACAGCCGCGATTGTAACAAAGCACTAAGTTATTTTCATCAGGCATATTGAACAAATATAATATATTACTTTGAAAAATCAATCACACACCGAAAAGATAACAGTACGGATATTCAAGAGACCTTCTTTCTATCTTCTATCTGGAAATTTCTGGACAATAATGAAAGCAACGAACAGCATATGCCTGACTCGTCTAACTAAAGCAATTTGTGTAGAGTCTCATTTATCATATAAAAGGTGAACCCCCAAATTATTATTTCCCCTACTAAAAGTATTTTTCAAATTTGGCTACGCTGATTGTTTCTTCTTCAGTCTTTTTTTCGTAAATTAAGTGCCGAGTTAGAGCCCCGTGAGTTCCAATTGGACTTAAAAAACTTTATTTTAAATCTTGTGGTTGTTTGGGTTTTTTTCTGTTCCTTGGGGGGGGGGGGCACTTTATTACTCATCTACTCGATGTGACCCTCAGAGTGAATGTGTAAAGCATGTTTCACCTCTATGCCACCAGATGTCGATGTTTTGATCAGGGTTTAAGGTGGAGTAGAGCTAGTACACTAACCATTCGGTTACGTCGGTCCCCTTTTGTTTTTATTATTTGGTTTCTTATAAAGTTTCTCAGCAGGGATAATATTAACTGAAAGTTTGCACAGGCTTTTTAGAAAAAAAAACTATTTGCAATTGTGTTTTCTGCTAATGTTTCTGTCCTTTCCTATTCTTTCTCCCTTGGTCCCCACATTCTTACCTCAGTTAGTCCCAGGATGGATCCAGGGCACGCCAATGAAATATCTCGCTCAGGAGTTCAAAACATCCCCAATCTCATGTCCTTGGCTCCAGCACCTATAATATTGGGACATGGGGATTTAAAATATCAGCTAAAAGGTTCACAATTCTTCCCGCCCTTGACCAGCCTCAAACTCATTGGAGAAGATATCCTTATTCTCCTTTTACCCTGGGCCACACTTACCTTACCACACCGACCTTTACCAGTAGACCCATTCACAAATATTGGATTCCAATATTTGCCACCCCCAACAATAAAGCACCTTTCAGTCATCCACAACAGGGGACCGCCTGCTCTGCCTGTCCATAGTGCCGGCCTTGTGTGTGGGTATTCATAATCCCGTTAAATATTTCTATAAAAGGTAAATAAGAAAAATTATATTTAAAATAAATATTTAAAAAAAAAAAATACAAGAAAGTTTTTCTACATTTATGCATATGCAATTCATTTTAATGGCCCACTAGGCTCCAAAACAAATAAACAAGTTCGAAGATTTGAATTATGACATTATTTATGACATTAAACTGGTTTTAAATAATTCTACCTGAAATACGATCTCTATGAGAGCTATTAATTATTGAATCATAAAGATTTTAAAAATTAAACTTTTTTGATAAATTATAAAAATGTATTTCTTCAAAAAGTGTCTAACTTAAAAATTAGCATAACAATTCTATTACTAACATTTACTATAATTATAAAGAATGAAGGAATTCTATTAAAATAAAAATTTGTCCAACCTAAATTTAAGTAGGTAACATGTTTATTTATATTTACCTGTTTAGAGTTAAGAATTATTTTAAAAATAAAAAAGTTGCATGTAGTGATAGTTTAGGGAAACGGAATACAGCAATTGTTGAAATGCAGATGGTAATGGTAATGGGGTTGGTTGCAGGCTATACACAACTGGGGTGATTAAGCCCTGCCATGTCCTTGTCTCTATGCCATAGTCTTTTTTATGTATTCCGTTTTAATTTTGATTTTTTTTTTTAAGTAATTTTGAATTTAATTTTGCCTTTTAACCTAAAACTCTTTGTCTAATTTAGCTTCAACAATAAATTTCCAAACTTGATCGAGAGATTGTTGATCGTTCTGGAGTATTTCATGCAATCTTGGAGGGAGGGCATGTCTGGTTCGCAGGTTTCTGTATGCTATGCATTCTTCTAATATGTGAACCACTGTTAGGGGTACCTGACACTGTAGACAAGCTGGTGGGGGTGATCTACTCATCAGATGTCCATGTGTCAGCCTGGTGTGCCCGATCCTAAGGCGTGCTAATATGACCTCTCTCCTCCTGACCGGATGGTCAGATGAACTCCATACACTTGTCGAGGGCCTAATATCTTTCAGCTTGACCATACCTGGTAGAATTTCTCTCCACTCTTGCTCCCATGCTGCTTTTACTTGATTTTTTACCGCGCATTTCAGATCCGGTAACTGCAGAATAAAGTACTCCTTGTCATAGCACGACTTCACAAGCGATATTACTTTGTCCAAACATTATTTAGACATAGGAATGATATTTCTCCTTACCTTAATAAGTCTTAATGAATACTATTTCTCCCCAGTGCATAGAAGTGATAATATCCACTTAGCTATTAATGATTAAAGTTTTTGAAAATAAACCAATAATTGTTAGCATTTATTCGCTCAAGTCCATACATACTATTATGATAATCTATACATACATACATATTATTTAGCTAAAATAGTAAAACCTAGTTTCAATTTCATCATCTTGCCGGAAAAGACGGTAAAATATCAATAATATAACAAAATAATAAATGACAATGACATTAACTGTCAATTAAAATTAATAAGTAGAAATGTGAACATATATATTAAGCAGGATACAAGCAAGCTTGGACAAGATGTGATTTGTGTCAGAGTACAACGGACTTGATAATGAAACTGAACTATAGCCATAATGACCAAAGACAAAGACAATGATAAAGAGACTGTGAAGAAAGCCGAATTTCCTAATTTTGCAAAATTTGTTATCAGTGGCATCGCAGGGTTTGTAATATGATCAAATATTTTAGTTAAAGTTGCCTTAAAACTGAGATATAATTTCTAGGAGCACATTATGGTAATGTGCTCAAAATGTATGGTAATGCCTCCAAATTTGGAGCTAAAATTAATTTATGGATTATGCCTTGGGGCATTATTTTTCTGAACATGTATGCCAAATTTTGTCAAAATTGGATCAGTAGTTTAGGCTCCACGCATCTACACAGACGACATTTTTTAAAAACCACTTTTTTTGACACAGGGAATCTCAAAACATGTAAATCCAACAAAATTGAATTATTGCACCATCACAATGCTTTTTCTTTATTTGAGAAAGTAAAAAATAAGAATCAAAGAACGTAACAACATTACTTAATCTTATGAAATATTCTTTCATATTTATTCTCTGTATTAATTCTTTTAAATATTTTATAATTTAAAGAACCAAGTAAATACATTTTCAAATAATATCAGAATAAAATAACACTGCATTTTTTGCATTCATACCTATTCTAACATTGCAGATGTGGATCTACACTTGTTTGCCATCCCATAGATGTGGTGAAAAACCGGATGCAACTTAGTGGAGAAGGTGGTGCTGCAAAGGCTCACAAATCGTCAGTGCATGCTGTACTGAATATAGCGAAGAATGAAGGATACGCATCATTTTACAATGGAATATCGGCTAATATTGCACGTCAGCTAACATATACTACAATAAGGCTTGGCTCATACCAAGTGGCCATTGATAAAATTAATAAGTATTTCATTTATTTTCAATAATAAAGTAGAACAGCAATAGATATACTTTGTGAAAACTTAAACAATGTAATCTATTGGGTAGATACGTAGAGAGTTGATAGGATAAAATTATCTTAATTATTGAAGGGTTCTATGAATTTTGACTAAAGTAGAACGTATAACAAAAAAATCACCTGCTTAATACCTTTCTCAATACGTTTCATAATAAATAAATTAAATTGTATATTATAGATAATGAGGGTTTAAATTCGGTAATTTCTGTGTATAAGGAGAAAGTTTTGTTTTAACTATAACTTCTTATAATGTTAAAATGTTTACCAGGTGGGGACAAGAAGGTTTAAAAGCACAACTCAATGCAAGTTTAATATCTGGTCTTTTGGCATCAACTGTAGGAGTTCCAACTGATGTAAGATTTTGGTAAACTTCTAGAATCTAGTTTTAGTAAATTTTGAAACTTTTATGAATGGCTTCATTTCTGGCTCTTAGGATTCAGAAAAGGGAAATATAGTAAATTTATACTTTGGGGAAATATAGGATTATTCCTATTTTTCCCTCAGAATAATATATACAGTATGTCCCAGGCCCAGGATCGACTTGACGATACGTGAAGGGACCAAAAAATTTCATTTTTCGACAAAAAGTCATTCTTGATCATTCCTCCTGCATGTCTTTAAATGAAGATGTATCGTATTAACAATGTTCTACCATGTAACCTGTTCCCAAAAAATGCGATTTTTTAAAATCGCACAAGAGAGAACTGGCCTAAATTTTAATTTTATGAAAAAAAGTCATTCTTTATTAAAAATTATATTTTTCTAAATAAATTGTATCCTGGGACATACTGTATATTCTAGACATAATAAAATTTCTGAAATCATAAAAATATATCTTCTATTTAATTAGACATAATAATTTATTTGTAAACCTATTTTCAATAGTAGCATAGAGGATAATGCAAAATAATTTGCAAGGTGCAAAATTAAAATATGTAATACTTTTAGCATTTTTTGTTGTTGTCGTTATTGTTTCAGTTCCTTCATATTTTTTTGTTATTTCCATTAAGGTGGCTCTCATTCGAATGACAGCAGATAATAGATTGCCTCCTTCAGAGAGAAGGAATTACAAACACATATTTGATGCTCTAGTACGTATATACAAAGAAGAAGGATTGCCAGGACTATGGGTAGGATCTGCTCCGACTATCTTACGCGCAATGGCAGCCAATGTCACTCAAATTGTAACTTATGTCCAAGCCAAGCATTATCTTATTGAAAACAGTAGGTTCATAATCAAGTAGTAGTATTAGTAAGGGGACAGGGAGGCTTAGCCTAGCAAACAGACCAAATTTGGATCCTTTTTGCCCACCCCAGACTTTCCCACACCAATCATAACACCACCGCCTCACTCTCAAGCTGTGAAGGAGAGGACGCCTTGTCTTACCACTACAGTACATCAAGTCCCTCTACCCCAATTCCTCCCTTCCATAAGATATGAAAATGCAATCTTCCATTTCCTTCACACATCCCTAGGAAATGGTAGGCTGTTTCCTCCTCCTCTCCACTCACTGAACGCATAGGAGTCCTACTCTAACTTTAATAATGCCAGATACCTACTCAGCCTGCAGTGTCCAGTTACCACTCCAAACAGATTTCTCAGGTTGGTCCTGCTCAGTCCTAACAGACATCTGGTTCAAATATGTTCATAATCAGAAGAGATTGTTATTCCTAAAATAGGGGTTTCTATAAACTCCAAACAGCTAAATTAAGGATGGTCATTCTAAATAGATTTAGATACATACTTCATTTAATTTAAATTTTCAATTAATATCACTTTTATTCTTTTTAAATGAATGAGTGATCAAGACTTTTGTTTCGGTCTTATAGGTATACAGATATTAATATTCTGTTAACTAATAATATTTTAGCAGCAATTCAAGGCCCATGTTCATTTTTTTTTTACTGGTACAATAAAAAGGATATACAGTATACAAACCAGTATAATAGTCACCTCAAAGGTCACTAAGGTTCTTTACTTCTTGTACTGCTGGTGCTCTCTTAAATGGAACTTGTCTGATGTGAGAAGAGGACTTTAAACCTTTATTAAATAAGTTAGTCTTTCCTTATATTTTATTTTATACAAGTTAAAAAAGAAATCAAGTGTAAATGATTGGCATATATTGGTAACTTAACAACAGTAACCACTACTATGCGACTGTACCTCAAAGGTACAGGTATATAAGCTATATTTTAGCAAAATTACAAGTCTTCTCACTAAAATTAGAAAATACTAGTTTCATATTTGGGAGACCTGTGGAGTCTTTGGGCTACTTCACCTCTCCTTGGGCAACACTAGTACCAGTTATATGTGAACTGTAAAAGCCCATCTGTTGGACAGTTTTTTGACAAACAAAAAAATTATTTTGCAATCCATAATTCATTAAGAGAGATTTAAATAACAAGTGGGGAAGATAGAAATACAAGGGAGGTAAGTGAAAGAGTGCAGGCTCCTTTTTTATAATTGGTTATTAACTTGTCTCAATAGATATAATATGATTTAACTAATTCTGAACAGGTCTAGAACCGTTCTTGAATAGCCTGTTAGAACAAACCTAGAGTTTGCCATTATGTTAACTTTATGTCTATGTTAGTTTGCCTAAGTTAAGTTAAATTATTACGAATACGTTAATAACACAAAATTTTCAGATTACATGACAAATTCTCCTTTGTGTCACTTTGTCGCAAGTCTCACTGCAGGTTTAATTTACGCCTTTTTTACGGTTCCCCTCGATGTTTGCAAAACTAGGTAAGGCACTATTTAAATAACAAATATTTATTGCATAAAATATATATTAAAATGGAAATTAGGGTTTGCTCTAAGTACAGTGAAATTCGCTTATAACGAACCCTGATACAGCGATATTCCGGTTATAATGATTGAGATTAATGCATATGGTTGTTTTCCTATATAATACGCAATGATTAAGTTCAGATATAACAATGATGGTTATTACGATAATTTGGGTAGATCACATTTTAGGATTAAAAATGGTCATGCCATTAGCTTATAACGATGTAAGGAATTTTATTCCACCTTTCCATGGAGACCCTTTCTTTATTGCCGCCGAACAACAATTCACTTCCCATTTTCTAAGTACATATGTATAAAAAACTCTCCTCCAATGCCCGACAAAATAACACTCTACTTCCCCCTTCATTTTCTAAGTATGGTTACTGATAGGAGTTTACTCTTTTTTGTTTAAATATGTTTAGTTCATGAAATCTCTTTATCTGGTTTAAGAGGACATTTTGTTTTTCATCTTAACTAGGAGAGTCTTATTCTCATTTACCATATTGGTTTCTTTTAGTTCGGACCTATCGCCTTATAAAAGAATAAAAGGCGCCGTTCATCATCTATTGCGGAAAAAGTAAAAATAATTGAATGTTTAGAATGTGGTGTTTCGAACAAAAATCTTTGTCTCGGAAAGTTTGGAAGTGTTGTTTTCTGTAGATCAGGTGCGTACATTTGTTTCTGTTACTAGTGTAATTAAGACGGCAGACATGGGCGCCCATAGACCAAAATTTAGGGGGGGGATGTATTTATTTTTATTTTTTTTTTTTTTAANCCACGCCGTTCCAACTTTTTGGGCAAAGTAATTTTTTTTTGGTCTCCTTTTCTTTGTCAACAAATGCAAAACATTTGGGGCCCCTCACCAAAAAAAAGAAGAAAAAAAAAAAAAAAAGATAGGACTGATCTAGGACCTATATTTAATATTCATGGGCAAGGAGTACACCATCATTCCTTCCACAAACGAAAACTCCTAGATTTCAATCCGTATTTTGCATAAAATTGAAACTTAGAGATGATTAGTCGATAGTGATGGAATTGATAAGAGTGTTAATATAATGAAAATATAGGGTGTCGATAGGGTATCAAGGGAGGGCTGAGACGATATAGTTTGATAAGACTTAGACAGGAAGAATACTGAAAGAATGAATCGTTTTATCCGGTTTCATACTATGACAACTTACTCCTTCTCTTAACCTTTATTCAACATTAATATTATTTATCTAAAAACTTCGGTACTTTTTATATTTACTACATAATGTAAATACATACCACTACCACTAAAACTACACATACACAGAATTATTATAATAAATTTTTAAGCATTTTTATAAATTAAACTTAAAAAAGTCTCACAAGTGTTTTTGGAACACTTAAACACTTAAAAGAAACGGTTCAGTATTCCAGGGGGGGCAAGCGCCCCCCCCCCCCCCCATATGGGCGCCCATGGTGGCAGATATATCAATGGCTTTAAAAACTATTGAACATTTTTTAAATAAATATAATTTTTCTAATAAAAAGTAAACAGCGATCACTGATTATTTTAAATGATTATTATTATTATCTTTACCAAGTCTTAGCTTTATATGATTTATTTTTCTCCCTCTGATTACTATGTCTGTGCTTTAGCCCCATATTATGATCAAGACATAACAGTTAAATTTCAAAAACAATTGGTACTTTATTTATGAAAGGCTAGTCTTTTCATATAATTGGAGTGTTAATTTGACTGATTATTAACTACATGATTTTTTTTAAAAATGTAAGTTTCTTACTTATAATGTGTCTTTGCTAATATCTTGCAGATTTGCATTTGCACATTAACGTTATTATTTGGTTAATCTTTTATCGGATACATCGATGTTCAGATATAACGATCTGTTTTACTAGGTCCCTTGAAGATTGTTATAAGCGAATTTCACTGTATATACTTTTAAGGCTTTTTCTTAAGTTGTTTTAACACATCCCTCTCTTGCCCTTCTCAACATGCCATACTACTGGAGGGGCCATAATTGTAAAGTGCCAGATTATCGAGGGACCACTGTCAAAAATAATATTAATACATTCTATTTGCTGTCAACAAGGTAATAATTGTCTAGGTGTAAATGTGAAATAGGATAAACAGAGTATAAAATATTGGTGACACGTTAAAAAAAAAAAAAATGAAAAAAATAAAAAAAATAAAAAAAAACTTATTAGAGCTTTAGGGTGTAGATAACATTTTATGTACAAATGTCAACCAGACAAAGTTATCCCAATTTTTGGGATAACTTTTGAAATAGAAAGCATAGAACACGCAGCATGATTTATTCAGCTTTAACACTTTGTTAGATTGTGAAGAAACTTATCTTAGTCGTTTAATTACATAAAATAGTGTAGTACCTACTAGTAAAATGGAGTTACCTGTGAAATTCGTACATTAAAATCTCCCAAAATGTTTTTCACAGAATACAAACAATGAAAACTATCAATGGAAAGCCAGAATATTCAGGTATGGCCGATGTTTATATAAAAATTCTTAAGAACGAAGGAATATATGCTCTTTGGAAAGGTTTTGGACCATATTACTTTAAAATCGCTCCAAACACAGTTCTACTTTTCATGATCAGCGAAAAATTGACATACGCTTACAAGAAATATGTAATGAAAGATACAAGTGTCAAAGGAGGATTTTAAGACGTTATTTCTTAATTTTATAAAAAAGCCTTATTTATAAATAAGTGCTTCGAATAAAATAAAGAATTGTAATTCTAATAATTTTTAAATAAAAACCATTTACTTGACATTTGACAATTTTAACGATCGTAGTACCATTGTTACTGGTTATCTCTCGTTGGTTTATCATCTATCAAGTATATTCTTTTATTAAAAAATTATAATACAAGGTGTAAAATGACAATAAAATATTTCTTTAAAAATTTTGTTATGCATACATATTTTTTTTTATTAACGGTGATTGTATTTATTTCAAAAAAATACAAGTTAAACGCTAATCTGTTAGGTACAATTATAACTTTTAATAACTTTTTCTTAAGCAGTCTTATTCCTAAAATCTCCTTAAAAATAACACAAGAAAACAGAATACAACTTTGGCACTAAGTACCTAACAAAAAACATTATCTATACAATGAAATGGCATTATAATTATAATAGAAAAAATCAAAAAAATACAGCCAAAAATCATTACTTTTCTATCTTTCTGATAAAAATTACAGGCATTTATCGTTTGCATTATATTTATTAATAGAAAAGGGAACAACTATATTACAAACGTGCAAGAAATATTATGAAAATTGTTTGAACTTAACAACAAATTGTATAGTTGGAGGTTTCATATTTATAAAATCAGCAGTTATTTTATTTAGTATTTTTTATTCTTAAATTTCTATAACTAATATATATTAGAAATGTAGGCAAAAACAAGGCAATCAAACAAAATTAGATTTATCAGTTATGTGAGTCATCTTAACCATACTTTTTAGGTAAAACATACATTACACATGTGAATAAAATATTACATTTAATTAAATAAGGTTTTTTAAAAAATAATAATTCCAGAAGACAGAAAACTTTAAACAGTATATAATTAATTTATCATTGAAGAAAGGAGGAAGATAGCTTCGAAGAGAGAAGTGTTTGCAGTGAGGATCAAATTCCTCCTTTTTGGGAAATCATTGAGCTTGCTACACTGGAGGAATTATTTTAATCTCTTTAAATAAATATCTAATCTTCAGAATTTCTTATTTTTCGACGATAAATGTAACTTTTTTTTTATATAAATCTTCAGCTAATTAATTTGATTGAACCACAATGTAATTTAATGAAGTTAACAATAAAGATCAGCTTAGCTTTACTATAAAATAATTAAAATAAATAAAAATATTTGCATATTATATTTCTATAAATTTTAAAATAAGAAAGATCGACTTTAAAGATCGACTAGATTTAGGGAGAAAAAATGGTATCATAAAAAATTGTGTATAAATAATATGTATTTGTCTTTAAATAATATAAATATATCCTTAATCAGCAATACCAGATACAAACAATTTCTTGCAAATAAAATAAACCTGGTCATTTGGATTTTCAGGTACTAAAAATAAGAAAAGAAATAGTTAAATATTTTCATTGATAAAAATTATAAATATTTAAATTAAAACAATATTGTTTTTTTTAGAGGCATAATATTCAGATTAACATTTAAAATCCTCTGGGTCAAATTTTAACAAAATATATGTGTTGAAAGAAAGTTGTTTCCACATTTTAAGTTTTAGATCAATTGATTGTTAAATAGTTTTATCAAAATGAAAACAAAGATCTGCATTACCATAAGCCCCCTTATTTTAATACAATAGTTTATCTCAAAATTTTGCATTTTACTCTCTAACCTCACCTCCAGAAGGAATCAATCACTCTTGCTCTTCATCAGTAATATGATGTTTTACAAAATCTGGGGGAAAAAAGTTTGTAAACTAATATTGAATGGAGAAGAAAAGTGGGTGAAGATCATGGAATGTATAAGAGTAAAAGTTTAAGGCAGCATAAGGTTTTTAAATTAAATAATTGTAACTATGAGGAGCTGGGGCTGAGATAAGGAAGCAAGGGTACTATATGAGAGGATAGGTAAAAGAGATAAACAGAAAAAAAGCAAGTCTTTCAAACAATCTATCAAAATAATGGTACACATAAATAATAAAAATTCTGAACTCATTTTGTATAAATTATTTAAAATCAATTTTTTTAACTCTGATTTGATGACATTTACTCTTACATATCTTTGTGAGTTTTTGTTTTTAATTGCCACTATTAGATAGGAATATTGTGGCGACAGCCAATCAGATTCTTTTGCCTTACTTTATGCTTAAGTCAATGTTATTATTTACTATGTGTTATGTCTAAGTCCAAATATAATTCAGTCTAGTTTTTTTTTCAAGATGAGCGTTTATTCTTTTATAACTAAATAACTTATTATAGCTATAACAAGCATGTAGCTAAACTTCAACTTTGACATAACACATAGTAAACAATAACATTGACGTAAGCATAACTTAAGGCAAAAGAATCTGATAGGCTGTGGCCACAAATACTGTGATTTAAATGATCTCACAATGTACTTAAAATGTTAAAAAAGATCAATAGTTAAAAATTGAATTTTTTTTAGACAATTCTTCTGAGATTGGGCCAATTTCAATGTAATTAAGATTTATCGTTTTAATAGGAATTGAGATTTCCATTATCATTTAAAATCTATTCTAGATCCAGAGCATATATCATATAAGGTCATAAAGCCTAAGATATGAAATAATAAATAAAAATTAGCGAATTCAAAATTCATTCATTTTCTTATCTACTATCACATTTTTGATAGTTTTCTTATATTCAGAAAACTGGCCAAGAAAAAAACAAAAAAAACATTAAGATATAATTAAGAGCATTAGACTTTAAACTTAACTTTTTTACACATTTTATCATTTTTACAACAAAAAAGTACAAATATTACAAAAAAAAGTACACAAGAAGAGTGAATTGGTCTATTTATTGTCAAAAACCACAATACCGTACTAGCTAGTTTGTAATACAGGGCTGATTTCAACCACATTACTTGCTAATAATAACTAAACAAATGTAGTGATTATTTAAGCTATCGTGATTATTTGACGATAAACTAATTAATTTTCTCTTTGAGTTTTATTCACAAAAAACGTGTTAGAAACAACTTACTTAAATTTGATTTCTTTTTTTTTAGCCTGGATCAACAAAATTTATTGCCGACTTAACTTTTTTAGGACCGGGGATCTGGCCACTTTATTTATCTACTCAATGTAATCATCAATTTGAAACATGTCTTATCTCTCTGTGATTCAAACTCTCCAGATAGACAGAATTAGACTTAAGTTTCAGGTGGGGTTTGAGAACCGAAACAATTTCTTCACAAAAAATGATCATTTATATATAGTGTCCCAACGACATACCTCGAAATCGAAATGATTTGTTATTGTTAAGCCTTGTCAACCACATTTATTCCAATAAAACTAAATGTTGTTGATTTGGTGGTCTTTAAATATAACTTATATAAATTAATTTACTTAATTTTACTTTCTTTCTAAATATTAAATTGAGCCTGGCTGAAAATTGAGGAACGGGCTGTTGTCACGGGCCCAAGGGCTCATTGTTTGCCAGTTTCTGTAGTTCTAATGCAGCCTTAATTTACAAGTAGAAAATCCACAAACAAAGTAAAAAATTTAAAAAGTGTAAAAGAATCTGTACATTTATTGTAAAATAAATATTGAAAAGTAATAATAAAAATAAATCAAATTAAAAAAAAAAAAATAAATCAAATTAAAACCTGAAATAAATGAATTTTCAAAATAAATAAATTTCACTCATTTTTTCATTTTGCTTTAATTTAATTTCTTTATTTACTATTCCTTTTCAATACTTTAATTTACAATCTATGTCCACCTTCTTTCACACTCTTTAACTTATAGTTTGTTAATTTGTTTGTAGATGATCTGAAATGCATTAGATCAGCTGAACAATCATTCTGTGAGAAAACGTTGCTTGATTATTGAAATTTCCCTGTTTAATGATAGATAAGTTGCTATCACACACTGGAAGAAAATGCAGTCGAGGAGTTAGCGACTACAGTAGCCACTCAGCTACACTGGCCGTTGGCGCCTTTAAATAATTAAATTATTTTTTAACCACTTTTACAACAGAAATGGCAAAATATAAGTAAATTTCATAAGAAAGAATAAGTATATAAGTAAATAAAAGTTAAATATTCAAAAAGAAAAACATTATCAATTAATATTTTTTGAATACAGCTTATAATAAAAAAAACACAATTTAATAATATGAACAAATATAATAGTCTTAAATCTATAGGGAAATGTTAACGCTGTGTAGGGCAAGTTGAAAGTACAACCAACTAATACTACAACTATGGTAATTTGAAAATAATAATAATACTATCTTTAGTTAAAAAAACTATAATGATTCCTCTCACTACATTGTTTAAGTTTTTAATTTGGATATGCTTTCATATTTTTCTTATATTTGCAATAATTCATTTTTTTGGTAATTCTGCTGTACCGAGCCCAACTTTTTTTTTTTTTTGTTTTACCTTTTTTAAATAACTTTTGGACAAAGGAACGTCTATCTTATTTCTAAAAAAAGTGACAATATCCCTTTGGGGGTACATAACAGGTAATTATAATAAGCACTATTAACACTTCTGTACTTTGGAAAGATAATATTCCTTTGTCTATGTAACAATATGTAAACTCCTTTCATAAAAAAATATACCGTTGTTGCTGTGGAAAAACCTGCTAATTTTTTTTTTTTTTTCAGAAGTTTATAGGGAAACAGGTTATCTTTCTATAGAAAAAAACTGGAATGTGCATTTCTTAATAGATTTTGAATGAATTCATCTTCAGACACAGGCGTCATTTTCAGCTATGTGAATTTTCAAATGAAAACTTTTTTTTATAAAATATTTATTTTATTTAAAATTAATT
>KZ651308.1:816798-846440 GCA_001010745.2 Gerris buenoi | reverse complement strand
TAAATACAAATAAAAATAATTATATATATATATTATATTAACAATGTGTATATATGTAAGAGGACAATATTTTATCATTTATATTTTTTGAATTTTCTGGCAATAAATGGTTATTTATTTATTTATTTATTAATAACAAACACATATTTGAATTCTCTGGAAAATAAATTCCTTTTAGGCATAAAGCTGAAGGCTGTTTAAACCTAAATATCAATACATTTCTTGTCGCACTAGAGTAGTTAGATTTTTGTTGCCTCTCTTGTAAAATTATTGAAATTGCACATAGCATGTATTTCCACGGCAACAACGATATTTATCTTAACAAATTATAATTGACATGATACGACTTTTCATATTTCATTTAAAATAACTTTTGGTCAAAGGAACACCCCTCTTCTAAAAAGGAACAATTAAAAAAAAAAAAAAAAAAAAAAAAAGATCCAAATACAGCAAATTTACTGGCTATTTTTCATGATATTTTAAAATAACTTTAACTTCTTGATGATAAAAATACATTACCAGCTATTTTATTAAAATAAAAAATACAAACAATTATGTTCTTTATAAATTTATCTTTACAAGTTATTCTTTATAAGTTTATCATACAGCTAAGAAACCATAAGGTTAAACAAGATCACCAACTTGTAAAGATATTTAAGAAATAACGTTATGTATTAAATCAGAAAGAAAAACATACATAGTTGTGAAAAAAAAGTATAGATAAAGTATATTTTTAATGAATATATTATTTAAAATATAATAATATAGGCATTTTTTATTTTTTTACAAATTTCCCATAACATAATAATGTCCCAGCCATTTTAATTCATTGTGTCATTTTTTTATTTTTATTATATATATCTNATATCACACACTTTTTTTTGTTATTTTTAATTTTTTTTCCAATTAAACAATTATAAGTAAAAATAAATTTACATTATTTACAAACAAAAAAAAAAAAATAATAATTACAGAGAGAAATGAAAATCTATATGCTATAAAAAAAATTATAAAATAATCTGCTTTCTAAAAAAAAAAATTAAAGAAAATTATAGAAGAGAGAAAAAAATGATCTCATGGATTTTTTGTTCTTTTAAATTTACCCCCCAAGAATCAATATATTAGACACTTCTTTCTTTTATATTAAACACATTTATAAGAAGACATCAAGGACTAACTTGATTGAAAAATTGAATGCCACAATCCTGTTGAATTCTGCATTTAAATACCTAATAAAAGTAACATTTTATCAAAATGTAGCAGAGCAATAAAAAAACAAAAAAAACCAGTGGATTTAACAAAAGAGCATTAAACAAAACTTATTAATAATTATTAAGTGTGCAGATATTAATTGTTTATAAATAATATTTATTATATTGAGTAAAACAAAGCAGGAAAAAATGAATGTTAGTTACAGTAGCAACAGTAGTTCCATTCAATAATTATTTGAATGTTTCAAATATGAGACTTGTTACTAATCAAATATAACATACTTGTTACTAAATCCTTTAAAAAGCAGACTATTTTATTAATTTATTTTAAAACACAAAGGAATCTTACATACATGTTTATAGTAAAATATTAACTTGATTTCGAAGCGTTCGATTTGAGCTTAAGGGAATTTTAATGTTACAATTTTATTTAATAAAGGTTGTCAATAAATATTAAAGGAAAATGAAGTTTGCCACTGCATTTTTTTATATATATATAAAAAACTCACTAGAAAAATGGTAAACTCCTACTTCCAAAAAAAATGTCAGAGATATCACTAAAATCACTGATCGAAGAGATTGATCAGGACTCCTATCAGTTCCATAAATCATACATTTACTATATTTATCAGTTTAAATATATATATTTTTATAATATTTAACAATAAAAGAAAAATTACTATTAACAAAAAAAATATACAACATAGTAAAAAATTTTTGCTACTTGATCATCATAATATTTATGATGATTGTTATTATTTGATATAGAAAGTATTATGTCTAACCAAGTCTTTTAATTTAGTCAAAATAAAAGTGCAATATTAGTTGTCTCATTATTATACTATTTTCTTTATTACAGATTATTAACTTATCAATATGATAGGGTAACTTTGTAAAAGGGTGAGCATTGAGTCCTATATTAATGAAACAAGTAATACTAGGTGACTTAGCAAGCAAAGGGTTCAATAAAACAATATTAATTTTCCATAGGTAACCTTAGTTCATTCAAAGGTATTTTCTGGAGCAATAGTAACTTTAGAAAAAAAAATTAATTAAATAGTTCAATCAAAAATACATAGGGATTATAAATACAGTAGGGTTTCTATAGAGGTAGGGATAAGGAGGAAAACATATAGCGAAACAAGATTTGACAAAAATATTAAACAAGATACCTACAAAGGGTTAAAGCGGCGAAGAATGGACAAAATAAGGAGTAAAACTTCTTTAAGCAGTAGCTTCTCTATCAAGAAATGGTAATATTTACGAAGAAAGTTAGTTAAAGGAAGATTTATAGAAGGGTTTAGGAAATGGATGAGATCAGATTATGTCACAATGTTATTAGTGTACTTATTTTTCTTTTATCTATCTACTGGACTAATGATAGCAATTTATGGGTGAGCACAGGAGCAACGGATCATGTTAATAAATGGATCACCATAAATTATAGTTTTTATGGAGTGACAATCTAAACTTCCAAAGACAGCATCTGAAATTTATATTTTATGATTTTATATTTGAATGTATAGCATTGTGATATTAATTTAAAGACTCACAAATTGAACGCACTTTTTCTTTATTTCTTACAACTAATTTAGAAAGAATTAACCTCACGATAATTCAAAGCTGTTAGAAACGAAACTGGGTTCGATATGTTGTTGTTTTTTTTTTTTAATATCTTTAAGAATTGTGAGTTCTCTGGTGTTAACTCAATGCAATTACATAGTTAACATTTTTTAAAAATGTTGAGCATTGGTATGCTTACTCGAAGTAATAACTAATTGAACTCAACCATTAACACAAATAAAAAGAAATTATAAAACTTTAATATTTCTGTTTTACATAGATGCTTGTTTCAACAGCAAGTTGTAATAGTGATTACCACAATACACTCTATGCGAAAATAGTGTTTCATGGAAAATATATAAATCATAATAATTAAAATAATTCTTAAAAGAGGTTACTTACTTAGAAAAGGATTTAATTCTACCGTATTGTTATCTGTATTTCCAAATAATATTAGAAAAAGACTCCGATTTTTTTTTACTTTTTTTCACTTAAAACTACAATGTCAAATAGCAAAAATTTTATCTTACAAATCTTTTTATAAATAAATCTCTATTTCTATTGATTTTTTTTCCTAATGTACAAACAATGGGAAATAAAGATAAATTTGTATTAAGATTATTTTTGTTTTTTTAAAAAAAAAAAAAAACAAAACAAACAAACAAGGAAAATAGAAAAAAGAAAATTAAAATCCCTATACTAACTATAAGGAAGGCTTCTTCTTAGTCGTACGATGTCTTGTTTTAATTTGTCAATCTTCTGCAAACAAAAAATAAGTTGAAATTAACATTACTAAAGGTATATTGAATTTATAGCTTTAAATGTCGGAATAATTTGGAAATATCGCAATTTTTTTTTTTTTTATGCTTGTATAGTGTATATTTTGTTTTAGTAAAAAAAAAAAAAAATAGAATTTAAATCAAAATAAACGTAGAAAGAAGATAATATTAGATTCCTAAGGGATATTGCTATTTTTTAAAAAATAATAATAATAATAATAATAATAATAAGATGGATATACAATATCTTAAAATTTAAAAATAAAAAGTTACTTTTGAAAAAAATGCTATTATTTTTGTTTTGGTTTATATATTTTACACAATCTTCTATCAAAAGCACAATACACACATTCTGCTAAGAATACAAAATGGTGTTAAAAATTTCTACCTCAAAATTGTTAAGTATAAGTTAATACAGTAGGAAAGTTAGGGCACTTCTACAGACTGTTACTCCCCTCATAAAAAAAAACCTTAGGGAGTAACAATCTGAAGGTGTATGGAATGTTCTTCTTTAGTTACTCCCCTAAAAACAGTAGTGAGATATCCCTTTGTCATTAAGTACATTATAGGTTTGTGTTCCAACCACACTTCAAACTGGTTTGGAACTGTCCGATGACACAAGCGCATCAGACCACAATTGATCGTTTTTCGCTAATGCGCAGGCGTCGTACAGTTTGAAGTGTTGTTGGAACAAACCATATGTATTCATTTACACTCTCAAAAAAAATAAAACATAGGGAGTAACAATCTAAAGAAGAACCAAAGTTAGTAATAGTGATTTAATGGTATAAAATAGAATGTTTTGTTTTTTTAAATAGGTTTTTGTATTGATGGTTATTGAGATTAACAAGTGACAGTGGCATTGTTATTTTAAAATAAGACAGAAAATTTTAAGTTATTTAAGCTAAACAAGCTAATATGAGTAAAGGCTAAAAAAATCTCAAGCATGTTTTAAGGTCCCATGCAGCAAAAATATATTTCTATACATGTATATGTATGTGTATATGTATGTATATGTATTCTATATATGTACAACTTCATCCCAAAGAAGTATTTTAACACAATTATCAATCAAAAGCTAGTGGGTTATTTCCCTCAAAGCCACTGATAATGTCTGTAATTTATAACTAGCTGCAATTTAAATAAAAATAAACCCAATGAAATGAGTGACAAATTATAATTGTATAAAGCAACTGTAGGGATAAAAATAAAAAATAAAATGCTAAATGGAATGCCAATATAAATATACACACATGCATATGTCTGTTCCTAAAATAATTAAAAAAAGAGAATAATGATCCTGAAAGGAAAATAACATTAAAATTATCAAATAAAAATGCAAAGATGATGAACTAAAGGATAATCCTAAACAAAAAATAAGCGTGTGAAAAGGAAGTGACAGCTGTACATTCTTACAAACTAAAATTTATATTTTAACTCATATTTATTTTTTCTTTAATTCTTATTATTTTATTTTAATATTTTTTTTTTTACCATTTCAGGATCGAAGTCATCCTTTCAGGGCTGCTTGAATTCACAAATTCTAGTTAGGAAACAAACATAGTTTATAATTACGGGTTAAAATTATATAAGCAAATGTAAGATTGTAGATAAATTAAAATTTAATCAAATAGAATAGTAGCAAAAAGCAACCAGTAATCTAGTTTTAGTAAATACAGCGTAAATCCATTCAGTTAATTCAAAAAGGTTTGTAAAAAAAAAAACACATATAATTGTAAAATTACCCACTTTGCAAGCAACAAATAATTGAAACATTAAATATATACCATAATTTTACATTTTTTTTTGTTATTCTCTGCTTTTGGTTATTTTTTTAATATTAGGTGCAACGATAAAGGGTCATGTTAAAAAACTTCTGCGTGAAAATAGTTGCTACCTTCAGAATTAAGATGGGAATAAATTAACATAAAATTTAAAAAAAAAAGTTTTATTAGAGATCTGTACAGAATTAACTCTTACTAAGTTAACACGCACACTGAAGATGATGTTACATGACGAAACGCGTTTGTGAGTTCATAATAAATATGTTGGTGACAATATTCTTGTGTTACTTTATACCAACCGCTCTAGTCATAATACCGACATAACTTACAGAATATAAAATGTATACTATTTACATTCAGACCTTTACAATTAGCACAATACCTTAACCCATTCAACGCATGTTTCAATTCAGGATTGTACCTCTATGGGGATTTTAGAAAATTCCAAATGAGATCACACGGTTTAAAATTTGGAGGACCCTTGTAAGAGGATTCTGCTAGAGACACAAGGTAAAGAGCAGCAGAGTGCCAGAATGGTGTAATGGGGTCCACTGGGGAAAAAACCGCCACAAGCCTTAGCCCAACATGGAACCACAGGAGATCCTAACGCATTCAATCTTTTTAAGGAGAAAAAAAGATTTCAGGATCTTACTCTGAATCTTAAAAATCTTCGTTTTTAGTTAAGAGGTCTTGTGACCACTATTTTTACTGAAATAGTAATCATAATAATGCTAATAATATGCATTGGCAATAATGATAATAAATACAAAAAATAAAAATATAAATAGTTTTTAAGTTGCTAATTGCTCATTTGCATTGTTTTATTACCATTAATTTATTTTTTGCCATGCATTCTAAAATTAGTGAGGTTAGTGGTGTTGATTTTCAAAATTTACAATTTTCTAAAGGTATTACAGTAAGAACTGTAATATCACACCTCTCGACGCCAACCAGATGTTTTTTTTAAAGTCTCAGTAATTACTAAGTGAACATTTGAAGAAAAAAATCAAACAAAAAAAAAAAAAAAAAAAAAAACACTAGAAATGGACAAATTTTGCCAATGCACACAATTTTTTCCCCCTGCAACAAACTGTTCCAAATATAAACTATCCATTAACCATAATTTTTAGTTTTCCATTAACTCTTATCAAAATAAGGCTAATTAATAACTTTGATTTAAAATCCAAGCCAGATTTAGGGCCCATATGTCACAAGAGTAGTCTTTAATCTTTTTAGATTTCCACAAAAAAAAGAATATTATAAGCAAGAGATTATTCTCGAGTTTCAATTCTATTGATGGAACAAGTGCTTTTTGGTTTTTCTGGTTTGCATAAAATAAATAATGAAATTGCTAAATTTTTAATATCACTTTAATTTTTATTGCCACATAGTAAAAAAAGTGGGGTATGAACAATTTAATTTAATGCAAAAAGCTAGAATTTAAATACGCTCGCATTTAAACTATTCACGGAAAAAAAAAAAAAAAATTAAATTCGTCTTTTTATATCTAACTTGTTTATTTTATTTAAATAAATTAAATATGTTGTAAAAGAAGACTTTGACAGTTTATGCATAATTAATATATGCAAATAATGTTGTATGACATATTGTTCCAATAGCACATGTTCAATTAGAAGTTGTACACATATTTTATTTGGAAGTTCAATGATAATTGAACTTCTAAATAAAACAAAAAGTAGTTCTAATTAAATTAAATGAAGAAATAAAAATTAAAAAACTAAAAACAATTTATTCAATAAAAACAAAGTGTGTTAAAATATATCAAATAGTAGACTGAAGGGGGGCTGAGGGCTGTGATCATTTTTATAATTCACTCATCGCATATATCAAACATGGTTAGATAATCTTCACAAACACTGAAAATAATGCAATGAAATAAATTTAATGTATAAAATAAAGTACTGCACAATTTAATAATAAAAGGACGATAAACTAGGGATAGAACAATAAAATATCAAATGTGACTTTTTTTTCTTTTTTTTTTTTTTAGTTGTCATAAAAGAATGTAAGCAAAAGGATTTTTTTTTTAACTTAACAATAAATATTAATTATACTGGGGTCAATTACAAAAAACAGTTTACTTCACAACTTACTTTAAATCTTGTTAATCCGACTAGCTCATCCCTAAATAATTGAACTAAATTGGAACTTAGATAACATGAACCTCGAAACCCCAAAAATTCTCAGTCAAAGAGATTTCCAATTCTTATGCTAATTCGAGATTGCTATTAATTTAACCCTGCTAATTTCAAAAGTACATAACTCTTATACTCCCTTAAATTTAGAAGTTTCCACCAGAGCCGGATTTACGTTTTGGTCGCATGAGGGCTATCCATTTTTTGCCGCCCCTACTTGAGCTTTTACTGGCCAAAAATACCTCCCCCCCCCCTTCCCTTATATTTTTACGTACTAGATCTGTTTGTTACAGTCTTCTTATTTTTAAAATATTGCTTCTGTGCTTATCGAAGGTAACGGAAGCTATGTGGTTGTTTCGGAGAACGAAACGAAACAATTTAAGGTCTCCGACGAGGGAACATTTTTGGTTCCGTGTCTGTCGGTCTGTCGGTTTGTCGTAAATTTTTGTTAACCAACATATCTTAAAAATTACTCATCCAATTTTAATATAATAATGAAATTTGGGTGGTAGGTCATAATTAGCCCGCATTTTTGGTCCCACATAAGTTTCATTTCAACCTTCTGCGCCCATTTCTTTTCTACTCTAAATGCACACAAACTTACGTTTATTTATACTTATGCATATCTTAAAAAGTACTGATCAGATTTTTAAGATATTTGGATGGTATGTTGAACATAGCCCACAGATGATCTATATTAATATCAACTGTCTGCGCTCTAAATTTTGTTAAATTGATCATTTTATTCATGTAAAATCAAAACAATTTTGAAAGATTTAAAAGAAAAATACACTGCCAATTAGTGAGGCCCATAGCTTCCTCACATTCTATCATGTACTTTATTGTTATATTAACAATAACGTTTTATTATTTTATTGTTATATTGTTTATTGTGTAAGAACAATTAACAGTTTTTAGCGATCTTTAACACTTCATAGGGGTGTCGCTGTAGGTTTTACTAAAAAATTGTATTTTGAAAAAAATGTTCGTCTCATTGAATAGATGAGGTTTGATTTTTTTTCAGAACGAAAATTCCAATTTTAAATTTAAAGTTCACGTGCGCGGGAACAATTGAACGGATATCGTTGTCTAACGAACTCGTCCTGGGCATTGGAAAATGAACATGTCTACCAAATTTCATCAAAATCGGTCGAAATTTACTCTAGTTATCGTCACACGTTTCATGATTCGCAGACACACAGACCGACAGACAGACACGGAACTATAAATGTTCCCTGATGTCTGAAACGCATTTCTGTCTTGGAAAATCGGAGACATAAAACTTTTTCGTTCCCCGTTACCTTCGGTAAGCTTAGAGGCAAAAAATTAAAAATTAAATAAAAAATAAGTTGGAGGAAGGCGCTACGGGAGGCCCTGGTGGCTGCCCGGGTCGGAAAAAATAAGGGCGTACCGGGCCCCCGGTATTAATATAACTATAAGGAGAAAAGACTGTAGAAGTTTTAACCCCAAACGGGGTTAAAAACCCGGGGTTAAACCCGGCGGCGCTAAAATTTAAAACTTTTTTTGGTTTTCCAATTTTAGCGGCGCCCCCGATTGGGCGTCGGGGTCGAAATACCCACAGTGTCTTCTCAGTTTACCTTACAACTGCCAGGTACACCCTTATTTTTTTCCGACCCGGGCGGCCACCAGGGCATCCCGTAGCGCCTTTCTCCAACTTGGGCTCCAACATCTACATTTTTACTGGTCTTGTTTTTATTTAATATCTTAATATATTAATAATTTTTTAAACTTAAATACCTTTTGCGACCCCCCGGTTAAGAACCATTGCTCTACACTAAAGTCTCAGTCCTCGGGCTTCGTGTATGCATCAGACAGCAAGTGAGGTTGCCGCCCCTTTAACCTTAAATTTTTAAGGTTGCCGCCTCGAAAATCACAGCTCAAAAGTGCCGCCTTTCAAAACTTGCCGCCTTGGGCTATAGCCCTTCAAGCCCCCCAGTGAATACGGCCCTGGTTTCCACTAAAGTAATAATCTTTCTTCGCCCAGAAAGAAGGAGCATGTATTACAGAGCTAAAAAAGCACTATGGAACTTCTTTATTTGATCAACTTAATTGATCTGCCCAGAAATTATGGCTGCTAGAGAGAAACTCAACCGTTGAGCTCATCAAGGTTTTTACAATAACCCAGAAATATTTCAACTGGTCTAAGGTCGTCCGCACACAGAGCAACTCAACTGGAAACTCCAGTCATTTTTGAGTTGACAGAAAGCAAACCCAGTTTGTAATGAGTTGCTCCATGTGCGGTGTCCCATTAAATTACACAGGTTGAAACTCATAGTCAACTCTCAACTCAAAAATGACTGGAGTTTCCAGTCATTTGTTCAGTTGAGTTGCTCCGTGTGCGGAGGGCCTTAGTACTATTAATGACCCAGGCTACATGCAAATATCCAAATTAATATAAAGCACTTAAAATATCCAAGACTATAATATAAAATAATATCTCAACAGAAATTAAAGCTATGATCCTATAGCTGTTATACACCAAAATGGATACCAACGCTCCAAAATCCTCCTGATAATAAGGTTCATATCCGTGTCCATGCAAAAAAATATATTGCAGTAATTGAAGGTGGCCTTAAACCTACTACAAACATATGAGTCAATATTTGTTTAACATTGTTGATATTGTTTATTTCTTCTAGATACTAGACCTGCTAAGCATCTTCACCTATAACCCAGGTTTAGTCATTTACCATAAACCTATCTTCAGGAGCTTTGGAGAAAATAAACAGTCAGTTGATTGGCAGCAAGTAGCAAGCATGCATGACTGTCTATTTACGAACCCTTTTCTTTTGTGCTAGTAGGCATCCAGGTTTAATTTATTCATTCTAGATGCCAGGTAAATTTAGACTTTCTTAGTAAATTTAGAATTTTTTTCCAGAGAAGTTATTAAGTTCGAACTAAGTTTCTTCGACAGTAAACAAAGACAAGTTTAAGTTGGAGTTGGTTGACTCAAAGTAAGCAAGTGGAGATATATTGCTTATTATATCTTTTATGCTTAACGTTATGTTATTAAGTTCTTCGGCTAGTATATCCTAGGTATCCAGATTTAACTCATTTTTCCTGGTATCCAGGCAAACGTTAACAAATAAATCCCAGGCATCTGGGTTTAACTCATTTGACCTAGTTTCCAAAATACAACTATATAGGAGCACAAGTTTCTGTCCATTGTGTCATTGTGTTATTTATTATTACTTGTATCATACTAGTTTGTGACCAGATCAGGACTAACCTGGTCTGAATAGTCAACATCAATATTCCGAAGAACTAAGTACTCTTTGACAACATAGTATCTGAGGGTGTCAATGTTTTCAAATCTGGTCAATAATTTTATTATTGATGAGACCACTTTGACAACATACTGATTTAGCTTACTAGTATTATTATTAATCCACCAGAAAATGTAGTACATATTATAATAAAATAAAAAAATCTAAATGAATGAAATCAATATCTTAAGGGTCCTATACGCACTTCAACTTGTGTCTTTTTACCTGATAGAACAAATTTCCCACCAAATGGTTTCTACAACCAGTTGCTCAAAAATATCAAAAGGTTTTGATGTCTTTAACATATATAGTTTGTTCAACTTGTGATTCGGTCTCTTAATCTGACCATGCACTTTCCAACTTCAGGAACAACACAACCAATATCGACGACAAGTTGAAGTTTGTATTGGGCCTTTAGGTGAAATATCCATAAACAAATTATTACCAATACCATTTTTTAGCAACAGCCCCAAAAAAAAAAGTTTTATGAAATAGGGTAATCATAAAATAAGATATCAATTATATTACCTGGCAGGCTGTTCATAAAAGTTGGATGGCGCAGAGTTAAAGTAAGTGGTTAATAAATAAACAACAGCTTCATAGGTTGACATCATGATAGCAGTATTAGGTATCTGCCGAATAAGCTGTGTCATGAGACCACGGTACACACCTCGATAACCTTCCTCCTTCACAACCAGAGCAAGTGTCTGCCAGAAGCTCTTATATTTTGAGCCTTCCTCTCTCAGTCTTGTACGAGCCACCTCTGAACATAACAGAAAATAATAATTAGAAATATTGGAAAAACTTGATGCAAACAAATAAGTGTATATAATACATACATTATTTCATTCGGATTTCTTTTTATGAACTTTAAAAATAATAGGATTGCAATCAAAGAGGTAACTATTTTAAATACATTACTTACCATGTGGGTATGCTATACACGATGCAATTGTTTTCGAAATTGCACCGGCCACCATGAACTCAAGGAAGAATGTAGGAGATCGGGAACCAGATCTCTCTTGTTCCACTCTTCGCCTGCTCAGAGCAGCCTTGATCTTCTCATAGATCACAAAATGAATAACAGTCTCGGATATACCCCAGTAGGAAGCTGTCACACCCTTATAAAACCCGAAGATTCCCTGAAAATATACATCAATTCAACTAATTAGTGTGCAATAATTAAGTACCAGAACATCATCGTTCAATTCACACTTCTTACAAGCAGCTGAAATATACCCTGAAGAAGATAAATTATGCTTTTATTTTCATTACGCTATTGGTTGAGAAAAGAATAGAAAAGGAGGAAGGCTAGAGCTGAGTGTTCAAAGCACTAAGTTAATAAAGGTCAGATCCCTTAGCTTCATTGTAAGCAGTTAGTCTTAATAGAATGGAGCCCAAATCTACATCGATTAAGAGATAATTGTTGAAGAATGTTTCTAAGTTTTGGGTTTAGATCAGTTAAATGGGAACTATAAGTGGCATAGTCTTATATGTTAGTGAGGATGGTTCCATAACACGAATTGAAAATCATTACCTATCAGTTAGCTATCAATTATCGACGACTAAGACTAAACCTTCTTTATAGACATAAACTAGTTCATTGCCATAAACACTTTGAGTTATTGAAAGGGTTGATTCACAAAATTTACATCAATACATGAGAAATTTTTCTCATGTCAATTTGCAAATACAAGTAAATAAAACTGTCCGCGTCTCAGTTCTGAAGAGGGAGTAAGCTCAGAAGAGGGACAGTTGTTATCTGATCATTGAATATAGTATATCGCTTGTCATATTAGTTTGCTTGACAACCTTTTAAAAGTAAAAAGAAAAATTAACAAGGCTGGGATTCAGGTCAGGGTCTAGGTAGGAATATAATATCCATCTGGCAAGAAAAATATGGTAACAGTTGAAACGTTTTTAACATTTTTAAACAAGTACATCCATCTCATATTTCCAATCACTTCACACATTTCATTAACAAGTTTTAATAACAACTTTAAACAAACAAAAGTGTGTAGCATCAGTGTAAAAATTTGGACTAGACAGCCAATAACTAAACCTTATTTAGTCTAACTGTTTTTGGAAGTATTAGAGCGTCGACTTGATTGCCCAACAACCAACTCTCGTTGGTCCGAAATTCCATATCATTTTACTTTTGTGCTTCATCTCCTCCTCTTGCTCCTACACTTGTCAACATTTTGCTTCTCCACTTTTTAAGACTTGTGTGTGATGACATTATGTGAGTACCCACTGATTGTTGGTAGATCCTGTGAATGACCTGAGCAGCAGTTAACTGCCTGGATCCACTGGCGTTGTCCAATTGTAACCTTGTCTTTATAAACCATATCGGGTTTGTAGTCGAGCAAGCAACAAATCCTGCGCAGAAAAAAACAAAAACAAAAAGCGTTAGTAATTTAATTAGTAATTAGTAGTACTAGCAGTAGTAGTCTAGTACTTCCTACTGGAACGGGTAGGACGAACCACTTGTTTGAACCTTGCAATTAGGCCCTATTTACGCCCCGCGAAAGAGTTCTAGCCACTTCACACATCATGTATAATATGTACATTGTGCCGCCGAAGCGAGTATGATGTGATCAATAGTGAGCCATATAAATCAGAGCGTCACGGCGAGGAATCGAACTCCATCTCGTTCCACTCATGATTAAGTGATGGCCAAGCAGACGATGTTTAACCCACAGGCCCACACTGGCTCTCTTAGTAATTAGTAAATTTTAGTAGTAATTTAAAAGTATTCCCATATATGTACTTAATGATAAGAATACTTAGAGTGAAGGGAATGTTAAACATTCACAGTTTGACAATTTTTTACTGTGATATTTCGAAAATTAAGAGTAAACTTGAGGAGGGCATAAAAATGGCTAGATTGGGCACAAGTTTTAAACAATTAAAGTAAGAAGGTAAAAGAAAAATAAACATTTCATTTTTTTAAAGAACCAAACAACTTGATTTTAATTCAAAGCTTAATTTTCTAGATTTATAAAAAAACGAGTATATTGTATTCTCATTGAAGCCTCTCAATGTCTTATCCGAGCTCTAAGATAATTAAGCAACATTGTGTTCTTTTGTATTTATACAGCTTAAAACATTTCATTTACTCGAGATAAAGTTAAAATAATTTGCGATCTGAAAAACACGGATTTTTCTTTCCTTGATGATAAAAAGTAAGAGTATAAGGCGAAAAAAAAGAAAGATATAATTTCAAATAATCTCTAAGATTATTATTTATTTTATTTTATTTATTTATTTTTTTTTTTTTAGACTTCCATTTTTCTCTGAAATAAGCAAGTTCCTAGCAATTAAGATCCTTCTATACCAAGGATTTGAGGATAAGCATTAAAGGGTAAAGAGTTTTTTAATGATAGTCTCCCAACTTCCAACTTCTTGAAAAACTATAGGATGCAAGGTAATAAAATAAGTTTATGTACTATAGATAGAGAATGCTCGTTAGAGGGGCAGCGTTTGATAAGGGTTATTAAACAGAGGGATTATTTTAAAAAAATAATTATAATAATTTAAATTTTAAATTATAATCTGAAATTTAATAATTAAAGCTAATCTCGATTATATGAAGTCATTAATTTTCAATACAGCGAGAAAAAACAAAGTTAGACTTGAGGTACCCCATTTTATTTTTTTCACGATTTTGCAATACTGGCGATAATAATGAAGAGTCTCCTCATTGTGTCAAGAGAGGGGGGCCAAGTACCAAGTGGATTACAACCCTTCAACCAGCCTATAATTTAAAGTCTGTTCTACATAATAAATTTATTATTAGTCAACTCTATTCATCCACAAATTCTCGGTGGTAAAAACTTCTCTGCAGTGAAATTATAAAAGTCCATTTGGCTAAAAAAAAAACAAAAAAAAACTATATACTTAACTATACTTATACTCTTACGGTTTTTATAAAAATCAATATAAAAATAAAATAATCAATAAATAAAATAATCTTTTAAATATAAAAATAAAATAATAATAATAAGCGGAGAAAATTCCAAGTTCATGAAAATGTATATCTCAACGACGTTTTCTTTATATATCTTTTTTGAATAATAGATGAAATGAAAAAACCATAGCTTGTTTACCATCTATTTTCATTTCAGCTAGGAGAATACAAAAATAAACTTGAATTTACAAAGATCAATACATCAAAGCACTCTGATGCAATAGCTGACTTACTTTACAGTACCATTGTCATTATTGCCCATTTTTACAAAAAAAAATGCTAATAATTAAATTACAGTAAGAAAATTGATGAATTATAGTAGTTATAATAATGAAGTTCTAGAACACCACCGGAAGACTTAGAACTTAGGAACCTCGGAAGTTTGCGTGAAGTAATAATAATCTTTATATTAATTTTAATTTTATTTTAAAAATTTTTCAATAAAAACTAAAAGCAACCTAAACTAAAATTTGTGGTAGCATTCAATACAGACTTCGAAGAACTCAAGATATAGTGTTCTGTTAGACAATAAACAAGTGATTTTAACTCCGAGTTTGTTTTTTTATCAATAGAAAGTTATATCAAATCTCAGTAGAAACAATTAAACTCAATAATAAATTATACAAACATTATTTGTCGAATGATTTAAGAGATACATTTTTAATCCTTATTTGACAGTTTAATAACTAGTTTATCATTCATTGGTTAATTCAAGGTCAAATTTGATATTTACTTACTGCTTGAGATACTCGTAGTAGTTTTCTTATCATAGAAAACAAAATACAACTTATATTATAAACCCTCAATTGTAAACAAATAACATATCACGTTTATTGAACCCTATTGTTCATTGCGTGCGCTGAAAATAAAGAGTTAATCAAAACAAATAAATATACAAGTTTATTCAAAGGTTACTATCATAATAGAAATGTCAGACATAAAGGAGCTATGTAATCTTATCTCAAAGTTAAAAGAAGACCTAACTCATGAAATCAGAAATTCTAAAGAGGNTTTTTTTTTTTTTTTTTTTTTTTTTTTTTTTTTTTTTTTTTTTTTTTTTTAGAACAAACTTGTAGGGGTATGCTGATACCCCCCTAGATATTTATAATTATTCAGTATTTCCAAGTATATGGAGTTCCTCTTATTTCTGCCTATATACTCAAGCGATTATCGGTTCAAGGAAACCGGAATCATATAAAAAAAAGTGAATAACATCAAGCTAGAATTTTTTGTATAAGTAAATCTTTTGGTGCCTTTTAAGAATACGTTGACGGCTAATTTCGTCTGCGGGACATAACTTGGCAATAGGCATTTGAAAAAAAAAAAAAAAAAAAAAAAAAACGGTGGAGAGCGGCCATGTTCCACCCTATTTGGTGGACAATGTGATTTTCATGATCCAGAGTATGAACTTAGTTGTTATATTAGACCAAAAATCAAGTTAATGGTATAGTTTGTCACTTAATACCTCTTTGATTTGGAGTAATATTTGACTAACTACCCATTAAGTGACAAACTACCATCAATTTGATTATTTACTAACTACATATCTTCACACTCAGGATCATGAAAATCATATTATCCACCAAAAAGGGCGGGATATGGCCACTCTCGACCGGTTGTTAAATGCCTATTGCCAAGCTATGTCCCACAGACGAACTTAGCCGACCACATATTCTTAAAGGGCACCAACAGAGTTACTTATACATATACACAAAATTCTAGCTTGATGTTCGTCAGACACTTTTTAGGTCGCGCTCTCCAAGACTATTAGTTTTTCGATAAAATAGAATATATGACTAATTAATTCTCTAGTTAGGGTGTTCTTATCTACAAAGTCAATATTTCAACTAGAGAATAGCAATGAAAGAATACATCTACTGTTAAAAATACCATAATGGAATTTTAACGAGGCATCGATTTCCTTTTGAGAAAGTTTAACTAAAGCAAGATGTAAATGAAGAATTAATTGCATCACTTAGTTAAAAATAAATAAACAAAAATTAAAAAAAAAATTTAAGTCCAAATAAATTTAGGAGACAGTATAATTTGAACATAATGTTTTTTAGATTGTAGTTAATAACAGACATTTACAAATTAAATATTTAAAAAAATTATTTGTATAATATAACACTAAGTAATTAATTATTGTCTCAATTTATTAATTATTGAGACAGAATGCTCACGGGTCGTTAACAAATAACATGATTACATTAAGCATGTTTTGAAAAAAGACGCAATTAATGTAAATAATAAAAAAGACAGCGAGTTTAATTAAAGAAAATGAAGAAATGGAGAAAACTATTTATTATCTGAGTTCGTACAATATCGAACCGATCACTTGAAAACATAACTCGTATTTTGCCGTGTTTTAAGTATTATTCACTCGCACACTTGTAACTTTTTTTGAATCGTATTAAATAGTTCTTACATTTTTAATTTATATGAAGTTTGTATTTGGGTATTTTATTTGTACATATTCTATTCAACGGTTTAATTTTTCATATTTATTAATAAATATTGTTACTCATAAAAATACTATTGTTCGGTTATAACAGGTAAAATTATATTTAAAAAAAAAATCTATTCTCTTATTTTTTCATTTTACGTAGTATAAGTATCACATTATTTAGATATCTAATATCATTTATATCATAGCATATCTTCCAATATAATACTTAAATAAATTAGTATGATTGAATTTTTATTTATTTTATTCCCTGAAGAGAGGAAACGGTCAACATAGCACATGATCACTTGCCGACTCCATTTTTAATGCAAGAACAATATAAAAATGACAAGTAGCATTTTTTTTCGAAAATGGAAAACAATTTCTCGAAAATGATATTTGTTTAGGTCTCTAAACTAACAAACTCTATCGAGAAATGAATTTATGAGACTCCACACTGCTTATAAATATAAATTTATATATATATATATCCCTTTACATATTTTTTTAAGGGCAGGGAAAGGGTAAAGGGAATGTTCAATGTGAGATATTCTGCCCTACGTTAATAAGAAGGATGTTTCAAGGAAGTAAAGAAACATGATATCAAAAATAGATTTTTTCATTGCGTCACAGAAACCTTCAGCTTGTTATATACTCTATAATATTGTATAAACGAATCAAGCCGAAATTGATTAAAAAATAAATAATAAACTGAAACTCGTACTGGGTCGTAATATTCTTGAAAATAATTCATACAAGACGTTCGTTTTAATTTTTAGGGTTTCGAGGTCGTCCTAGAAACCCTTATGCTTTTGGTAGTTCGTCCGTCCGTCCGTCGCAACTTGGAGTATATCTCCCAACCTACTGACGCTATTGACTTGAAATTTAGTATATAAGTTAAACTTTTTTGCCCAAAAATAGAAAACCTATTGCGAACTTTAACACTCCAAATTTCTGCGATCTGCGATCAATTGCGATCACCGCGCAATATTTTACATTTTTTGTAATTTTCAAGTTGGGTATCATTTCAAAGGTATTGAAATGTAGATTACAAATATGTATCGCATTTTCAAAATGGCGGCCATTTTACCCCCCAAAAAATTCAAACAAACCCAAAATTTACCCCCCCTGCACTACCCCATTAGAATAGGTCCTAAAATAAGGAAAAAATACATAAATATAAATCTCTGTAGTCCAATAAAATTTCCTGGAGTTGATTTAAAAAAAGTAAAATTTTAGAATTTTTAGGGGGGCGTAACTAGGGGGCCCAAAAATTTTTGTGATTTGAAAAATCGAAGTTGGGTATCATTTGAAAGGTATTGAAATTTGGTTCACAAAAATATATTTTGTTTCCAAATTGGCGGGTATTTTACCCCTAAAAGAATTCAATAAGCGCATAACGAAGATGGTAAAGAATAATAATAATATATGCACATCTTGATTTTTAAAAGTTAACAATAGATGTTTTTGTTTAAAAAAAATATATAAATATAATTAATTTTTATGACCGAAGAAACCCTTTTAGTAACTTGCTGGCAAGTACTTGACGGGATTTTTATAATAATATAAGTTTAAATAACATTAAGATTATGTTTATCGTAGCAATATCTATGAAGGTGAAGGTAGTTCGTGTTTATATTTTACTGAGCAGTTACTTCTGATGCTTTTTACAGCTTAACAAGTAACCTTGAAAAAAACTTTTGTTTCACGCAACCAGAATACTCCGCACTAACCAGGAGTCACGGCATCTTATGTGAATTACAGGCAATATACTAGATGTCACAGTACATTAGACATAAAGTGAATTAATATTTTACCGTAGTGCAAGAAGAAACTAAAACGCAGTATGTTAAAATGTTTAGACAAGCAATTTATATTCTTATCAATTTGAGAAAGAGGAAAAACTAAGCGAAAAATCTTAACAATCAATACAAAAGCTATTTGAAGTTAAAATTATTATGCATTTATTAAATAATATAAAGTTATAAATTATATAGATAATCTATTCTAACAACAAATTATTAAATACATTTTCTTTTTCTATAAAATTAATTTTAAGATGAAAGTTTAATGTTATAGATCAATTTACTATCTTTTGATTGATTATTCAAATAATTAATAAATAATTTAAAAGTTAAGAATACGTTAACAGTATACAATATTATCTCTAATCGAGCAAGCAATCGAGCTTTCGCTAATAGAGTCATCCTAATATATTTATGACGACTCTGTTTTTTGATATAGACCTTATGTAAGAATTTAACGCTAAAGTTTTGCTTCCACATTAACAATTGTCTTTAATAGCTTTGAGCATCATGATATTGAATCAAAAGAACAACAAAGTAAATAGCTCTAGTCTTCATTATTTCTTACATACGACACACAGTTCATATTTTCTTTTGTGATAATGTGAACAGTTTTAAAGATTGACAAGTTAGCAGTCAGGAGCAAGAAAATTGCTTATGTAAGCAGAGAATTAAAACAAAAAATTGTATTTTTTACTAAAATATGAACAATGTGTTTCGGCCAACTTTGGGATTTCTAAATAGTTTGGTCAAAAGGTAACAATGTTGAAAAGATTGGCATAAAAACGATGTATTTTGCTATTTGAAAAACCACTGATGTCCCACCCAACCATTCATAAAAAGCGGAATACAATGAGCAAAAGAAAAATTATCTAATTACAGTGCGCAACAGCCCATTGTGGTCCTAGTCTAGGCTAGCAGAAGAAACTATAATAAACACAACTATAAATAAACACAACTATAAAATAATGGATGACACGGTGTTGCTTTATCAGCAGTATAAACCTTACTATTGATATACACAATGAACAATCAGTTTTCACTCCACATAAGCAGATACCCTTAAGCAGCTACCCATTAATATGGCGATAGTGGGTGAATATCGAGTGTGGGGTCCTTCGAGGAAATTGAACTCGAGAGTAATGAGCTACCTCGGACCCCAAAAGAAAAACTAGGGGGGGGGCATTACCAGGGCACAAAATTACCGAAAATTGTGTTTAAGAGAGGGAAAGGCACCCATAAATAACATTAAAATAAATTAAAAGAAAGAAACAAATTAGTTTTACAAAGCCATCAATATTTTTTCATTCAGGGCGCGCTCTAAATTCAAGGAAGCTAAAACTGAGAGGTATAAAAAATAAATCCAAAGCAATTAATGTAATGAAAACATGATGTTAACAAGATAAAATTATTATAAAACAATTACATTTAAAAGGTCCAATATAATAAGGGATAAAAAACAAAAACAAAATAATTTACAAAAGAAGCCAACGACACATCAAACAAAATTTCATTTCATCAAAAGTAAAGGTAAATTAGCAAATAGCATGAACCTTCCCCTATTATAAATCAAGGTTCCTGTTAGTGCCGGCGTCGTCAACATGGTGAGGAATTCCCCTGCCCACTAAACGTCTAAAAACAGTGTCGGATTTAGACGCACCTGTAATCGTTAAACGACGTTCTTAGTTTGTTATTTATAACGAAAGTAATGTACTGGATGAACCCTAGGCATAGAAAATAGTTTCTGGCAAGAGTTAAGAAGTTTGGCAGGGTATAAAATTAGTGAATATAGTAAGTGAAAAGAAAAAAAAAATAAAGAAAAACAAGACAAATGAAACAGTGGGAAGTGAAAATACTTTATGAGAAGATAATACAAATAATAAATTTGCGGTGTGAGAATGGCTTCGCGGATGCGTTGGCGCAGCTCTATATGCTAAGGGAAACATCTCTTAAATGTATATTTATTTCAGTAGGAACTGGTGATGCGCGGCGCCGAGCCAAAATGTCAGCCAAGAATCGACTCAAGGGTTGTTTTTTTTCTCTTGGAACTAACTGAAGAAAATATGCCTTGAAGAATAACGTGTGAACGTTTCTCAGAAATAGAGTATGAAATTCGGAAGTGCAATACGCCTACTAGTTAAAGAAAATGTGTGTCTAGGCTTCTAGAATAGCTTTTATTTAAATTAGATTATTGCTATTTCAATAGTAATTGCGGTCAAGGTGGAAATTTAACACATGGATCAAATTAAAATTCTTGATATTAATGATTGGATACACATATGATAATAACAATAAAACAAATAATGTATTCGAGTTTAATTAATAGAGAAATAAGAAATTAAACAAAACGACAGGCCTTTACACATACGTTCTTTCCTGCAGGATAGAGCAACAAACGGGAAAGAGTGCGGGAAAGAGCGCCAGTGTAAAGGCTGCACTGGCGTGAGGGATTACGCGTCCACAGAGACGCACGCTTTACCGCGCGTAATCTCATTAGTGTAAAGGCGACAGCGAGCTTTCCCACAGGCCAGCCGTGTTCTTTAAATATACCCCCACTGTGCCCCCTAAAACTGTTTGTCAGACTACCACTCCACGCTCCGAGGATTGCGTGCGGGATTCCTCTTTACACAAGCGTTCTTTCCTTCACGCCAACACGGGGGCACGCTTTCTTGTAGGAAAGCGTGTATCACTTTTATAGCTACGAAATCTTTCCCACACGATTACTCACACGGTTTCACTCGCGCGCAATCCTCCACGATTCCGCGTATATGCCGCTAATAGCATAATATATTATAAAAATGACCTACTATTATAGCTAATAAGATTTTTTTTTAAAGTTAAAATACGAGATGATTTAATTAAAAACTATAAAATAAGAACAAGATATAGGAGACAAAAGAAGAAGATAGGGTCTTTTAAGCTATGAGCTATGAATTACATTTGAGAATGAAATAAGGAGATAATGAAAAAGATATAAAGAAGATAATATTATGACCGTACAGGGTTATATTGTAGCGAAGGTTATGGAGCAATAAAAAAGGAACGGCGAAAACGAGGTAGCAACTTTAAACATTAAATATAGCGCAGCTATAAACGAAGACTTACAAATTTATCTCTTATAGAAGGTATTAGTCACTTTAAATTATAACCATGGGACATAAAAGAATCATTTAGTCTAATGCAGTCAATTATTCTCATATCTAAATTGAACTGTTATTTATAGAATCAGAAAACATCATCCTTTTTACAATGCAAATGACGGGGACTCAATGTTATCGCAAGAGATAAGTTGGTTATGTTCACCAAGATTTAGCAAAACTGAGTCATAATGATTAAGAATAAAAAAGAAAATGAAAGCAGTTTCTTTTGTCAAAAATCTACAAAAGAAAATATTTTTGTTTGAGGACAATAAAGAGATTTCTTTTTTATAATTAGCGTTTTTAGGACAATTGGTGCTCCAGATTTTTTTTCATAACAGCCAAATGTGTACAGAGGAATTGTATACAACATGATAAGTATTTTGCAAGTTCCAACAAATTGAGACAATTTGTCAAATTTAGACAAATTTTTCTATAAAAAAGAAAAACTAAAACAAAAAGGCCGTCCAAAAACAAAGGGTGTGGTGCAATTCATCTGAAATCTAGGTGAAACACTTATACACCGTCTGGTTTAAACCCCAGAGAGATGACATGTTTCACACGGTGATCACATCGAGTAGAGTAAAATGTCTCCCCCATCCTATAATAACCTCATGATGAAATATATGCAACAGAAAAAAATGTGTGGACTGCAAAAAGAGGATATTTTCAAGAATGAGAGATGAGTGAAAATTTCTTTGTATCATTATACAGTGGTTCCTGTAATGTATATTCTTAGAATCTTTTCGAAAAAACTTCCTTTACAACTTCAGCTTGAATACTTTGTACAAAGATAGAATAGAATGAACCACTCAGCTTCAGTTTTGTATTTGTGGTAAAAGGTTTTCAAAATCGGATAAACTATAGCATGTTATAATTGATCGCGAATATTTCCAAAAGGAAATTTTCTTAACAAAAATGCAGTTTAGAATTTAGAGGATGATGTGATAGAAGAAGATGATTTGCTATTCATCCTCATAATTCATTTGACATTCATAAAGTTGTTAAGTCCTTCTAGGTAATAAGCTTGACTCAGTTGGGAATCGAACCCTGAACCTCCTTTGTGACAAGCGAACGCGAAAGCAATGTGCTACCAGGACCCCAAAAGAAAAAGTTTGTGTGTTATAAATAACGAAAATCGTGCTTAAGAGAGGTAAGGGTAAGAATGACCTCTTTTTCACACTGTGCTAATAGAATTTTCTCTTTAATGTTATATTTAAAAAAAAATCAAAAAAAATCAACTAATGTTCCAGTGATCTTACCAAGGTGAGTTAGGATTTATATTTAGATGTCTACTGTTATAACTCATTTCGAAATATTATGACAGAATGTTGTTTTCTGAACTATTTTTATTGAGATGGTTTTCGTCTTAAAAATACATAAAGTATACGGATTGTATCATTAAAATTTTTTAAGATAAGGTTTTTCAACAATCAGATGGCTTAGTAGATCTCTAATTGAAATGTTTGAAATTGAATAGTTCTGGCATTAAGAGATAAATGAGTCTATCTTATAAGATTAATGGAATTAGTACCTAAATTATTCTATGAAGTTTTCAATACTTTGAGACTTGGTTTTTAATACTACGAATTACTCAAAAATTAAATTTTTAAATTTAAATTTTAGCTTCAGACAGTATGATCCAAGGAGGGGTCGAAATATCGAAATAAAAGCAAATTTTTATAATTTCTTAATGGACCCAACTATTCAAGAATTGATGAAATTAAGTTTGTTTGGTATTTCTCGATTTGCATTATTTTATTTAAAAGGTGTAATCTTTGTCGTTTTTTTTTTACTTTCTTTGTAAGCGTATATAATACCAAATGATTAAGGGAATTATATAATAAATACATAGTTAATTATACAATGTTTATCAAATTATGAAGACAAATTATTATGAAAGGGGATATAAAAGTTTACAGCGAGGGTCACTCAAAAATAAAATTCCAAAATTTAAGATAAAAATCCTATTTCAAGGTATACCAACAGATTGGTCTTGAGTTATTCACTATTCTTATATAACAGCAAGAATGATATTCAATTTTCAAAAACCTCCAAAATCGAAATTTTCAATTTCATATTTTTTATTTATTTTATCCACGCCCTCCACAATTTCTAATTAATTCAGAGATAGAAGCAAAATGCGTATGCAAAACTGTGGTGAATATAAAACTTAATACATTGTACAAATTCACTTGAAATAACAGAAATAAAAAGAAAAACACCGGGTACCAAAAAAACATTTACTCAAAGAATAAAACATATCAAATACCCCAAATTCAGATCAGAGGGTGTTCAACCAGAATAGCACTGTATTACTACAGTAAAAAATAATTTTAAAATTATTTTAGGGGTTTTTCATCTTTCACTTAGTCATTTTTTTTACCCAGGTGTAACTGTGTATCTTGAGTATTGGTTGCCAATTCGAACTGTATATTTTTTTTGTCTGTGTGCCGTGTGCAGGAGTAGGAAGACATAAAAAAAAGATGCCAAATTTTAAAAGTCTAGGTCAAACTGAGTGAAGGCGTACAGATGAACCCGAATTACGTCATAAGGCTATCTTTACTCGTAAACCAAGAAAATAGCCGAAGTAAAGTTATTTTCATTTTTACATACCTACAAATAATTATTTCTTACGCAATATTATTTTGTTTTTATCAGTAGCTACTAAGCAAATACTCTACCCACATTGATTCATTACAACTAATAATAGTGAATTTAATCTTTTAGCGGCTAAAAATTAAAGTGACGTCACGGTCTTTAAATAAAACAACACTCCTTGTCACTTCTCTAATCAAAACTACAAAATGTAAAAATTTACTTTTTTTGAAAATATAAATGTTCAGAGAAGTTCGACATTGGAGTACCGATGTTTCAAAACACACGATAAGAAAAACGTTTTTAAGTAAAATGAAATACTAGGTACTAGGTTTGCGTCCCAATTTTTCGCTCTTAATACTAAAAATATGTTTAGGGACGAACAAACTTAAAAATATATTTCTTAGTTTAGACACGTGTGAACTAAAGCCACTGGAGGTTTGGTTTACAGTGGCTAGACACCTTCTTAGCCTTAAGTCATATCTCAATATGATATATTCTACATATGATATCTCATCATATATAGAATGTAAGATTTCAAATATACAAAGCATTTAAGAAAGTTTAAGAATTCAGGTATCAGTGGCTGTTTTATGTAATATTACACTGATAGCTGTATGTTAATGAATTAATAATTTTAGCTCGTTATAACAGCAGTAGTTCATTTAGGAGGAAATAATCGACTATTAATATTGTAAAACCACAGCAAACTTCTTATATCATTAGTATAATTAAACAAATATAAACTAAATCAAGACACGCATTAGTGATATCAAATTAAATATTTCGTGTAAACAAATTGTTTTTATCATATTAATGCAGATTTCAACTGTAATCGTGGAATACTCAAGCCACGGTTTTCATTCACAATTAAAATAATAATGAATATATATATATATATATATATATATATATATATAATTGTTTTGACGATAATAAATATTGTAAAGTGGGAGTTGTCAATTGTGTAGTCGTAATCCGTACCATTGCATCAAACACAATGAAAAAAAAACAAGATAACATACTTTTTTTAATCAAAATCAAAATACTGATAAAAAGACAAAAAGAATCCTAGTATCAATTTATAAACCAAAAACAAACAAATAAATCCTTATAATTTATATTTTTTAATTACATCTAACACCGTATGATAACAAGCTAGAAATAAAAATTATCAGTATTAAAATTGCTTTTATCTTATCTACAAGCTTTTCTTTGTGTCAACAGAAATGTATAAAATGTTTTCAAATTTCAAACAAATCCTAAAAATACACAGATGTCTCGTGTAATCAGGTTTTTATAGTGTTATTGTCTGTATCAAGTGCAATTACAAAATTATTAATTAAGTGAAGTTCATAAAATATCTTTATTTGTTGTTTTTTAAAAAAGTGGACGAAACCAGTTAATTATCAACCAGCAAATAATATTTATTGAAGTATACTTTGATTTCTCTATACCCGATAAAACAAGCTTTATGCTTATCGTAATTGGCGCCGTATAGAGTGGACATTTTTTAAGCTTTGTGGCTTTACCTTTTCAATATTTCTTTTAAGGTATGTTTTGACTTCACCTAAACAAATCAAGACTCAATAATAATACTTAAACCAAGCATGTTTATGATAGATAATAGATACATCAATATCTTAAAAAGGATAGATAACTTTATTATTCGAGAAATAAGATTAAAATTATATTATCGGTTCAAAAACGTTTTTATTTTTAGTTCATGGAAAGCTCATTGGAACTTCATATTTTAAATAAATTAAGGACAGAGAAGAAAAAACACTTCCCTAAAGCGGGAAAAATGCAATCTAGCCAACCTGTTAATTAGTTTAGATAGATCCAATTTAGAGATAAAGGAGGTAACGTTGGTAATTTTTACCTTTTGGGATCCTCCATTCCCAGAGATGTAGGACCGTCAGCAAAGTTTGAAATAAAATTTAAAAGCAACAAATAGGCTAAAAAACTTTACGTCTTTGACATTGACTACGTCTTTAGGAGAAAAAAAAGACAATAAATAAGTAATTTAAAACTACCATTCCTGATCAAATACAGCATAAAAGAATACAGTTAGAAATTCATCAAATACAATTATATATTAAACTCTTTAGGAAAAAGATTATTTAAATTACAGCTATTTACGTATGCCTTTTCTGTTAAATATATAGAAAGATCAAAATGATATCCAGAAAAATATAAATGGTGCTTAAAACTTGAAAAGTTATCGATTTGACAGTGTAAAATAATTAGCTAGCTTCCTGTCAAATTATTAATTATTCAACTAATGTTGGAAGAGCCCAGATAATCTTGGAATAAACCACAAATATTCATTTTAATAAAATTATTCAATTTCGTATATATTAACAGTTGAAAAATCTAATGACGAGAAAATTGTAGGTAGAGAAAATAGAGGAATATAAAAAGAAGTCAATTGAGGATGAATAATAATAATACAAACAATAGTGGAGTATATAAAAAGAGGATTATAATGAGGATGTCAAGGTCAGAGGAGGTTTGGGGACAGAGGGATGTCTCGTTCATACACTACGCAGTAAAAATATACATTTCGCCACTTGCATCTGATTTTATAATGCCGGTAAACAAACCAAAGACTCAGGGGGAACAACTGGCGGGGGCGCCAAAACACGCCACGCAGCGTTTAACTTGAGTCAAACGTCTATTTACAATGTACACTCTTTAATTAGAACGGCGCACTCAGACTGTTAATTACAATTTGGTCCAAGGAACTTTCTAATAAGCAAATTAATTATTTGATTTTATAACAAACATTGCTTTCTGCCAAAATTCTACCAAGGAAAAGGAAACGCCAAAAATATGCTTTTAATACAGCGGGTTTTAATTTTATTTTGTTCTTTCTGTAGTCTTGTCAAAGTCAAAAATTGCCCTCCACTTCACTGACCCACAACCACAAATTAGAAATACATTTTAGCTAATACATAGTACATAGATGACACGATTTGCAGTCGCATCTACCCCACATTTTAACTTAGTAAAATACATTTTGGTTAAAGAGAATATTTTAAATATAAATAAATTAGCAGGAGAGGACTGGGCTAACATAGAAAAATAAAATAATAAAGGTAAGTTAAACGACTTCCTAATTCATGAACCAAGTGTCCCAGAGTTGCATGGCTTAATCTTAAACTAAAAACGCATTTGATGAACGCCAATGTGTTTACGACACCTGTTTCAAGTTCAGTTTATTAAGGTAATTGTTCTTCCCTAATGTATACCACTTTCAAAGAATGCATTCTAAGACTGGTATGCAACTGGATAAATTACAATTTACAATCAATTTCATTTATTAAAAACAACCTGCAATAGATTTCAATAGAGTATCCTAAATTTGTATCCATTAATTTAAAGGTAGAGACTTCGGTCGCTAGAATAGTCTTAGCGCAAAAACCCTTAATTGAATCACTCTAATCTAATGCACATATTTTATCTCATGTCCAATTTTATTAGTAATTTTTTAAGTTGTTTCTTTTATTCTTCAGTCATTCCAACACTATCCTGGACATCATTGAAAGTTTAGCTGAAAATCATAATTATAAATTTATACAGCGTTGTGTTTGTCTTAAGTAGATTTATTAATATCAGATCAGACCCCCCTAACATTTTTGTTTCGTTTTTAGTTACTACTTAGTTGGTCAGATAACTTAAGCAATTTCTACTTATAAAATTTTCCTTAACCACTTTAATAAGCTTAGGGAATTCGAGTTTTTTCTAGAATACATTTTAAACCCTAATTAATTTGATAAAACCACGAAGCAAAATAAGGACAAATTTCACCTTTAGTAATTTATACAATATTAGTATAACTAGCTGGCCCCGTGGCCAGCGCAAGCGCCGGCCAACGGGACCCAGCTAGGCTTGGCAGGTACTTTGTAAATGCCAGGTGCTTTGTATATGCCAGGTGCTTTGTATATGCCAGGTGGTTTGTATATGCCAGGGACTTGTATAAGAGCAGGTACTCATACTTCCCTGGGGATAATATCGTATCGATAAAAGAAGTAACGAATATTGTTAGCTTGAAATAATTTTGTAGTTAATGGTGAGCGTAGAAAAAGAAAATATGTAGTAAATATTTAAATAAAGCAACAATACGTGATGATTTAAGAAATAAATTAAAGTTGTCCACGTCAAATAGGGGAGATTAAAATGTTGAATGAGTTTAATGTACGGCATTATACTGCTGGCGCTACCTATCCGGCCTTCTTTTGAACTAATTCCTACAGGAGATAGTTGTTGAATTTCCAGTAGGCACGGCCCTTTTAAACTCACAAGTTAAAAAGAACTTCGTCACAAACAATTTTTTTTTCTCGCAAACTATGAGTGTTAGCACCATCATTTTTCGCACACAGATATTTATTATTCTTTCCTATATAAATAAAAAAACTGAGCTCGATAGAAGTACTATAAATATTTGGGGCCATCTAAATTTTACCGGAAAACACTGCATTTATTTTTTTTTAATTAAAGAAAATTGTTTTTCGGGATTTTTCTTGCAGATTCCTTTTTTAAGCGTCAAATAGCAACTGTATACCAAATTTGGGATAATTCGGACCAAAAATAAGGATTTTGCTCAAAATCGCCCGGGATTTCCAGCTCTTGATTTTAGGGAAATTTTTGGTCGACGACCCTATATGTGTTATATATGGTTGGAAAGCTCTTTTTTAAAAAAGAACAAATGTACTCTTGCAATTTTTTCTCCACAACCGATATTTTCCGAGATAATGGCGTTCAAAATTTAAACAAAATGTGGTTTTTTGAGCTTATCTCGGAAACTATAGGTGGGGGGAAAAAATTGCAAGAGTATGTTTCCTCTAGAAAAAATATAAGCTTTCCAACCATATATAACACATATAGGGTCGTCGACCAAAAA
>KZ651308.1:755702-799168 GCA_001010745.2 Gerris buenoi | reverse complement strand
ATATATATATATTTTTAAATTTATAATTTCAATTTTCAATTCTTTGTTGTTGCTGTTCAAGTTTTTTGCTCTTGCTAGTTGCAGAGTCGGGGATTCCTCCTGAAACGCTTTCCAGGCTTGTCCATCCCGCTCTTCTAATTCTTCTTCCTTAGTGCAATTTTCTTTGTTGGTCCGCATACCTTGGTTTTCTTGTGTCTTCGTTATGTCATCCTTGCTTCTACTTCCTCACGTTACGCCCTGGCCTTAAAGTACCCTTATTTTTATTTTTCAAAGTTTCTCTGATGTGGCCGTTTGTTCTTTAACTCTTCTTATACGTACCATCAATTTGGACACGACCTCTCCAAACATTTTGAAAAATAATTAGTCTATTTAGAAATATGTATATAAAATAATCTTTGCTGATGTTCTACTATAGGGTTGGTTTTTAAGGTTTTTTCAAACAGGCACTATTTGTTGAGTTGGAATTATCGTTCGAAAAAAACCTAATCCATAAAGACAACAGTATAAAAGCATATAATGTATTAAAAAAATTAAATCTATATTTAATAACATTTCCAAAGAAGACTGATTACTTTAGAACAGAAGCCGAACACCTAAAAATAAAGCATAAAGTGTGAGTTATTAAGCAAAGCTATTGTTGTATCACATTTCTGGTCCACCAAAGAAAAAAACAAAAATTAACTGAGATAGATATATTAAAATTTACCACGCAATAACACCAAATTAATCTCAAGTCGTATAGATAATAAGGCAATGCTTTACATGAGAATAGTTTTGCGGGCTGGCACAGTTAGACTGGCACTTCTTGCACAATGAGAAAAGGCCAGAGAGGAAATTTTTACAGTCAGGACGATCTTGGACTTAAGCCAGCCACAAATAATATAAATGGTCTACAACAATATAATTAGACAGCATAGTGAAGACGCAGACGAAATATATTGATGTCTTAACTTAAAAACATTTTCAATATAAAAAAAAGTTTAACAAGCCAAATTCTATAGTATTAATTTAATCAGTAAATCAACTAAGAACATAGAAAGAGGGATTCTGTCACAATATGATCTAGTTTTCTATCAATAAATAGTGAAACAAATGAAGGAAATATTCAGGGTTGATTACAAATCTGACAATAAATTATAAACAATTAGAACGAAGAGTTTGTACTGACATTAAATAAAAATGTGGCTAAAAGTGACCCTTTAGTTGGAGCTGCTATAAGAATGAGCAGACATATTCAGAGAACCTAACACAAAATCCTCTTCAGTACAGAAGGTGGATTGAAAATGGTCAAAATTTAAGTGACAAAATACAAAAGGAACCATTTAGCTTTAGCTGTAAAAGGTCTCCTTAGCTACCTGCTAAGGATACTGCATTTCTCAGTTACTAGATCCTCAATCTCCAGTGAAGCGCAGGGGCGTTGAATCTGGTATACGAGTATTTCAGTTTAATGCATTCTTCATTCTTTACATGAACATTTTTCCACTTTTTACAAAGAGCGTAGTAAAATAAGCGAAAAGTGAGAGAAATTAACCTATCTAAAATCAATAATTAAAACATGCTAATGCTAATATATTCACCCAGAAATCAAGTTCATGTTATGACTTCATGCAAGTTGTATGTTATGTAATATGTAAGAGTAAGGTATTTATGTAGCATAATGATTTTATTTTATAATATGTAGTAAGTATTATCAGTATTATCCACTAAAGCTGCAGTTATTAAGACTTATTGAACTGTACACTTGAGTTTTTCTTTTTTCTTTTTTTCTTTTGGGTTTTAGTCCCGTTCGACAGCTTAGGCCATTACAGGACAGGGGTTATCCGACAGGTTATTGAGTTTTTATTGCAAATAATATTATTTGTAGTAATAGTAGATGGAAGTTTAGTTTAAATTATAATTAGAAAAATCAATCCGAGACAACTCAGACAAATTTTCTCATTTACGGGTTCATAATTACTTTTTCCCCTGATGCCCAGTGTTTTCAGCATAATTGTTTTCCGTATTATTTTACGTGCTTTGGTAGGTAAATTTAATTATTTTGAACATTTCATAAAAATTAATCATAAAAATAACTATTCCTCCGCGTTTAAAGCTATTTTATCAGAAAATAGACTTAGCCCGGGAAAACGGCTAATATCGTTAGATTCGTATTAAAATGGACTACATTTTAGAATTATTTAATCAAAATCCCCGGAAAAGTGTTTCGAGAATTTTTTTTTACGTTTTTTCAGTGTTTTGAGGGGTAGCGCCCAATTTTGGGGGTAAAATACATTTTTCTATTTCGCCTCGGGGGATGATTGTTCTGTATGCCAAATTTCGTCATAATCGGCCAAGGAGTTTAGGCTCCAGGCGTCTGCACAGACGACAGACAGACATTCTTAAAAACCACTATTTTGGACCTCAAAACGTAAATCCATCAAAATTTCAAAATCAAATTTTCCGCCATCACAATATTTCTTTTTATAAGAGAAAGTAAACAATGTATTGATAGTTAAAAGAGTATAACAATTTACAGAGATGACACACATACATTTTAAAAATCTACGGATTAGAATGGCACAGGCTTCCTCGTGTCCTTTAGTCCTATCGCTGGAAAAATACACTTTAGAGGGAAAATTCCCCCGAGGAGAAATCGAAAAATGATTTTTTTTTTAACATTAAAATGAGACCATCTATGGGCCAGCGAAGACACATGCAATTTTAAAAGCATCAAACTTCATTAAAATCAGACGGAAATCATGTACCAACGTACCATATTGATATACGTACTAGTGTAATTTAAATCTAATAGAGAACGATTTGGAAGATAAAAATTCAAAAAATGTCTAAGGAGGTTATCATAATCATCAAATTTAATTTGAAGTAATTGCACGATAAAATATCAGTGTGATAAAAGAAATAAAATTTAGTGTCAAGTTATAATTAAACTGTCTAAATTCAAACATGATTTAAATATATAGATCAGTTTATCTTTATCACGCATTGAGCATTTAGTATTGAATATTCATTGATATAACTCACTTATTCAGTGTCATTCACACCTAGTCAAAACCACTTGTAACAAAACATGTTTTTTTTGTTTTTTTTTTTTTTTTTTTTTTTTTTTTTGTATGTAGATTTTGGTGGTGGAATTAATATGGACTTTTTGTTGTATGCTTCAAAAAAGTAAAAGTTCGGAAATTTAAGGACAGGAAAAAATTCTAACTTCATCTATTCAATAGGATAAACAACATTTATAAAAAAAAATTTTTTAAGTAAAATCAAGAGTGACGCCGCTGTGAATTAATAATGGTCGTTAGANAATAATTATTTACTATATAATAATTATTCTTTTTCAAGCACATCTAAAAAAATAGGTCCGAAACAACTCAACACTTTCTCATATATAATCTCGGTCTTAGAACCCAGAAATAAAATAAAATTTATTTTTACCAATATTTCAAAAACTATATTTTTCCCGGGAAAGACGGCTTACATTTTATATAGTAGATTCGTATTAAATGGACTACACTTGAAAGTTTATTAATAAAAACTGTTTTCGAGAAATAATTTTCTCCTATTTTTTTTTTGAGGATTTGCGAGGTAACGCCACTAAATTAAAGCTAAAATTTATTTCTCGATGTCACCTTGGGGTATATGTTGTCTTGAACATGTATGCTAAATTTCATCAAAATCGGCCCAGTAGTTTAGGCTCCAAACGTCTGCACAGACGGCAACCAGATGTTATTTTTTAAATCACTTTTTTGAAAGGACCTCAAAACGTGTAAATCTGTCAAAATCAAATTTTGCGCCATTATATTACTTTCTCTTTATCTTCTTTACATTCAACGCTTTGACTGTCTTTTAGTGTAATAGTGTTTTTTTAGTAGAAATACCTTCTAAAGTCTTTACATAGCGACGCACAACCACTGGCAATCCTTTAATAGAAAATAATCGTAATGACAACTTCCATAATTGCATGTTCTTACAATTTTAATATTCCAAATAAGAATATGATTCGGAACTAGTTCGCGGGATTCCTTGTCAAAATAAAATTGTAGGAGCTGATAGCTTTTGCAAAACACAAATGATGAATAAAACAAGTTGCCTCATATAATATATGAGGTTTCTAAAATATCAGTAAGATTTTCATAAGGTCTTGGACGTTGACGTTTTTAAGTTATCTTTGAACCAGTTTTGTTTATCCAAACGCCTCGACAAGTAAGATTGTGATAAGTATTTCGATATGCACTCTTTATATAATATGCTTTCCTCCCTTTGCTTTAGGAATGCATTTCTTAGTTAGGAGGTTTTCTTTTATATCATCAATATAAAAAATCGGTCCGAGACAACTCAGACAAACTTTATCATATACGAGTTCATATTCACTTAGCCCAGTGTTTTCCATTTATTAATTTTCGTATGTACATTTAATTATTACTGAGAATTTCATAAAAAATTTACCATAAAATAACTTCTCCCGGTCGGGGAATCGAACCCGGGATCTCTCCGTCCGCGTTTTTAGCTATTTTTTCTGGAACTAGCTTTCCCGGGAAAACGGCTTATATCTTTAGATTTGTATTTAAATGGACTACATTTTAGAATTTTTTATCCAAAATCGTCGGAAACGTTTTCGCGAAATAATTTTTTCATGTTTTTTTCAGAGTTTTTGGGGGGTAGCGCCCCGAAATTTGGGGCTAAAATTCATTTCTCGGATTTTTCTTAACATGTATGCCAAATTTCGTAAAAATAGGCCCAGTAGTTTATAGGCTCCAGGCGTCTGCACAGACAGAAGACAGACGACGGAAAGATATTTTTTAAAAACCACTTTTTTGGATTCAAAACGTGTAAATCCATCAAAATCTCAAAATCGAATTTTGGCGCCATCACAATATTTTCTCTTATAAGAAAATAAAGATGAGACTTCAGAAAAGATTCCATAAAAAATTTGTTAGATTTTCAGAGTAATCCGGTACTGAAGTTGAACTATTCTATTGATGGAATAATATAGACTTGTTAAATTTCATATTGATTAATCAATTATATTAGTTACATGTTCTTATAAATTTAATAATAATTAATAATACTTAAATACAATTTATTAGTTACCGTTACCACGATGAAAAGTTCATTAGTTGTTCTGACATCGAACTATCACATCTACAAAGAAAATATATAATTATCTAAAACCGGTTAAACCATACTAAATTCCAGTTAACTACCCTAAACAATTTATTTCAGATAAGTTAAATCAACTATTTTAGTTTTAGCTAATGCCTTATTTAGCTAAATAAGGCTTATCTTAACTCAAATATTACTTTAACAATCGTATTCAAGACTATTGAACGAATTTTTAATGAATGAGAAATTAGCATACACTACGAACAGAGTGAGTAAATCATTTTTTATGTTATCGCGTGGACGACTCATGTTATTGGAAAAGGTCGTGTCGGTAGTAGTAGCGGTAGTTAGGTGGTCTGAACCCAATGTGGCTCTGGTGTCCGGGGCATGGGTTATCACGCGCCTAAAGCATGATACACAATATTACACCCGTGGAAAATATAAAGCAACAACTCTGCCTCTACAGTAGCAAAATGATTCTTGCTCAATACAATTAAAAGAATCTAGTACGTAAGTTAATTTGTTATAATAATCATTTTAAATACAGAGTATAGGAAGGCGGAAAGAAGCAGACTAAATAAACTCGAGAATATTTCCATTCCCAACAAAAAAAAATCCTTTGAGGGGGTAAGAGAAGAGCGTTGCTTTATCGAGCATTAAAAACCATTTCCAGAGTACTTTTAACATGAGACAGAAATTTCCAACTCTTAACAGCTGACTCTCATAAGAAAAAGATTATCTTCAAGAGTAAATCTAGAAGGTAGTACATCTGCCGTATCCGAACCAGAATTTTTTTTTTTGTCTAATTTTTTATAGTTTTCTTTTAAGAAGAATGATATCTTCCTTTATCCAAAAGTTATTTAGACTGTAACACGACAATCTTATGACAAGTCATATGAATAATGATGTGCTAAGTAAATATTCTTAATTACTGAGGATTAAAGATTACTACATAGAGAAAGAAATAATATCTCTCCAGTTTATAGGTATAGAAGTGATAATTTATAATTCTAATTAAGTTTTAAGAAAATGATATATTGCCTCTTCCATGTACAAAGCAATTTATATATTATCTAATGTTCCTTTGTCTTTGTCCAAATGTTATAAAAAAGATGATTTTCTATCAATATCATGGGACCAAGATATTTCCCGGAAAATGCCTAATAATGATTATATTCACGTTCTTCAGTTTTTGGGATGTGTTGCTCCAATATGTAGAGCTAACATTCCGCTCAATTTCTCCACATTTATGCCAAATTTCATCAAAACCGGGAGTGTAGTATAGGTTTCCCATATATGCACCAGGCGAAAATATTTTAAAACTACTTTTTTTATAATCTGAGGACCTCAAAAAGAGTAAATCCACCAAAATTTTCGTGCCGTAAAATTACTTTTATTTTATGTTTAGTACATTTTAGTGATAGTACGTAAATGAGACAGTAAAAAAAGGTTAAAAGGAACGACTAAGAAAACAAACAAACAAAAAAAAAAAAATTGGGACGGATATGGCAAAATTACCAGTATTACTAGATTACTAGTAAACATAACAATCGGGGATTCATTTGCTATTCCTCCGTTTATCGTAGCTGTACCTACATGAAAAGAAACTTCACAAATTGTTTGAACCAGATAATTTAACCGAATGTTTCCCATTCAATCAAATTATTATTGTCAGCATTACAATCTGGTATTGACTATGGTGACATGTCACGCGCGTCTAATAATAGAAGACGAATCTATAACTATTATTGATAAGATAACAGTCAAAATAGACGACTCTGAGACGCCAATATCAATTTTATCAGTGTGGCTGAACCAGGGTGAATGCTGACAAGGTTTTTTTCGAGTCAAAGGATACGCCAATAGCATAACGATTCATCATTTTACAAAGAAACAGAATGTTTGAATTTTTTATTATTATAATATTCTATAGATTATCTGGTTGCGAATGCCAGTTATACACCTACAGCTGGCGGAGTTATATGCCAATCCCGTGACATCCATCCTTTATATAATCGACTAGTGTCCCAACGAATCATTTCGAAATGATTTGTTATTGCTAAGCTAAGTCAACCACATTTATTCCAATAAAAATAAATGTTTGTTTTGATTTTTTGGTGTTTAAATAGATATAATAACTTATCTAAATTAATTTACTTCGATTTTTTTTTCTTAATATAAAATTATTGTAGTCTAAGCATGGCACAGTATTAGTAATTATTGGATGCCAACAAAACAAATATTTACACCAGCACATTTTAAAAAAAAATAGTATGTACCAATATTTACGCCCGCAATATAGCATTTAATAGCCGATATCCACTCAAGTTATCGTACCACTAACACTAACTATCAAAGAATGCCTACGATAATCTTTACTAGGAAGAATGAACATAATCTAACACAATAACTAACACACTCTAATGTAAATGTAAAAAGTTACATATCATATACTCGATAGCGTTACGAATTCACACCCGATTTTAAATCTATTTGAGTTAAAAGTTCTTGGCAAATGAACTTTCATACTAACTACATACATACATACATGACTGATCAAATAACTACATATTAAGACTTTCTATACGATATTTTCTGGTAAATAGTATTTATTAGATGACACTAGAAACTCGATTATCCGACTCCGTCTTTCTCGCTAAACCGTCACTGACCTGTATAGGTATAGCGCACCCTCCTTTCTTTAATTTCGCATGTTCCTCCACCCCTAACCCATCTAGACGTGTGAACGGGAAGGCACTAACTATTATGATCAAAAAAGTTCTTGGATGGGCCAAAATATTTTGAACTCTTGGTTAGACGAAGTTTTTACGTATCAAGTCAAAAATAAACTACCACATTTGCCTCTAAATTCCCCTTTCTGGCTTAACCGTCTTTTCAATAAATCCGTCAAAGCTGTGATCCCGTGTGTGACGATTAATCGGAGTTCTACTGTATTAAAAAAAATGTAATGCACACGTTAAATAAAAATTAAAAAGAACAATTAATAATGTAGGAAAAGACTATTTGTGAAACCAGTCTCAACTGGATATTGATTATTTCATTAAATAGTGAAACAAATGCAATGTTGGAATTGTTTCAAAGTTGTAACCCTAAACCTTAGGAGATATCTGCAAAAAACATACATAAATCAACCCTCAAGCAAGAGAAAATCCCTTTTGTAAAACAAAAAAAAACACGATAACATTATTGCAGTATTGCATTGGCAGTGAAACCCCTAGTTTTTCGTTACATCTATGCTCGTAACATTCAAGCCTTTATGTGCCTCTGAGATCCAGAGTTTCCATTGGATTAAATGTTAAAGTTTTTCATAAATCTGGTTCATACCAAGTTTACGTGACCTACACTGATAACATTCATCCGGCTTTTATCTAGTTTCCACGGTTCAACAACTTTTTAACAAAAGATACCTTGCGAAAGTTAAAATGAATACTATGAAAATTAATGACTTAAAATTCCTCTCACCAAAAATTCATGAGATCCCGCCATCTAAACACACATGGTTTGCACATATATCAGCCAGATTGGGATTTTTTTTAGTTCAGCAGTATGGAATTCAGTTCTCTTAAATAGAATCTTTTGCGGTCCGGCTTTGCACAAATTGATAACAAAATTTTAGTTTGATAATGGATTATTAGCCAAACCAAACATTCAATTCGCAAAGAGTTCCTTAATTATGTACCAAATTTCCTTCCACTAAGCCCATGTTTTATGTTTGTTGTTCAATGGACAATGGTCCCCACATATAGGCACATCATTATATATTAGTTCCATGGACAATGGTCCCCACATACAGGTACATCATTATATATTATCACATCCTGTACATTGTCATTCAGCATAGATTTTGCAGCTTGCAGCATAATCGTAGAAACCCTTAAGGTGCAGATCGTTATTAAGGTTAAAGAAGTATGTCTAGCCCAAGTAAGAGTAGAACCCAGTTAACTATTGGATATCAGTTTTCAAAAGTTTAGTAGCTCTTGGGCTTTTGGGCAGACTTATCAATATCAGTATTATACTTCATCCAACAAATTAAAACGAATTAGTTTTATATTCATTAAGATATTTAAAACAATTAAATAAAAAAAACCAAGTCACATCACACACTTGTATTTTACATAGACAATAGATTAAAAGGTAGGGCTATTAAAAAGATTAAAAATTAAATTCCAAAACGGAAAAGTTAAATCACCTATTAATACGATCGTTGAAAATATTTTCTTCGTCTTTTCTTTATGCCTCCCAAGGAAAAAGCGACATTAAAATAAATACTAGTATAAGAAGACATTTTCATTTATAACGAATCTTGTCTGATAAAAATTAAAGCTAAATTCTTCATAATAATGGCCTTTTCTTTTCTCATTTCAGAAGAACATGCGGCAAGAACTTTAAATCTTAGAAATAATTATGTGTAGGTAGTATTTCTGCAAATAAGATTTTCTTAACTAATGCTTTTTTTTATTATTCCTAGAAAAGCATTTAGAAGTAACCTTTCTTTTTCCAAATTTAGTTAAAGGAAATAATAAATTAACATTAATGCACAATTTTTTTTTACTTCATATTTTCTTCGGGGGAATTAGTTGGTTAGTTTAAAATATTCATACTTGAAGAACCATTGATCATTAATTATTATTCTAGGCTTCTATCAGATTGATAGATCAAATCTTGAAAGTAAACAAGTCTTTTCCAAATACTCTTTCTAGAATCTTAAGTTCTATAGTAAGAAAGAAATCTTATACATAAACAACACTAGTTCTAGTTTTTCTTAGTTGAAAGAGATTTCATCAAAAGGTAACAGTTTGAGTTCTTAGTTTTTAAGCCTTGGCTTGAGCTTTTTCTTCTTTCTTTTGATCTCTGTAATTTTCAAACCAGTTGTTAAAATTTTCCACTTCGGTTGCACAGTTGAGGGACTTTTTCTGATTGGCTTTGTAACATTTAATCAGAGCTGCTTGAAGTTTCTTCAATTCAGGAGGCCCACCTTTCTTCTTAGGAATTACTGGTATAAGGTCCTCATATTCTTTGTATGTTCTGTCGTACTGATCTTGAAGCCTAGTATTGACGATTTCTTGATTAGCTTTAATCCTATCTATTCTTTCCTTCCAGTATTCTAGTGCTTTGTCAACAGCTTTTTGTGTCTCTTCCTATTAATAAAAATGTCGTTTACAAAATATTAAAACAAAAGTATTACAATCATTCAATATTAATATCAGCATTTAAAGCAGGGAATGCCAACGAGGATAAAGAAAATTTCAAAGAGACAAACTAGATTAGGAATCCTAATAAATTAACTTTTTGGGATTTAGGTCAACAAATTTTTAAAGCAAGGCTTTCATATCTTTTCTCCGTCTACTCTCCCAACACTAATAAAAGCCTGATTATGGATGGGTTGCATTTTATTACTAATATACTTATACCTATAAAATACAACTGAACACAATATTTGTATAGTGATATTTGGTAGAATCTTAGATCCAAAGGTTTAGTCATAATAAAAAGACTCCTCCGAAGACTAAGATTCGGCTTAAACCTAAAAGTCTTTAGTGAATATATTCAATAAACTTGTGGAGAAGAACAACCCTTTTACAATTGCATTGGTATCTAATCATCTAGATTCTAGATGACTTTTTATGGTTGGTTTTGTAGTAAAAATTAAACCACAACCACACACTGTTAAACAAAAGCAATGCAGATTATATATTCTTCATTGAAAATCAGTAATAGTTTGTATTTTCATACAATGATCTATTTATTTTCTGATGACACTAGCCATAAAGACGCGTATTTTTAAGATGCACAAATTGAGGTTGGTTATTATCAAATGTAATCCGAGTATACGAGCAATAATTTTGGTTAAATCTTAAATCTAAAGAAGCCCAGAATCACAAATAAAACCTACCCTATATTATCCTGATTATTGGCTACAGTCTGATTTGGTTCACAATTTTAGACAAGGCCAATCCAAATATCTAATCGTTATGTGGCTTACTGTCTTCTACCTTTAAACGAACCATTTCTTTCTAATGCATAGGTTTTTTTTTTACACTAATAGCTTTTAAAATTATTATTATTATAGCTTTGAAAATATCCACAATACAAAAAAAGAGTTCAACCAGTATTTTAATGATAATCACTCCCTCGTTATGGAAAAACCAAAACCAGGCGGGTTAGAATTCATATTTTCTTTGATGTTATCAAACGGATACCTTTTAGAGTAACTTCACCATTTCATTTCATCATTATTTTTGATAATTTTTTTCTTGAAGAAAATATTAAAGTAACTATACTAATATTCTTCCAAAATAATATAATTACGGACTCTAGCGAATCCCATTCAAAAATGTTTATTTCATTTTTATAAAAAGCATTCACTTCTTTTCATGAGGTATAAAATACTTTATTTTATGGTTAAAATAATAAATTAAAAATTGTGGTAAATTTGCAGATCTTGCCCACTGTGACTAGTACTCTTTTGACTTAGCTCTTGTTTCTTCAAAGAAAGTAGAATTATATTAAAACTACCATTAATCGCTCACTTTAAAGGTTCTGATTAAAACCAAGGAAATTTTACAAATTAATAGTTTTTCAAATCAGACAGGAATTTCCAGATTTAATCATCATTTTTACCTGCGTATTTGATAATATTAATCTTCCTCCTAGTTTTGTCTAGTTTTAACTGGAGTACCTTATTTAATATTATTCAGTCGAGGACAACTCCTTATAAGTGACTAATGGCAACTCAAGATGGACAACTAGCATAATAGCAAATAAAAGTAACCTAAATTAGAAGAGTAGAAATTTCTCAATCTTACGTCTAATGGTGATTGTTTGCCTTTTTTGCCTCCGTCAGTTTCTGCTCTCAGTCTATCGATAACCTGGTTGCTTACTTTTAAGATATTAAGATCTGTATTATCGATGGTGATTTTCCGGGAGCTCGAACAGCCCATCCCTTATCCTTCTAAAGTGACATGAAAATTTTATAACTACGCGACGAATTTGAATCATCTAGAAATTTAGACTACAAGAACTAATCATCCTAAAACAAAACTAGAAAAATGAACTAGAAAATGAAAATGAAATAACGACAAATTTGTATTAATTAAACATGTGTATTTATTTTGTTGTCAAATGTGATATTTGACATTTATTTGTTAATGATCTTAAAAAAGTAACCTTCTTAATAACTGTTTATGATTATGATTTTCTTGCAATCTTTAACTAATAGCTCGTCATAACTAAACATTATAAGACAGTCAAGATAAATTAGCAACGATAAACTATTAGTCAAATCTGTACAGTCAACAAAAATCAGTTTATTTCTATAAGCTTTACATTACTCCTATAGATTTTCTTTAATAAAAAACATGGGTTTAAGATTATAATTTATCATATAAAGAAATTTTAGAAAATAAAAACTCAACTTAAAAAAAACAAACAAAACAATGCGGCCAATGGCTACAATTGAATCACACTCAGTGCTAGAACTTAAAGTAGGTCCAAGAACCTTTTCTAGAAATGTTTATCTTGGTTTAATCAACATAGATGCGACTGCATTTTCAAAAAGACATCATTATTGGCATTTTTGTTAACACGGACACCTAATAAAATGATTCACGAATAAAACAAGAAATATAGCGTTGTATTCAGTTTCCTATCTAGAATCTATAGAATACATTCGTATAATTGAATTTTTAGAACATCTATTGTGATGACAAAACAAATACTAAAGTGATAACTTTAGGCTTCAAGAAGCAAAAACTTCTGCCATGAACTAAGTGGAACTCTTAACGGCCACTGCCGTATGTACATATGGATTCTGGATTGCAAGTTTAGCTTTACCTGTCACTTATATCAAGGGAAGAACCTTAATCCATCCCATATTTAGGTCCGGCCATGGGGAATTTTTAAATAAGGCCTGTGCACAGTATCCGAACTCTGCCAAGTAGTAGTCAGCCGACTAACAAACCAGAGTCTAGGGTAGGCATACACTAGCGAACACTGTGTCATATCTAGTATATAAAGATAATTAGTAAGTAGATTTTAGTATAAGGCTAACACAGTACTTCTTTTATCTCTCATGCTTTTGCCTTCGTCTAATGAGATTTCTAAAAAGTGCAACTCAAGATTCATCCTATACGACATGCAATGCAAAAATGACAGCACGGGGAAAGAATAGCGACGGGAAGTCGGATGTAGTGGATGAGCGTCAGCTGACCACGCAGTCGAGGGTGGATTCAGCGTACGGACGGGACGATTTAACTGCTGAGTTCTCTCAAAACATTTGAAGAAACTGGTTGAACTGAGATACAAGATGCGGTCGAGAATCGCTTGGCAGCAAAAGATAATATCCCTTTGTCAAACAGCACATTTGTATGATTTATTTGAGTGATTATATAAGCATGATTTGTATACATAGGAGAGTTGATATCCCTTGTCAAAATAATACATTCCAGTAAGGCCTGCACACTTTTCTCTCTTCCCCTCAAAACACAAGTACCGTATTCTTCAGTTTTACTTAGAAATTAAACTGTACGGTACTTAAAAGCAACTTTTTATAATTCTGTTAGACTACGAAGTTGGTTCTGGCGGGGAATCAATTTCCACTTACCTTAAATGCATATACTATCTTATCTCAAATCGTTTTAATACATTGCTAATTATGGACTACCAGAGCTTAAATTTTTACGACAAACTAATATAAACAAAATTCCAGAACTAATAGTAACTCATACATCTCAAATAAGTATAAAACAGAGCTAAAAATAGAGAATCCTAAGTTTTATAATACCAATATTATATCATTTATATTTATTATACCTATATACAAATAGTGGCTTCCTTAATTTCACCGCGGAAATTTTTTCATGAGTAAATTTTGGTGTAAAATCTAATAATAGAGTTTATTAAATTGTTTTCCAACTCTTCTCTTCCTGTGAAGGGATGCCAATTTTTTTTTATACAAACACAACGTTAAAAAGAAACTCTTGGCAGTGTATTTTTGGACTTATTAGATTTAGGGCTTTTACGAGATGAAATTTACCACGGAATCAATGGGTGTGTCTAAATTGTATTTTTGTTTAAATTCGTTGGCATAAAGTCAATTTAAATAATTAAAAAAAATGAGTGAATACGAAGATAAAAGTGTAAAATAAATTGCATGAAATATTAAAATGTCCATCAGCTTGTGACTCATTTATGATAATATATTTTAGTTGTTTTTTAAATTACATTTATTGCAGTTAAATGATTTGTTGGGAATTTCGAATGATAAGCAAAATGAATCGTACATAAAAAATAAAGATCCTAATAAATAGAATATAATATCCTATTTTTGTGTAAATTTATTGCATTAGGAAATCATTGAAACGAAAATTGAGGTGCTTGACAAATAACCACGATAAATAAAAATGTATCGCTTAAAAATGAAAAATGTAAGTTGGGTTATTCATATCTTATTTTAATAAAAATCTTGAAAGGTACATTCTATATCATTCAAAGTAATAGCACAATTTGTTCGAGGAATAATTAACAAATACATAAACATTTAAAATGATGCGAGGGGGGTGAATTTTACATCGACATTCCTTTACCAGTCTAGAACATAATGTGTAACAAAGTAATTAACATTTTTCTATACTCGTATATTTTAAATTTTTAAATAATCATGTTCAAACCTTAATCTATTATGTTGAAGCTAAATTAGCAAGATTACTTTTACACATGTGATTTAATTTTAATTTATTGATATGATTGATGCGGAGGTTTCCAACATAAAAGCAGTGTTGCCTTCATTTTTTTTTAACTTCATCTTCAAGAGTTAAATGTAGTTTTGCAAATTCTTCTTGATTTAAATTATTTATTTGGTAGAATAGTTTTTTTTTTTCTTTTATTAATAATAAGCTTGTTTGAATAATAAATCATCGATAACCTAATACTAATAACCAACTCTTTTTGTTGTAATAATTTATTGGTTAATTGTAGTTACATGATCACTGATCATGTTTCACGAGCAATAACTCAGATGTAATAACTACTTTGTATTGGAAAAAAATGTATAAAGTTTTATCTTTAACCTAACCTCCAGACATGAGAGGAGAGAATACTTCTGTTATCTATTTCTGCTTCTCTAAAATAATGTTTACTTTGCACTACCGCGTGTTTGATAGCATGTCTTATCATATAACCTCAATTTATTTTCAGAGTAAAATTTAACCCTTTTTTCTTAAGATCACTGTACAGATGAGATAAAAATTCATTGGGTGTATAAAAAAAAAACAATAGTATGTAAATCTAGTTCACAGGATTTTCACTCTTCCGCGGCTAGAATCATAACAATTTCATTTTTCCAATGAAACCAGCTTCTTGACAGATGTGAGGTTCTCAATTAACGTGTTGCTCCTGCTTCTGATATTCCCTTTGATGTTCAAATTCCAGAAGATGCCTGCTGTAAGGTTGAAAATTTTCTAGTTGGTCTTTCATCCCTGAAGCAGCGGTCTAAATAACACAATTTTGTATTCGCTGTTATAATTTATTTATTTATTATTAATGTATCAGGCGCTCTTACCTTTACTTTAATTCAAATGTATTCTAATTTAGCTAAATACTCATATGGTGGATCTATTCTACAGACAATTTTAAATATTTAAAGTTTAATAAGCCAATGGTCAAAATCCCTTCATAAACATACAAATATGTATTAGACAACAGTGTAAAATTGGGTATAACATTTTTTCTTATATTCTTTCTTTATATAAAGCTAAAACTTTCTTTAATTAAGTTTAAGTTGTATCTAAGTACAATGTCATTTAATTTCACAAGTATCAATTTTTATACGTGCGTGATCACAATGCATGGCACTCATTTACTTGTTATCCACCCACAATAATTGGTTATTACACAATAATTGGTTACTGTATGGATAATTGGTTTGATCTTGATCCATACAGTTTATTTATTGAAGAAGTTGGACTAATAGAAAACCTATTAACAAATTTTGTTTATATAATTTTAAACTAATAAGAAAATCAATATTTCACATGGTTCAGATAATGTTGGCTAAAACGTTTTACTATTTATTTCCTTGATTACTCCTTTTTTAACAAATAAAACTATTTGTCTTTACTTTAACTACAATATAAAATTACATAAACACATTCAATATACAGTTTTAACACATAATGAACGTAGAAAAATGAAGTTCTTAACTTCGTACGTTGTGTTTAATAATCTTAAATTATTAAACACAGCAAATAAGACGTGTATCGTGTATACTTACGTGATATGTGTTTATGATCTCTATAAAGCGACCACTGAAGAGACAAAAAGAAGGAGTCACCCTACCCAATATTATGAAATAGGAAATTTAACCACAGGAACTATAGGAAAGTGGTTAACATTACGAGGTCATATTAACTTTTTTTTTTTTAAATACATACTACTTTTTTTGTGCTACACAGAGGTTCGACAATATACTGACAATTTTTTACCATTAACGTCTCATTCACTGCAACGTAATCGTTTACAACTAAACAAATTCATCAGAATGTATAAAAAAAAGTGATAATGATAATAAATATATTTAATACAAAAAAAGAAAGCGGGCGATTGTGTGAATGTGGCTCAGTGCAGACAAGTGTAACGGTTTAAGCCTTATGTTTTGACTCGAGTCACTATACCAAGGTGCTGCGAGACCAGTCTAAATATAGATATTGTAAATGTGAATGCGATAGAAACAGGTTTACCAACTAACCACACAGTCCCTTCAAACTTGTATGGGTAGATCTTAGTAGAGTATTCATTAACTTAAATAAATATGCGCATCCTACTCATTCACAACTATTAGATAAGAATATAATAGCTTGTAAATATCTTTAACAGACGTGTTATTATCTAATTATCTATAATATCTAATAGAATCTAATTCTTAGTAAGAGTGGAATTCAATTTAATCAGCTAATATTAATAATCAACAAAATATTAATAAATATCTATCTTAAAAAAAAAGTTAATTTTATATTATTTCAATACTTTTTACTTTCTCAAATTCGTCATGTTTATAGAGAAAAAGTATTGTTTTAGCGCGAAATTGAGGTTTTGATATTTAGATGAAGGATTTAAACGTTTTAAGGCCCAACAAAATCTGGGTTTTTAAAAAAAAAGTCTTTTTAAAAACAAATCATTCCCAGATACGAAATCCAGAATAGTACATTACGCGTCGAGTGTGGAAAGTAGCATTTAGCATGCGAGTGTGGAGTTTACACCCGAGCGATAGCGAGGGTAGTAAAAACCACACGAGCAATGCAAAATGCCGTTTTCGCACGAGTTGCGTACCGTACTTTATCTACGATTGTTAGATTTTAATAATAAATGCAGAAAAAAATAATAAACTTCCTGTATGTAAGCTCGTATTTCAGTATTTCTCTTTTGATAAAGATGACATCAATTCGTTAGTTGTATTTTGTGCCGAATTAATTATTTCGGAAGGCGTATTATTCTCCTCATATTCTTCATAATCACTTAAATCACTCATTGATTTTCACAAAAAAACTCGATACAAACAGTTACTTTTATTAAATAAACATCAAATTAGTTATGTTAAATGTAAACAAACTCGCTAATCGTGTGTAAAGTTGATAATTCTTCTTCTTTACGTCACTAGAGTGGAAAAAAGAGGAATTATTCAAAACAATGAGACACGCATGCACAATTAATACAGGTGTGTAAAGAATCACTTTCTACGAATCTAAACAGAGATGTAATGTTTATATTACGTATCAATCGAATGCGCAATTAATACAGGTGTGTAAAGAATCACTTTCTACGAATCTAAACAGAGATGTAATGTTTATATTACGTATTAATCGTAGATAAATGTATTTTCCTCCTAAATTGTGAGCTCCCCCCCCCCTCCAAAAAAAAGAACAAAAAGTCATAGACTTAGTCCATTTAAATACAAATCAAACTTTATAAGTCGTTATCACAGGCAAAAATTTAACTCCTGAAAATTAGCAGAAAAGGTAAAATGTCTCGGGTTCGATTTTCCATTCCCCGTCGAGGAGAGGTTTTCTATGGAAACTTTTAATATAATATTAAATAATAATTAACTGTAACCACAAGAACCTGAAACTACAAATAAAGAAAAAACAATATATATCAAGAAATTATGCAAATGTATATGAGCATTAGACAGATTTTTTCGACTGGGATTTGGCAGTTTGTTTGTTGTTTTTTCATATTGTTAATATAAATCAAAGAAGAGACTACTAATTTAGAGGCAAAATTAATAACAAAATATTAAAAGAAATAAATTGCGACCTTCCTATATATTATCCTAAGTATATTAAACCAACAATATTTAATTTAAGTTTGTGCATGAACAATTAAACTTGACGACGCTCTAATTAGGCAACCAACGCGACGTAAATTTATATTTTTTAATTGTTGTGAATTTAAGAAGCTCTAATAATGAATTTAGTTTGCAATAATCTTTTCAGTAAAAAATACGAGTGGACCAGATGATTTTAGACTATCTTAAAACAAGAGCTCTATTCTAAAGAGTTAAAGCACATTATACATAAAAGAGCTAAAGACGTAGAAGTCTCGTGAATCGATCGGCCACTTCAAGACGGATTTAAGCTGAAGAGCACACTGTGAAAAATCATCTCAATATGATAAAATTTAGCGAGAGAGAGAGAAAAAGACACATTAATCTTTTTTTTAATACAAAATGAATGGGAAACAATTGCACGAAAAATATAAGAGCAGATAAACAAAGAACCTAGGCGCCTGTGAGTCGAACTAATACATTCTATTTATAATCAAGAAAAGCAAATTAAAGTGTTCAGGTTATTAATCAGAACGGCAGACACTTGGCCAAGATAAGGCACGATATCTAATCTTACGATCATTGTACCAGTGTTTTTAAATTTACTAGCCGGCTACAGTTGACATTCTTAGATAGGTGGGCCAAGGAATGGGGTAGCTCTTATGCAATCAATATTATTTAACATGACATCATTATAGACTTATTTAAATTGTATTTATATCAATGTTTAGAGATTATAAGCTTAATATCTTAACTAAGAATAAGATTATGCCTGAATTATAGTGTTATATTGAATATTGGTTGGCTGATAAAATTAACGGGGGTGATTTGAAATGACGACCAATGGTCAAAAACTATTATCAGAGCTGAACCTTTCTTTTTTGTTTTTTTTTTATTTTCAAGTCAGAAATACAATTATTTTTACATATACTTGTAACAAGAAAGAAGTACATATACTTGTAAAGAAGAAATTGTAGTAGCTGTAAGAGCTACAGCTACTATAATACTTCACAAATGAGTGATAATTATAATAATGAGGATGCGAGGTCTTGGACGAAAGTAACATTCAGGTTCTTGCGGAGGATTATTGATTGGAGGAATTGGATTTTATAAGAGGTAGAAGACTAGGTAGTACCCCACATTTGAAGTCCGTAGGTCCAGATAAGTTTTATAATAATGTTATAGATAGTTAGTTTATTCTGTAATGCAAGTTTAGATCTTGAGTCAAGAAGTCAGAAAAATAAACTGTAGCGTCGTTTTATATCCGTCGTGTGTATGAAAGAAGAAGTAAAGTAACTAAGTACCAAACTTCATAAGCAGCAGGAAGAAGGGATCCGTTAAACTGAATGAGAGGTACAAGTTGATCTTAGGGTAAACGTAACACTTCCTCCTTAAAATAATGATTAGTTAGGGTTTGAAAAAATAAAGAAATTCTAAATTTTCTCAACTACTTATTTTACAAAGATTGGTGATTATAATAAAATATATTGTTTAAACACCCTTCTCAAACAATAAATAAGAAAGGTTTCTTGACTTTTTTTGATCTACCTAATACATCACATGATGAGGGCCCGAATGAAAGATGTTTGTCTAGCCTGCTCCCTGCTCATTAATAAAAGAAACATGTATAAATTTACGGGCAATTTATTTTTATCAAACATGCTATGAAATTTCAATAAATATACAGTATAATAAATCTACCTGTTAAATAGAAACGATTCTAAATGTTTATTTTTGACTGTAAACGAAAATAAATAAAAATTGTAAACTTTTTATTAGCATAAAAAAACCAAAACAACTGCTTTATTTGTTGTTTTTCTTAGTTTATTTTTCTTGATAAATTCAGCAGCTACATCAAAATGTTCGAGCAGCCGTATGTACGTATTTGACGCGTGAAGTTTATGTCTTCCTTTCAAGAAACTTTATTTTCTAGGAGGAGGGTTAACACACTTAAAATTTATTAGTCACGGAATTAAAACAATATAATATTACTAAAGTACTGGGATGGGACAAGAGCAAAGCAGAATGTTTCTTATCTTAGTTATACCAATCTGTCTAGAAAAAGAGTGGCAGTAAGTTAAAGAAGATAGCCCGAGTGACGCCAGGTTGAACAAGAAATCGGGTGCAATGCATCAAGATGTAAAAATAGACCACAGCTAAATCTTCTCGCCACCGCAAATGTAAGCTATAGTTACAATGTATGTATCCAATAAAAAATGCATTATCAAAACACACCCAGACACCTGCATAAACAGAGAAAAGCCTTTGATGCCAAAGGCATTTGAAGATACTCCAGCCTACTCTCAAACTTACGATGAAAAGATTACAACGAAAAATCCAACAAGGAAACCAAACATAAGCTAAGTCTATACAAATAATGATTGGATAGGGTCTAGGAAGTTAATGGCACAGGGCTATTTTTAATGCTTAATATTTAAGTATTAACTTGGTCTTTTAAACGCCATCTATTTTCTTTTTCATTTTTCACACTTCAATCATTTATCTTAATTTAAAAAAAAGTCTATTTCCGCACTTCCAAGATTTAGCAGAAATCTTAGATCTACTAAATACTAATACAGCGATGTGGAGAAAGAATTTTTTTTAAATGCCTCGAACTTAAAATGTTGGTTCATAACAAGTTAGGCATCGTAAAACGAGTAGATATATATCATTTAGGATAAACGGATAAAATGTAGAGCGACTTATTTATATAAAAAAAAGTAGAAACCGTGTTAACTATCTCAGATGACTACTCCATTATAAACCACTATTGTCCCACTAATCAGGTCATCTGATCAGGCAATTTAATATTCCAAGTAAAGCGACGTTTCAAGAAGATACAAATTGCTGCTCGTCTTCTGGATCATAGATCCAATTTTACTTTGTATAACAAATTTCGTATTTACAATGTTATCTTAAAAACCATCTTAGCCCTATGGTCTACAAGTGGGGTAGTACCAACAGTACTAAGTCTTCCAATCTTCGATGAATCCAAACTCCAATCCAAGATCATCGGAAAAATCACAGAGCTGCTCTTATTATGTCTCTAACCTCATTTCCATAATGATCCGACCTCAATACTCCTTGTGTCCGAGACCTATCTGGGTCCCGATGTCACACATTCCACAAATCATTGCCTATATCCAATCACCCTAATCCTCTAGCTAGTAGAATCCCACAAAAAAAGTAGTGGCCTAGATTTACCAATACATAATTTTTTATCTTCAATTTGCATTTTATTTATTGCTATTTCATCCAAATTTTTATTAATTCATTTCTTTATATACTTTTATAGGTTTTATTAATCCATTGTAAGCTATCCCAGATCCCAGCTGAAAAGAATAGTCATTGGACTATTACCTTTATCATGTGTCAAATTGCCAACAAATCATAATATACCCGTATAACATACCTAATGTAAAAATGATCAATAAAGATAAAAAAGTAAAACTTGTATGCACTTGTAAGTTTAACAGAGAGCAGTAATGTTATTTAGTACAATATCTGCATTGTTAATTTAAAGCTTTCACAAATTAACAATAAATTATATAACCAAACCAGCAAATAAAGGTAAGATTATCCAAGATTAGTATCCCTTTAAGAAGAAAACATTGTTTAAAGATTATTTCATCACAATGTACAGTTAGTCATAACAATCCTCGATCGCCATAATGATAATAATACAAAACAATCACATCGGCCACAGTGTTTTTAATTAAGAAAATTAGTTAAAAAACATAGAATAAATGTAATTTAGAATAAAAAATAATAGATATAATCAAATTAGTTAATACAGAGCGATACCAACAATTGCTTAGTCTACACTCAACACAACTAAAAATTATAAAATTTTAATTTTGTTTAAAAAAATATAACTAGGAGTTTTCATGTTTATCTTTGCTTTGTTTTTGTGGGTGTTTTTTAAAAAGTAGGTCTATTCATCAACTCTAATAACAGACAGAAAATTAATCTTAATGTAGTCAAAGAATATATTTTTGTATTTTTTGCCTCTGAATCAAAAAAGAATTTCATAACGGAGGACAATCAGCTAACAAATTAATACCATTTGTCTAAATTTTCCACCTGACCTTAAACTAAAATTTTTAAGAAAACAACCTTACCTTTACACACAAAATGAATTGAACAAATATGATTTTTTTTTTCAAATGTATATTTAAACGTCTCTTTAAAAAAATTATCATTAACCGTAAGACGAGGTTGGAAAAGAGAAAAAAGAGTTCGTTTTAAACCATGTCAAGGTTTTAACACCGGCTCCAACTCAAACTAGAGACAAACCGTTCAGCAACAAATCCATCAAACGATGGTATTTCAGAACACAAATCAATTAACATCAAACAAAACTTGAAGGTAAGCAAATACATATGGATGTATATACCTTCAACAGATCCTTAAGGTGTATTACATAAATATTAACACTTAACATGTTAAAAAAAAATATAAGTAATGTATTTGTAAAAGAAAAAAATACGATATGACCATGCAATTTGTAAGTAGGCTCTAGGTAGGTTCAACGAACAATAAAAGCTGTACAAACCCTTGCTCCTAGAAAATTAAAACTTTTTAGGCTGCACTTTATCGTGCTGGTACGGGAACAACAGTTTCAATTGTATGAAGCCAGAAAAATGCAAGAAAGTATCGTCAAATTAAAGACCTATTATGTATATTATAAAAGCTAATCCCTAAGACTAAAAATAACCTTAAACTTTTTAATATGATTTAATTTCATTATGGCACTAAAATTCTAAAAAGTTAAGAATTTAAATGTTGTTTGAAGGTATATAAAAAAAGTTAAAGTAAATTTAAAAAAATGCTTTGGCAAGAAACACACTCAGTAGCTAAGCACGGAAATCCAGCAAGTACTATATTATTATTTTTTTATACATTTAAAAGTCTTTTTGGGTTGCACGCTTGCCTAAAGAGATTTTAAGCCCTACTTAGCCTACTTTAAACTTTAAATAAAAGGGAAGGCAATAAACTTAAGTTGACAAAATAGCAGTACATACTTAAAATAACTTAAAAATGAGGTACTAAAAATAAATATGCAAATACGCGTACAACCCATTACCTATTGTATGTTTCTAAAAAACTGCTGCCATTAAGTAGTTTAGTAAAATTGCAGTTATCAGGCCACCTTAGGAAAAAAAGTTATAAAATTGGGTGGCCTCACTCGAATGTATTATTTATAAAATGTGTTAATTATACAGATAAAAACTTTCAAATGTATACATAAATCTTAAAAATAAACTGTTTTGACAAAGAGGTATAATCTCTTAAGTGTATAAATCAAGCGAAATTGAGCTGCCAAGCGATTTTCGACTGTATCGCGCACTACTGATTAGACAGTAGTTTTTAATCAGGTATTTTAGTATATATTTATACTCAAATATAACCAGCAGTTAAAACTAGCAGTAACGAACAGGCTACTTAAATAAAAATATAACCTTCAAAGTGATCATATAAATTGTACCCATTCAATGTAACACAACTAATCAATATAAATATTGATTTAAATCAAATTATAATTATTATTAACAATGGGAGATAGACAGAGAAAAATAGACTCCAGCGCCGGGACTCGAACCACGGGCCTCTGTTGGTAAGAGCGCTAAACTGGAAATTTTGAGGCCCGTGGTTCGAGTCCCGGCGCTGGAGTCTATTTTTCTCTGTCTATCTCCCATTATTATAATAATTTTAATTCGATTGAAATTAAAATTTAAACTTTCCGTAGTATGAATACTACCAAAAACTTAAAAAAGATGGAAAATAGGTTGCGCCATTACTATAGACTAGGTATGCACAAAATGGTTACCACCTCTGTCTAGATTATAACATCTACCAAAATAATTCATAATTGTACTGAGATAAAATAACCCGGCAAGTATCTTAATGAGTAGGTATTATTTTTCTAAAACAAAGTTGNTTAAAAAAAAAAAAAAAAAAAGTCATCAGCAGTATGTTATCAAACGTTTATAAATATTCCTGCTGGGATAATCAAGTAGCAGTACAAAACAATAAATAAAAATATATAAATAAAATAATAATGTAAAGATATTTCATTTTTGAAATATGACAAAAATACCATTGATAAAAAAATATATTAATACGAACATAAAATAAGTAGTATTGACAATTTATTTTTTTAAGTTATATAGTTTGAGAGCTTACATTTTTTTGAAGTTCCAAAATATCATAACTATCCACAATCCACTTGTGATAATCAGAAAAAATCGGACAGAGACAACTCAGACGAACTTCTTCATATACGAGTTCATAATTACTTAGACCAGTATTTCAATTCATTGGTTTTCCAGTTTTCGTAGATAATGCTTCGAATTACTTATTACTTTATAGAAAAAATGTGATGAGTTGTATAAAATTAGTTTTAAGGTAACAGCAAGAGTAACTATAATTAGTTAACAATTTGTTTCTCTCCCTTCATGAGAGCCAGCGTGACCGTGTGGGTTAAACCACGTCTGCTCCATCACTAAATCATGAGTGGAACGAGATGGGGTTCGATTCCTCGCCGTGACGCTCTGATTTATATGGCTCACTATTGATCACATCATACTCGCTTCGGCGGTACAATGTACAAATGTATGATGTGTGAAGTGGCTGGAACTCTCTACCGCGGGGCGTAAAAAGGGCCTAAGTGATGGCCTAATTGCAAGGATCGAACAAGTGGTTCGCCCTACCCGTTCTAGTAGGAAGTACTAGACTACTACTACTTCTCTCATTTCACACAGTGTTTTAGGAGGGAGACTATAATGCGAGTCGAGTAAATAAATGTGTTACTCGCATGCAGGTAAAAAATATTTAAATATCTGACAATATCAGAATTAGAGTTCCAGAAGCCATATTTGAAGAATTAAGGCATGTCTTATGTGTCAACGTCGCAGTTTACTTTGCAATTGTTTAGACTTGCAGTTTGTATCATTAAATTCGTCTGTCTGTTTAAATGAGTAATATATGTACAAACAAATCACACACATTTTTTTATTTTTTTTATTTATTTATTTATTTTTTTAGCATATATGATCCTTTTTTTTACTTTACGAATTGTTTTACTTATAAAGCAATTTGTATTTAGCGATTGATTTTGTTATTCCTTCAAGATGACCTGCATGGAAACGTCAATACTTAACATTTAAAAAGAGTTTATGAGGTTGTTTTTAGTCATTTTTTGTTTCCGATTTTTAACAAAAATCAGATTTATTTTTATTATCTTTGGAACTAGATTTTTCCCGGGAAAACGACTTACGAGTATGTGGTTGAATTCGTATTTAAAATTGACCATTGCAGAATTTGTTAATAAAAAACGCCGGTACTGTCTTCTTGTAAAATACTTTTTTGACGTTTTTTCAGATCTTTCGCGTGGAAGCGATCTTAAGTTTGGAGCTAAATTTATTTCTCGATTTTACCAAGGGGTATGAATTTTAGGCAACATGTATGCTTAATTTAATCAAAATCCTACATGGTTGAAAAAATCTCTTTTGATATTGCGAAATTTGAATTCTAGTAATGATTTAATTGACTCTTTTGTTAATTTAAAGATAATTCTTATGTTCAGATGAAACTAAGAAAAATAATTGGTGTGTCAGATAGCTTCCTCGCATCCTATCCACGTACTTTACAAGCTATTATTTTCAAGTGTGTTCAATTGTTTCCCCCGTTTTTTTAATCTGTCAATATTGTTTTTTTTTTTTTTTAATGAATTAAAGTCTTAATTTAGCAAAATTTAAAGAGCGCAGACGTTTCAAATTAATCTGGGGCTGCTGTGGGCCACTTTCGATAAACTATAAAAGTTTAATACAAATCAGATAAGTACTTTTGAAGCTATAGGTGTAAATAAATGTATGTTTGTCCGAATGCGGAAGAACAAAAAATAGGCGCAGAAGGTTGAAACGTATATGGGGCCCACAATGGGCTAATTGTGACCTATCATCCAAATTTCATTAAAATTAGACGGGTAGTTTTTAAAATATGTTGGTTCGCAAAAATTGAACGACAGAGTTCCCTGATGTCTGAAACGGATTTCTGTCCTGGAATTTTGAAATCGGAGACCTAAAAATTTTTTCGTTCTTCAGAACGATCGCATAGCTTCCGTTACCTACGGTAAGCTCGGAAGGAAAAGAAGAATAAGTTAATTTCATAAACAGCAGATTAACGAGGTATGTGGTGTACTAGTGGAAGTACACGTATGTAAGAGACGAGGGTTACGGGTAATCCTACCATGAATGGCTGAGGCCAGGCCAAGTGACACAGGGGAAACAAGGTAGTACGCTGCTAAGGTCACGTAGGCATTCCCGCCAAAATATCGATCACGAGCCGGCTTTTATGCGCATTTCATTGATGCCCCCAAGAGAAGGCACGAACCCAAACACAACTCGGGGGGAAAGGGTGTTAAACCCCGTGCCCCACGTGTACGACCCAGAAACTTACAGACCTCCATCTTCTTTCTAGCTCCAAGCTAGAGTATAATCAGTCTGACAGAAGAATGTATACAAAAATAAATAACTAATCGCAAAAGACGAGAAAAAAAGAAAGATTTCTGGCAACCTACAAAAACCAAAGCAAGGAAAAATGACAGTAACTAAATTATTGTTTCCCTACTCTAGTACGAAAATAGATAACAACAGTTTATTTAGTTTTGACCTAAAAAATAAATAAACATTGATACAAAAAACCTAAAGATAACCAAATGCACTTTATTAAGTAATGAAAAATATTAACATAACGAAATATTTTTTACTTTCTCTTGTAAAGAAAGAGTAGGTATATGATAGCGTGAAAATTCGATTTTAATGGATTTAGTCGTTTTGAGGTCCCCTGGGTCCAAATAAGTAGTTTTCAAAAAATGCTTTTCTCTCGTCTGTGCAGTGCTTTAGACATGGAGCCTAAAGTACTAGGCCGACTTTCGACAAAATTTGGCATGCACGTCCAGTAAAATCATGCCCTGAGACGAAATCGAAAAAAGAATTTTAGCTCCAAATTAGGGGCGCTAAACCCCGAAAATTTTGAAAAAGATCACGAAAACGGTTAAAATGTAGTCCATTTAAATATGAATTTAACGACCACACTTTTTCATCTACGAATCAACTTTTTTCCGATATATTGATGAAAATAAATCTGATTTTGTTGTAAATCAAAAACGAAAGGTTTCTGGAAAGGACCAAGATTATAAGAAAAAGTTAGTTTGAGTTGTCCCTAACTGATTTTTTTTTTAGGCAATCCCATGACATCAAGACATTTTTAAAAACAGCATTAGGTTTAAAATAAAAGCATTTAAATAAAAGTAGTTGCTTCTCTTTAAAGATGAAAATCAGTTGGGCTTTCAATTTCAAATATTTAAATTCTTTAAAAGAAATAAATGTAAAGCATATATGTCATATGTTCAAAACGAGGACCGAACTTACGTATTTAGAAAACATGTTATATAGACTAGTGGTTCCGAAATTAACATCATAACTTGGACATTCGCTTTACTCCCACCAGTGTATGTAAGGGTTATACCCATTTAAAGGTAAAATAATACGAGGAAAATAAATTGGTTTTTATAAGCACATAAGTATTTTATTGGTTTTTATAAGCACATAAGTATTTTATTAAATGGTATACAGATTATGCTATTTTCTATTTATCTAAATAGGTAATAAGATATACTTTGAGAGTACTGACGATTGAAAATAACAAATAAAGGTTTAATAGGAAAGTATTTTAAACCTTTTTTACCCATGGGAAATACTGCGCAACCTTTTGGGAACTCTGTTATAGACAATAAATAACCAATCGATTGTACAAATCTCAAACACAATAAAATAATAAAGGTACGAACTTAAAAGAAACAAGTTAAACAAAATGTTAAATAAAAAAAAACATCCTATCTTTTAGACTAGTTTTTAAATCAGATCTACGACTTTTCTTATTCCCTAGAGGAAATAGTTTATGGCTTCCCACCCTACACCTTTAGGGAGCCCCTTTCCTCTTAAGTGTTATTTCATTGTTAAAATAAAATTTTACTTTCAATTGTGTATTACATTTTTACACATTCACTACTCTTAAACATGTTTTACATCGCAAAACATGTTCTGTCTTAAGTGAAATATTAAAGAACATAGTTTAGAACCATTTTGAATTCAAAAAGATTTCCCGAATTCATTCGTAATAAAAACACCCTAAGAAACACAATAATTTAAAATTATTACACGATCGATTAATATTTTGCTTTCGCTCCAAAATACCAGGGCGAAGTCAGGATTTCATTTCGTAAAATAGCTTTAAAAAGAAGTACTTTTTTTAGCTTGTTACTCCCCTATCTTTAAAAAAATATATATGAATGACTAATGACAACAAAATAACTATTACAACAAAGGGATATTTAATCCAATGTACTTTGGTAAGCAGTCTAAAGAAGTACATTTCGTACACCTTTTTACTTCCATCAAAATGGAAGTATGGTAATTTGGTAATGCCCTCCAAAACGTGATTCCGAGATCTCTGTGAAGGAGGGGTCTTTCAAACCCGGGGATATCATTAAAATCCGTTTCATATACATGTATGTCTGTGCGTACGTATGTATTTATGTACCTTCGTTTACGTATCTTTATAACATCGCTTCAAGACATCGTATTAAGATGCGGTTTGCGGCTTTTTTTAGAAATTTTGTCGGAAAAACTAATGGCGCAAACCTAAACATCCTAGCTCAGGACGTTTCGGAGCTACAGTCACTTAAACACGAAACGGTCTGTCCACGATAACTTCAGTAGGCTTTATTTGATTTCAATTTCCTTTTGGTTATATATGTATCCGGTATCCTATATGGTAGATTGTATCTATACTTTTTGAGCACAATCAGACACGCTGTTTGGGAGATATTGGCATTTTAGTGTTTTTACTTCCATGAAATTTTATTAGGAGAGTAACAATTTTAAAGAAGTGCCTAAAAAGGTAGTTCTCGAGGAAAGGTAGGTTAAACCAAATCAGTTTTAAAACTATATTTCTATGTAGTAAGTTTTTCTGACTAATGAATTCCAAAAACATACTCTAACTGCTACTGAAACTAAATATGTACACTATCACAATAAAAAGGGCCAAACTAGATTAAACTGACAAGAAAATAGCGGATTATCTGTAATTAACAATGAAACAAAAGTTAAAATACATATAAGTTCTCTTTCCTAAATAAATAAAATTTACCGAAATCATGATAATAGAAGCAAGTGGTGCAGAAAAACATTTTGATACAAATTGAGGACTTTATTACTAATGACTGAATTAACTGCCGTTTTAGTAGATTAATTTAGTATAAAAATCTATTAACTAAAAGTAAATTATTTCAACAAAATAGGAGCTGAATAGATAAAAAATCCCCGTAAAACTTATATTATTCATGAACAGTAATTATTTTCCACAAGGAAGTATTTAATCATATATGAAATCATAGTCACTTAAAATTTCCTCAATATTTTAACCTGACCCAACCTCTTCAACTTATTTACCTGGTTCTATATAATAGAGAAGTGTACACCTCTAGATTTTTCAAATTATTTTATAGCAGACCTTATATACAGGTATACACACCACTTCAGGTCTACTTAAGTCATAAAAAAAAAAGGTAAAAATATTTGCACTTTAAGGCCCATAGAAATAAAAATAATACTATTGTATTATATTATAACAACTGTAAACATGATTGTTTATTTATAAACAAACGTATCCGTAGCTGAAATACATGGCAATGCTATCTAAGCGTGAAAAGAGAGTTCAAATACCAACAATGAGAGTAAATTTAAGAACGATTTTCCATATTAAACTGTGGAACAACACTTGGAATTAGATTGTAGGAAAAGAGGTAAACAGCTGTTTTAAATACAATATGGAATGTTTACAATTAGCTTTAACCCTGAACTCATGAAGGAAGCCGGGTCAATAGAACTAAAATAAACAAACATTAATATTATCACTATATTATATTTTGAATCATTTATAAAACAAAAATAAAAATAACCACTCCAGAAAAAGTTTCCACTTTTAATCTCTGATAAGACTCATTATCTTACTAGATAGTGACTGTAACAGTATCATCTGAATTGATTGATCTAAAATCAATTGCAGTTATCAACAGTAGACTAGCAGTAACAATCTAACTACTGTGTTGCAATGAAAGGAAAAAACCAAACTAATTTTATGTTTTTGATTATAAATACTTATATGTCACAATATTTAAATTTTACTAAGCAACAGAATAGATTATTTAGTTAATTAAATTAACACCAATGTTATGACCACAATTATGCCTTAAAAAGACATATATGTTGGTTTATCAATAGAAATATTATTAAAAAAAACTCTATGAATATCCTTGACAAAAATTAAATAACAGCAATCAGAATTATTTCAACAATCATTTGCTAAACTATAAGAAAACTTGTCTATTAGAAACCATAATATATGGTATGAATTGATCTTCAAATCAACTTACAAATAGTTAACTTAAAAATCACATTTATCCTGTTGATTTTCTACTGTAGCAGTCAATTAATCTTTATAGTCCAGGAGAGAGCGTGCAAAAAAGTGAGACTAACATCACACTAGAATTTTGTGTATAAGTAAATCTTTTGTGTATAGTAAATCTAAGTTTATCTGCGGGACATAGCTTGGCAATAGGAATTGAAAAAAAAAAAAAAAAAAAAAAAACCAAACCGGTGGAGAGTGGCCATGTCCCGCCAATTTGGTGGACAATGTGATTTTCATAATCCTGAGTATAAAATTAGTTAGTAGACCGAAAATCAAGTTGATGTTAGTTTGTCACTTGATAGATGACCACTTGGGAGTAATATTTAAATAACTAACCTAAGAAACAACAAACTAACATCAACTTGATTCTCTGTCTACTAACCACCACATACTCTTAAAAGTCACCAAAAGATCTACTGATCCACAAAATTCTAGCTTTATGTTAGTCAGACACTTTTTTGCACACTGTCTCCTGGACTATTCGACCAAACAACTATCGATGAAACTAGATAATAATACAACTATTAGATAATAATGCATTTAAAAAGACTGACCTGCACATGAAGCGGACATAATGTGAACAGCGGGAGTATCTGGTGTGAAGACACAGTTGAAAAAAGACTTCGCCTGGGAATAAGCAGAGAAGTATATGGCCCTAGATGGAGCGACTCCTATCAAATTTGGACCTAAGCCCTTAAAAAGAGCTCTAGGACCTTCATTCTCAACTATCAGCCTGAAATAAAAAATATTAATAACAATAAAAACATTCTTCATAAATTACTAATTATGGATTATATTCTGGAGTAGTTTCGTCTATTAAGGAAATTAAAAGCCTCACTTTTGCGACAGTGGCGGCAATAAGGGCCCCGCAGACCCCGTGGCACAGGGGGCCCCAGGGAATCTGGGGCCCCTACAAGGGAGATAGATGGGGCCCCCACAGCCTTACCGCCGCTGTTTTGCGATATTTTGACCACTCCTTGAGTCATTTCAAACTAAAATCATGATTTAATTTTAAAACTGTACACAATTTAATGCCTGTAATACTTTACTTCAATTGATACTTTAATATACTAGCCATTTTTGAACTCAAGAATTGAAAAATTGACTAATTCATCAAGGATTAAACTGCTAGGGCATGTTGAGACATATTGTACAATAAGGTTTGGTTGCACAACACATCTCAACATGTAAGGGCTTGTATTTCAACAGAGTGTCAAGTTGACAAACTTTTTAATAAAATCTAAATGCCGTAAATACACCTGTTGACTGTGTATGGGGCTGCATTGTAAGACTTTGTCGTACAACTTGTCTACACGTGCTTGGGGCCTTTTATATTGATAAAATCAACGGCTGATAAGAAGTATAGAATATAATGTTTGATTAAATAATTTTAGATATCAGGAGCATTTCAAAACAACGATGATCACTGCAAAGATAATAGACGGTTTAATCGTAAACAACAAGACTTCTACCAACAAAATTACAAAAGATTTAATTATCACAATTCTAAACTGTAAATGAACATAACAAATACACCCACAAATCATCACTCTTAAGAAATAATTTTCAGCAAAAGTATTTATTTAACGCTTAAATAACAATTCGTTGCTGGAAGGATTCATATAAAACTTAAAATTATTTACAATATAATTAGTTGTAAAAATAAAGGGCTTATGAACTAAGTACTTATCAAAACCTATTGCACTGATATAATTATTTTTAAAATAGTTACATGGTTGCCTTAGCAGCAACTAAGTAATAGCATAAGTATTTTCACAGCAATCTTTCGAATCTAGATAATAAGAATAAAACTTGCAGATAATAATTCTTGAGTGAAGTCTGAAGGAACAGAGAGATATGCAAAGGTATAATGATGATATCTTCAAAGTAAAACTGCCATAAGACAAAATTCCAGAGTAATGTGTAGTATATCAGTTATGGTGTAGTCGACTAGGATCATACTTGCTTGAGATATAAGCTAGCAAAACCAAATCATCTAGAATACTTATCTGTTAGTAATGGGTCAGAAACAACATTAAACATTTTAATCTTCGTAAAATGTAAGAATACTGTCCTTATGAAATTGTTATTTTCAGAGAAATGGGACTTTTAACTGATCTCAACAAAGTCTCGACAATTAACCCAATAAATAAATTCATATTTTCTGCCATTAGATGTATGACATGCTCTTTCTTTACCTTTAAGTTTTAACTAAAGGGATAATTCTCACCTCAGGCATTGTATGAGGCCGAGTCCTTTCTGCTGACTGGGTGGTACTCCATAGGTAGAAATGGTAAGTACATGTCTCGGTGAGACGGAGATGAATCTTCGACGATGGTTCGAAGACGGTATTGTCTTACATGTGACATGTCTACCGGTGCCTTCGGGTGTGGCAATCTTAGGCAAACAGAGATGAAAACCGCTCGAAGACGACTGCAAACGAGTTTTGACTACTTCCAAGGGACATGTAACGATAGCACCTACCGTACCGGCAACCCTACACAGACAGAATTAAAATATTCTAAATTAATATATAACTTCCACAGTAATTAAGTACATAACTAGATTAATTAATACGGCACAATTAACTTACCCTCCGGCGAATAGGTGAATAAAAGTGTCGCGGTGAGATTGAGTCATCACAATATACCTACATCACAACCGAAAACAGAATTTATTTAACGTACAACGAACAATTTAACCATTACTGAAGCGAAGAATAAAACGGGAAAAGTTACCACCATCAAAAAGACGACAACATTTTAAATCAACTACGCGAGAACCATGAATTTTACTTCGAATTTGCACTTAAGTCGCAAAAAGAAACCGACGAACCGAAGCCGGGCGAGATCACATATCCATCGCGTCAGACACTCAGCAGAGAACTGAAATCAAAATTGAAAAACGAACTCCTCCTTCGATTCGCGGAGGCGAAAACAACACCATTACGCAGTTAATGCAAGAGCCGGCTCTCTGACGTTTTAATCTAAATAAAGATTTGTACAACACATAATTTTGGTCCGATTCCATTGATTTAAAAGCAAACAGGCTATAATAGCAAAATAATAAGTCTTTTAACCTCTAATATTCCTTAATGATTTATTCTCTTCAAGTTATTCTTTAAATACCTAATATATATTTAATAAAAATCGGCCCCCTTAAAACCTGAAAATGAAGAAGAAGATAACGAATTGGTGTTGAAATTAGAAAACAAAAAACTGAAGAAACAATTGTATTTTGAATTATGTGATAAAATAAACATTTAATTTAATTATTGTAGTTTAAATGTTAAATAAGAAACTTATAAATCGTAGGATGCTTTATCAGACTGGACAAAGTTGTATAAGTAAGTACGACTTTTCATTTTTCGAACTAAAAAGTGTATAGAATTCGTCTTACTGTTGTGTTACAAGAACAATCTTTTGGTGTTTGAATAAGTTCAATACTAAATTTAATTAATATGTTTTCAGGAATAGAGCATGGCTTGCCTTTTAACGTACGTTTTACGTTTAACATTAAATCACCGAGCGCTTTACTGCTACATGATACTGAGCATCTGGATCCTTGTCTTTCTTGGTGGTAAATCTAATCCAGTTGACTTATTAATGTAGATACTATCAATCAATATTGTAAATCAAACCAATCCTCACTCTTTTATTTCAGGCATGTACAAGTATATCACCTCAGAGAATGATGCTGCTAATGTTATGCGCACTAGTTCAGCTATCTTTCATGGATATGGTGCGTCTAATTTGGTTAAACCGTATATTAGAATCAGACAAGTTACTTCTTTTTGTAACCCTTACTTCGGCATTTCTACAGTAACAGAAGGTAAATGAAGATGTATAATTTATTCTTAAATTTTATTAGTATTCCCCTCCTCTAAGAGTACACGATAGTAGCATATGTGTAGATCTTCCGTAAGAGACCAGAGACTGTAATATCTGAGATTGAGTGAAGTGTGAATACTTTGCAGGGATCGTTCTCTTCTAGTAGTGTAGAGAGTTGTTAATGATGTGAGTTATTAGCTACTGACAACTACAGTTCAATTGAGCAGTTCCCTTGAGGGTTCTTTGATGGATTTGAAATGCTAAGGAATAAAAATATTAGTAACAGTCTCTTCTGGAAAATCTAAAATCATTAATGCAGAAATACATCACTTACTCTTCTTTTCCATATTAGCATTAGTTCTTTGTTTTGCACAAACAATTAAAATTCATTTTCTGATGGGGGTTCTATTTTGCAGGGCTTCTGAACAAAAATTTTTCTCTGGAAGGAGTTTTACTTGTACTGAGACATGGAGACCGAGGTCCATTGACACATATTAGAAATATTTCAAATATTAACTGTGCCGGTGATAAAGTTGCCTTGTTTTCCCAATATGAAGAGTTTATAATGAATCTAACCGGATCATCTGCACTCTCCCAAGTTACAGGAGCTTTCCATGGGTTTCCTCCACTCCCTGGAATCAACTGTAGCTTGGGACAACTAACACGTTACGGTGCTTTGCAGCTGCTCAAAACAGGCAAAATCTTGAACTCTGTTTACGGTGATTTATTAGGTTTAAATAATAATACATTTTTGAAAAAAGACATGATAGTTTATAGCACAAGATATAGACGAACATTTCAAAGCGCTCTTGCTTTTCTTTTTAGTTTTTTACCTCGTGAGAATTTCTTTAAAGTTACAATGCAGGAAGTTCAGAGTTTAGCATTTTGTTTTGACGACTGTGCTTGTCCAGCAGCTGATAAATATTTCAATTTCTTTAATGCCGAACTAAATCAGTATTTAAAATCCCGCTCGTTTCTAAAAACTTTAATCAAATCCTCAGCGCAAACCGTTTACGAAATTCCGGATAAGAAAATATCCGGAGATCCCCACTCTTTAAAAGATGCATTACTGACCTATGTCTGTCATAACGGTGAGCTCCCTTGTAGGGACAAGGGACTATTGACTGAATCATGTGTCAAGGACCAACAGGTTGTAACTCTGTTCTCTTATCTACAATGGGAGGCCAGGCAGTATTGGAAAAGTCACAACTTAAAATATTCTTGCCTCTTAAAAGCTTATGGCCTTATAAGGAACATAGTTTCCCATCTTCTCAGGCTTGTCTCGGAAAAAAGGCCCAAAGTTGTCATATATTCAGGTCATGACAAGACCATTAATTATATGACTACTGCTCTTGGAGTATTTCTAGAATCAACTGCTTGGCCAACTTATGCATCAAGACTGATATTTGAGGTACAGTAAGATATTATAAAGTCTTTATCAATGTATTAAATCTTAATTTTAGTTATCTAATCTGTTAGGGGAGATTATAACTTTATTTTCAATGGTTGTGGCTAATAAAACAAATACTATAATAAAATATAAGTACAATAAGATGGCTGAAGCAACAAAGTGAAATGTATCTTAAGACTTTGTGTGATTCATAATTTCTTTAAATTATACTGTTCAATAAAATCTTAATCATGTATATACTTCTTAGTATCATAACTGATAAGTTTTGCTGCTGGTGTATTATATTATAAATTTATTGATTCAAAATTAAACAGATTTATAAGAGAAAATAATAGAAAGATTTCCAAGTGAATAATGTATAATATGAAATACTAGTTGATTTTCCTTTTTAAATTTTGTTCATTACAAGTAAGAAGCAGTAAAGTTTTAAATATGATAAATATAAATACAGTAAAAACAAATTAAAAATGTTAATACCTTTTTTTTTTTTAGGTGTATAGAAGTAGAGATGACACTGCAACCTCTAACGGAGGAGCTCTTGTTGGAAGCGATTACTTTTTCCGGCTTTTATTTAACGGTAGAGATATAACGAGTTATATATCTTTCTGTAAAAGCCAGAATCTCATTACAGTACCCAATGCAAGATTAAGTATTACAAAAGGAAAGAAGAAAAATGCTGTGGCCAATCTTTGTCACATTGAATCTATAATAAGATTCCTTCATGAAGATTATTTTGGAGCTTTTAACACAACTAATATGAAAGATGCTTGCAATCTTTAAAATAATCAGGAGCATATTATGCTTAAATAATAAAATTATCTAGCTACCTAGATTTACCAGTGAAGAGTTCATTCGAAGGTTAATTTTAGTTATATTGGTTATTAATAGAATTTTTATCGACAAGTTCTAATATAAAATTCTGCAATGCTTAACTTTTCAATAGAACCAAAAAATTAATAACAGTTATTATAAAATCTCTTCACTGGAAATACTCAGTTTGATAATATAAACTGATTAACAAAATACAGATTAGGTCATTTATTTCTCAATAACTCTTATTTTAATTATTCTTTGTTTTTGATCTCAATCCAAATAATGAATGGACCCAAACGGTGCTGCTGAAGTGTATTAAAGTTGACTAATAGTAATGAGGGACTTAAAAGTGAGATTGTTTATTTATTAAAAATAAAAAAATAAAAATAAAAATACCTTTAAAAAATAGACAGCCTATTGGTATGGCACATAGTTTCCTCATATCCTATCTCGTACTTAATTGATTTTATGCTTTTACAAGTCATTATTGTCAAATTTGTGTTCCCCCGTTTTTTTAATCTGTAAAAAATTATTGATTTTAAAATGATTTATACATGAGTTAAAGTATCAATTTAGCAAAAGTTAAAGAGTGTAGGCAATTCAATTTAATCTAGGGCTATTTTTCTATCTGCAGGCTACTTTCGATGAACCGTAAACTCTGATGTCTGAAGTGGATTTTTGAAATCAGACCTAAAATATTTTCGTTATTTAGAATGATAGCTTCCGCTACCTTCAGTAAGCTCGGAAGCAAAATTAGATAAAAACTTAGAGTTAATAAATATTCTCTTAAAATTAAAATTGTCACTCATTTACATTACACAAAAACTAAGTTGCAGGTGATGTAGTTTGAATTGTATGTTTAATTCCAAGTTCTGTTCTTATTAAAAGTTGCTTGTGTTGTTTGTAGTGTTTTTAATAAAATAGACATACAAAAATACGCACTAGAAATTTGGTAATACTTTTTAGTTTTTATTAGGGTCCATAGGAAAAAGCCAAGGACCCTTATATTTTCACGCGTGTGTTTGTCTGTCCTTCCGTTCGTCGCATGCTCTCATGGCTTCACCTTTCGTCCGATGACTTTGAAATTTGGCATGTATATGTCTTGTACCTACCCACACCTGTTAAAAATAAAGCGACAACTTTTTAGCATTTTAAAACACCATCAATAGGGTACTACTTAAACTATACAGTGTGGCCTATGGACCCTCTCTGTGTGCTGACTAGCACACACTTGACCTGTTTATTTTAATTAATTTTCATGGAGAGCTGTCATTTATAAAATATCAAATATTAACTCCAGACTGTACTGACTTCGGTATTACTTGGTAGTTCTTATTTTAAACTAAGCTTACAGTTACAGTTTTAAGTTTACAGTTTTTCCCCAGTGCTGAAGTGTTTTAACCATCATTAAGTTGGTGTGTTTTAATTTATTAATGTTAAAATACTTAACATGGTTAAGTATTTTAACTATCTCCTCTTGGCCGGCCTTGAATACTCAAAATAATGAAATTATTATAATTTTTTGAATTTACATTCATTTTTGTGTATTGTCTAAAAACAAAATTTTTCAATTAAAATAAAAGTTTTATTTTATTTATGCCATACATCAAATTTTGAGGAAAAAACTAAATCATTAATATTTCTCCTTTTATATTTTTTAACTATTAGAATAAATTCAGAGGACAAAAAGATTTTTATAAATCTATTAAAAACAATTAATTAATATATCATCTCACTTCAGACCTCAACCTAATGGCTACGTTCATGTTTTTATTTGAAAATTGTTCATACTGGAACTAGATCCCTTAGTCTATGAATATATTCCCTTACATTTTAAAAAGGTATTAAATTTTGTTTTATTAAGTGTTACATATGGCCATATTTAGGTGCTGAAAATAACTTATTATTATTATTTTTAAGACCCATTTCTTTAGATCTTTTTGATTTATTAGTACGTTACATTAAAATTATTAAGTGGAATTCAAACACCCTAGCTTTTATTATTATCATTTTTTTTTTTTTATAATATATGCTTTTTGATAAATAATAAAATCTATTACACATCTTAATGTGTTCATTAATAATAATAATGAATCTGTAAATTAAAACTAAACCTACTACACTCCATGATTTGTCATTCTGTAATTATGAGTAAAATAGTTGTAAATTACACATCCTGAGTGTATATATTCTATTTAAGGACTTAGGTTTATGAATTCTATTTGGACATTGAAATCCAACTATACAAGGATAGCGTCAATAAATTATATATTACCTCATTAGAAGAATAGAAAAGTTGTTCCTCGTTTTAATCTGTGGTTTGTTTTCTACTGTATTAAAAAATTAATTATTATTTATTTTAAATTTTAAGAACAGAATAAAAATTGTGTAAATTCTTTTCTCACATTTTTTTAGAGATTTTTAAGTATAATTTAATGCCAAAGATTAAACCCAAATAATTTATTTATATTTGCTTTATTTTATAATTCTTACTTAATTTTAGTTACCTTTTATGTCTAGTCACTTTTTAAAAAAATATTTATTTATACTTTTACTCAATTATTAATCAACTAATTGCCTGATTTTTATTTATTTTTTTCATGCAAGTGCCAAAATTAGTTTTATTTAAGTTATTTTTTTTTTTTTTTAATTATTTTCATTTATATTTAATTTACAAGGTACTAATATTCTTTGTATGATTATAAATTGTAATATCCCAAATAAACGCTTAAAGGAAATCAAGATATGATTGAGAGTGTAGGTTTTGTTTGGTATAGGGCAGAGATCAGCAACCTGGTATCCTCTGTGTACTTCTAATACTCACTCTGATATAACCCAAATGCCCTTTACTCTCTCTCTCTTTAATTTGTCGGCATAGATAATTCCCCCCCCCCCCAAATATTTGATACCAAGCATAAAATTATAATAAGTTATCAAGTTATTTTGAAAGTGTCAACCTATTTTTTGCTGGTGATATTCTGATCTAGAACCCTCGGTGATTTTCTGATCTAGAACCCTCGGTGATTTTCTGATATAGAACCCTCGGTGAATTTCTGATCTAAAAACCTCGGTGATTTTCTGATCTAGAACCCTCGGTGATTTTCTGATCTAGAACCCTCGGTGATTTTCTGATATAGAACCCTCGGTGAATTTCTGATCTAAAAACCTCGGTGATTTTCTGATCTAGAACCCTCGGTGATTTTCTGATGATTCTACCCTTATAGGCAAATAGGTTGCCGACCTCTGGTCTAAGGGATTGCCAGGATGTTTCGTGAAAGAGCTGGTCTTCCTACGAGACTAGTTCAACTTATATTAAGCTAAAGTTTCCAATGACATATATTATAAATAGTTCCCTTGAGAAGGATCCTTGTTATGGTTGCATATTTCAGGATTTACACAATCCCATCTACACTTCTGAAACTAGCTGCTGAAAGGTATGCATTAACATCTTTTTAAAATTCAAATAATTCCATGTTTTGTGTAGATTATCAGCCAGATATATTCGTATTGGGAACTGAATTATATTTTTTATTTTATATTGTTTTTATAAAGGCATTATAAAATAAAAGAGTTCAGTATTTTAAAATCCTGAGCTCTTATTGATCCTGAAGACTCATTTGGCAAAGACTGTAGTTGATTAAATTTTAATAATTTTTACATTCCTTAAATTTTTATTATGAAAGTATTTTTTTAAACCCCCTAACCAGTTTTGAGATATTTTTTTTATCTGTTGTAACTTTTTCATTTAAAATGACATCATTCTTCTTTTTTAAATTTTATTAATTTAACATTATTTCACTTTATTATAAAAATGACAAGAACAAAATTGTCATTATGTAAAGGTCTTTATTTTGCCGGTGTATAAATGTTATTACAATTAAACAAATATTCTTGGCTATTATTATACTGTGGCAGAAAATTGTAAATTATATACATTTCTAATATATTTTTATTATTTAATTGGCACTTCTTTAGATAGTTTCTCCCCATATAAAATAAACATAGGGGAGTAACAATGTAAAGAAGGTTTTTGGAATGTTCTTCTTTAGAATGTTACTTCCCTTATGAAAACAGAAGTGTTCCAAAAAATACATATGTGAGTAACAATCTAAAGAAGTACCATTTAATTTAAGATTTACATTAAATGATGTATTGATTATAATGTAATCTATTAAGAAGAAATCAATGTATCTTAGAATACTTTTAATAATTTTGAAAGTGATTGTAAAAGACATTATGATTTAAAACTGAATAAATAATTATTGAAGACAAACATTGTAGCATTGATGATTGAATTTAAACCCTACAGTATTCAATTTCTAATCAATGGAAAATCATAGAGTGGATTAGAAATATTTTGTCTTCACTTAATTCAGATAGTTTTTTTTCTTTATCGCTATGTTGTAAAGGGAGTTTTGGGTTCATAAAAATTTTATAAGAAAAGAACACCTAGTGCCCATTTTTGGAATCTTATGAACTATAACACAGTACGAATTTGACTAAAATTCATAAGATAAGACTTACAATTGATAAAGAAAATCACACTGAGTCAACCATTATTCAACTTTCAAAAGAATAATACAAGCAATAAAGTAACAACTATAAAATAACAATTTATTGTTCTCATTCTTTTTACAGTCATTTCTAAACAAAATTTTAAAGGTTTTTATTTTATTACTCTTTTTCTTCTTCACATAACATTTTATAATATCAACCAAATTATATAATATGGGAAAATGATCGAGGGCTTTATTTAAAAAACACTTTTATTAAAAAATACAAAAAAACCCTAAATTTTAAAAATGCAAAGCTATATTGAAAGATACAAGGGAAACTTCTATCATAGTATTAAAAAAATAATTTTGAGAAAAATGAAAAGTTATCAATGATTTAAAAAAAATCAAAATAAATGTAAAAAAAACACAAATCATAAGGTTTGTTCCAACCACACTTCAAACTGGTTTGGAACTGTCCGATGTACAATTGACCGTTTCTTGACGTACAGTTTGAAGTGTTGTTGAAATAAACCTATTGTATACTACATACTTATAAAATTGTAATGTTTTAAAAAAATATTGAGGGAAATAAATCAGATCTTACAAATAAAGGGCCTTCACTCCATTTTCACCTAAAAATCTTATTAACGGGATTTTATCTGTACTCTTCAATACAGTGACACCCACAGAGGGAGGAGGGCCCCAAGGAAATAATATAAACTTAAAAATATTATTTACTTTTACAAAATACTTGTGGGGAAAACAATTGATGTTTTTCAATACTTAATGCTTATAAATGCTTAAAGAAAGTTACATACTTTATAAGGTTTCAGCCCTCTTCCCCCTGCTTCAATGTGTATTAATGTCCTAATGAACTGACAAAAAAGTCAGACCAATTTAAATTGAGTGTTAAAAAATAATTATATAGCAGAACAATTAACAATAAATTATTTAACCAATTGAAACAAAATAATAGTCATGGTCAATATACAAATAAATATATTACAAAAATATAGATTTATAAAAACCAAAAATTGCCTTTATATAGTAAAAAAAAATATATTTTTAATTTACTAAAAAAAAAAAAAAAAGAAAAATTGTTGCGCTTTATGAAATAACAAAAATAAATTNACAAAAAAAAAAAAAAAAAAGAAAAATTGTTGCGCTTTATGAAATAACAAAAATAAATTTAAAAAATACATACATATACTGCTCAAATTGTGCTAACAATATTAACCAATAAAAGATCAATATTAATGAATAAAATCGGCACTTTGATAAAAACGACCAACTATCAGTTTTATATTGAGTTCCACGAACTCAAATGATAGAGGCTGGTGACTGGCTTAAGATAAAATATGTATTTATATTTATTATATATTATAATCTTATTTGTATTATTTTAAAACCAACTAACATGATATTAGTTTAAATTAATAATTAATTCAAGTCATGCATACCTAAAAGCGAATTCACACCTTAAAATATCTTTTAAGGTATGAAAATCACAATTTCATTGATGTATTTGGATTTAAAAGTGATGCTAAATGATTTGAGTCAATTATTCCTCATTATTATGAATTAAGTTGGGTTCAATCAAAGCTCGCAGTTAGTTGAAATGTGGCTGGCAAAAAGTTGGTCCCAAACCAGCTTTTTTGCCACTATAAACCTGGATGACAAGACTATTCATCCAGTCATCTTCCCTCTTTTTTATATTTTTGTTTTAATTTTCAATCATACATTCACATAATATATAAAATATACTTGTATTTCATTTTTAAACGAGTCTTTGAAGGCGGTCAATCAAATCTGAATGCAGTGAAAGCCTACAAGGAAGGAAGGGTGGGGGAAAAGGCAAGGCGACACCTCCATGGCTTCCATAAATAATATTTAACTATTTTTTAATATAAACTGAAGGGCTCCCCCCCCCCCCCCCCCCCCCC
>KZ651308.1:739062-755470 GCA_001010745.2 Gerris buenoi | reverse complement strand
ACTCTTTTCTTTACAAAACTTTTAATAATATAGATAGATGTTAAAAGTTTAATAATGTATCTTTAAATATACAATCCAAAATTATGGACATTAAGTTAGGTTTATTTATTTTAGTATTTTTTGTTTATATCATCATTGTATGTTTTCAAATAATACAAGTAACAATATACAATATACCCTTATTTTTATGTACATAACATAAATAAAACCTATCGATCTTTTAAATTCTGAAAATATTAATTATATATATATATGTAAAATACTCATACATAAAATATAAAACATATATATATATATATATATATTTTAAATAAAACCAAGAAACAAATAATTGACAATTTTTAACATGAAAAAAAAGTTTTGTTTCTGATACATTATTTTTTTTTAATTTACATTCTATTTCATAAATGCATTTATAATTCAATACAGATATAAACATGGGGTAAAAATACAAGGGAAGGAAAGAAAACAACGAATTAATTTACAAAAAATAAACGATAGTAACAATGAAATAAAAATTCATATAAATTAATAAATTCGTTTTGTGCCTTATTAGTGATCAAATGCAAATGGTATAGGTATAAGGAAGAAATACTAATGATAAAATAACTAAATTTAAATGAAGAGATAAACAATAAAGCCTTGGATATTTATGTTTATAGTCATTTGATCTGTAAGAGTTATACTTAGATTATTAGTTATTGCTATGGTAACCAAGATGACCACCATATTATGGTATTACATACATATTTATAATGACCACATTAAATAATAATTTACTGCCATAATTTACAATTTATTTCAGCCCTAACAAGTACATTAAACCAAAGGACATAAATAATATATTTTAAAGAGCTTTTTTTCTCATTTCAACACATCTAATGTCTCTTTGTGTGCTGTTTTACTTAAATAATATATTTTAATGATCAGCATATAACCATCAGATTAAATCATCCTGAATTTGGTAAGTATGACCCTTAATAACAAAATAAGAAATACACTGCCAATTAGTGTGGCACATAGCTTCCTCGCATCCTATCATGTACTTTATTGTTATATTAACATTAACGTTTTACTACTTTATTGTTATATTAACATTAACGTTTTACTACTTTATTGTTATATTGTTTATTGTGTAAGAACAATTAATAGATTTTAGCAATCTTTAACAATTTATAGGAGTGTCGCTGTAGGTTTTACTAAAAAAATGTATTTGAAAAAAATGTTCGTCTCATTGAATAGATAAGGTTTCATTTTTTTCCCGACCAAAAATTAAAATTCTAATTTAAAGTTCACGTTTATGCGCGAGAACGCTTGGACGGATAACGTTGTCCAAAAAACTCGTCCTGGGCATTGGTAAAATGAACATGTATACCAAATTTCATCAAAATCAGACTACATTTACTCAAGTTATCGTCGCACGTTTCATAATTCGCTGACACACATACCGACAGACAGACAGACAGACACGAGACCAAAAATGTTCCCTGATGTTTGAAACGGATTTCTGTCTTGGAATTTTTCAAATCGGAGGCATAAAAGTTTTTCGTTCTCAAAAGTGAACACAATGCTTCCGTTACCTTCGGTAAGCTTGGAAGCAAAACTAAAGAAAGCAGTTATTTTCAATTTATCCTAAAAAAAAAATAAACATAACACTATACACTCCATAACAATTATTAATCTACTATTTAATAGCTTTTCAAAGATGTACATCATTATTTAAAATATTAATTTTGACAATTGTACCCCTGTACCCTTGCGTCCAATAATTATATTGAAATAAACAAACAATCCAATAAGGCATATAATAACCTAATAAAGAAAAATAAACCACTTACAAAATTATGAAAAATTTATTTAACCTCTTTTACCTGCAAAGAACCAACAAATCGGTACAAAAGTACGGTTACAAATTTTTATAAAAATAAACAAATAAAACCGCTTTAATGTACAAATCAAAGCCTTTCAAATGATATACGACACAATAATGAAATCGAAAAAAAGTGGTCATGTGACACTGAAACGGATTTCTGTCTTGGAATTTTTCAAATTGGAGTCATAAAAGTTTTTCGTTCTCAAAAGTGAACACAATGCTTCCGTTACCTTCGGTAAGCTCGGAAGCAAAATCAGCAAAATAGGAAAACAGAACTGATAACCTGTAGAAAAGGTTTTTTAGAATTTATTAGAGCAAAACAAATAAAAAATAATAGTTATACTCCTACATTTTAAAGCACGTTTAGATGAATTAATGAATTCTCGTTAAAACAAAAACAAATAGGAGAGAAATGTGCAAGGATTTTCATCTACCAATACTTTTGATTATACTAGTTAACTATAATTTAAGGATTCTGGTTTCATTGACACATTGCTTCTTGGTTGTAAAATTGTTATATTGAATGTTAACATGTGTAGAAAGTAAAAACATGAAAGTATTTTATTAAAGATAATATTAAAATTCATATCATAATACTAAATATTATCATATCTTCATGACGGATCAATAGAGTTAAAAAAATTTGGACGCGTTGCTTCTAGGAACTTTTCCTTACCAAATACAGTAGAGTGTCGATTATCCGAACAAATGTTTTTTGGGGTGATTTGGATAATCAAAATTAACTAAACAATTAAAAGGGGAGCTGTCAAAATAACTAACCACGTTTATAGAAAGAGCATCTTAGTTTTATTTATCTAGTTCATAGTGAAAAACAATATTAAGTAGTATCACCTAAGATTAATTTGGTATAAAGATAGTTTTAATACTCGTCTGTTCAATTTTTTAACCATGAATCTTGATTGGCTGAATCCCATTTCGTAATTTGAAATTTTTCAGCCACCCAGAACTTGGTATGAATAAAGAGTCACCACCATGTTTCATGTTTAATTCCACTGTTTTTCACACAATATGGGGTCCAGATATGGGCTGTCAGTGAATGCAGCATCGGTTTTTTCCTAGTTTTACAATATAAACTGCCCTCCTCACTGTCAAGATTAAGTGCATAAGGGATTGAGACTGAATAATTTTTATTCTAGTAAAGTTAATTTACCAGCATTGAAATTGATAGCTAATGCCTGACCCGTTTCGGCTTTCTTCAGCCGCTATTTAAGTTTTACTTAAAATATCTTACCACTAACTAATTCAGTGTATACCTCACTAATGATTTGAAACTGAGAAAATTGACATGACTAACTAACAGAGGGGAAACGCTACAAATGATTCCACAAATTATATAGCATAGACAAACAAAAGTTAGTTCGTAGGATTAAATTTAAATTAGCAACCGTTAAAGTGTATATTTGAGAGTTAGTGAGATATGGTCTGAAGAAAAAGAACTTTTTCACCAACTAGTTTCGTAAAATATATTTACATTATCAGGGTAGCTTACATATGTTAGTTCTTAGTTATCAAATGTTAATATCTGCCCTGTCAAACCACTCTTTCTAGAAAGTTATTTAGCGGTGGCTTTTTTTTTTTTTTTTTTTGCCCATGATGCCAGTTTGGATAATTGAACGTTCAGTTAACTGACGTTCGGATAATCGACGCTCTACTGTAATTCCAAAATGTTGGCAGAAAATAAGTTAAAATACGGAGGACTGACTTGTCTTATACATTTTCAAAATGGTGAAATTCTATGAAAATGTTCGTGTTAAAGAGAAATAGAATTGGTGGAGGGATTTTTGGGCTCTACAACATAAGTGTACATTTAAGGTTCTCAAAGCATTGACTGATGCAATTTGAGAATGGTTAATTTGAGCCCTAGTACTGCTTCCTTGAGAAATTGTAGGGTCTTCCTTTGATACTTATTTTTAATCAAAGAGGTTCCTCCCTTTAACTTGAGGTCTAGAAAGCCTTTGAATAGCAGCCTCGCCCTCTCTTTTGGATTTTGTTTATATCCAAATTGTTTAGGAGCAAAAGCTTCATATTATGAAAACTATGTGCAATGTTTCTGCATAATACAAGCAGTAAACAGATTACTACAAAGTGCTTTTTCCTTCATATGTTAACATTCAAAAATAAATACATACTATAAAATATCAGTCAGTTTTAAATTGACAGATTCAACTTTATTGATGCATGAAATGATAAACTGCAACTTAAGGTAATAATAATATAGTCTTAGGGATAAAAAAAAAAATAGAATAAAAAATATGGTAACTTCTATTTAACATAATAATAATCATTAAAAAAAAAAAAGTATTATACTTTTTTAAACAAAATTATTTTAATTTCTACATAAAAAACATAACAAACAAGAATTTTGAATCCTCTTTAACAACCAAAACACAACCAAAATTAAATATTGAATAATAAATTAATACAGTTTATATTTAAATAAATAAATTTAAAAAAAAAATAATAATCTAGAAGTTCACTAAATTATTTAAACATTCGGCAAACATTTTTGTATTTAATTTAATCTATGTTGATATTTATTTATGTATGTTAAATGAGCTTAACAAGCACACAGTTTAGTTACAATTTAATAATTATCATTTTAATCAAATAGATTTTATTGGCACAATGTTAATAAATTGTTGTTTGGATAAAAAAAAAATCCAGAATTACTGATTTATCAATCTCTAAAGCAAGAGTGGAGCTGCCTTTTTGTCATGGGGAAATTTAAGTACTTTTTTTTAAGGCACAATCCACATAGGCTCCATAATAATAAGAAGCAAAATAAGTTATTTTGGAAATTATTTCAAGGTGAATTTTGCATCTAATATGGGTTGATATTTGCTGGTATTGACCACAGGTTGAGTGCTTGAATCCACAGTTAACGACTTTTATTTAAACAAATACACTTCAAAGGTTTGGTCATTTTTCAATCCTAGCTTTTTATACGTCACTTTTTTATCACCTGATTGATAAGAGAAGAGACTGATGCATTTATCAGTAATGACCTAAAGCTAATGTACAAGAATAAATAAATAAAAAACCATATGAAAGATAAATTATACATAGAAATAATAATAAATGTACGATTATACATCCGCCATGTTCTAGAACTAATATCTATAATTATTATTGTCTTTATTTTATTACTGATTATAATTAAATTAAGAGAATAATACATTATATATCGGTAACATATCAAATATCAACATGACTTCACTTGACCAAAAAAATAAGAAGAGAAATAACCAACAATTGAAACACAAAAATAAAATTACTTAAAACAATTATTAAATTGTTAGATCGACACGCAATTATTCATTAAAGAAGACAAAACTTACAGTTTGTTAAAACAAAATAATTTAACTACAGATGTTGACTAAGTGGAAGGGCAATAAATAGGGAACATGCTCCCTAACTCTTGCTAGAAACCAATTGTCATTAATGATATACCTGGTGATGGTTTAAATCCCAGGGTGGTAAGATTTATTTCACTCTAATACACTAAATAATTCAAATTACAATTATCAATAACTACGGGAGACATACAGAGAAAAATAGACCCCCGCACTGGTGCGGGGGTCTATTTTTCTCTGTATGTCTCCCGTAGTTATTGATAATTGTAATTTGAATTATTTAAAATTTAATCTTTCGGTAGTAAGAAAACTACCAAAAAATTTAAAAAAAAAAATGAATTACTAATATACTAGATCAAGTGAATGTATAAAATAGACCCAATTCTCTTCCTATCCAGCAGCAAGTGCACTTGGTTTGCTTGCCGTCTTCGGGTTTAGAACGTAAGCTTTCAGGCTTAATTTTAGGTCAACTAATAGCAGTTTGATATTTATAAGCTGACAACTATTAATTGATTTTTCAATACAGCAACATCTATAGTATATTATGCTCTATTTATTAAGCAATAAGTAAATCGATTTTAATGTGTTTTTAACAAGAATGTACAGACATAATTAAGGAAAGAGAGAAAATATCATAAGTATGAAAACATTAAAAATAAATAAAAATAGGACAACAATCCACATTAAAAAAATAAAATTTTTAATTTATCTCACAATATTTTCTTCTAAAGTAAATTGATTATATATAATATATTAATTTAGTTCATTTTTCAAAAGAAAATATTTTGGAATTACGAACACTATTCTCATATTAAGAGTAAATCTAATGAACACGATTCTTTTGCTAGACTTTCTTAACATTCTTAAAATTAATTATAACTTACTATTAACTGCATCTATGCACCAATAAAATATTTGATTAGATTTGGTGACAAGAAATGGTGTTTTTCATAAAGCTAGGGATTAGGTTAGCTAGGGATATTAGCTCTGGGTATATTTTGTTTAAATTTTTTTAAATTATTTATCTCATTATACAACTTGCTTAGGGTAATTCATTCTTTGAAATTAGGATTTAGCTGAAGGGAAATAATACGATGGACTTTTATCATTAAATATATATTCTTTTGGAAAGGAAATATTTGATGTTCCCAATAATTTATTGTACCTCAGTCCAGACTTATACTAATCTATTCTCCTGTGTAGGAGAAATATGCGTTGTGCTCTAAGACTTGTGTTTCCCTTTCATTTGGGCTATGCATACTCTTTATACAAAGTATAGAACTGCTCGAGGAATATGAAAGTTAGTACTGTATGAGGTCCCAATCGGGCGTAGTATGGCGTGAAACCTTTCCAGAGAGCGAAGAAACCTTCATTTTTGACAACTTTGACTAAAACATCAACAGCACCTTTGAACTCTGGCTTGCCATCTATTACCTTCATGTTTTGAATCCTGAAAAAAAGTGAAATAATTTTTTTTAAAAAAAAAGTCTATAAATAATATCATCTACTTGGTACAAATCCAGATATTTTGGAGGAGTCCGCCTTAGAGATTATGCAAATGCTGATGTTTTTAACACATTAAGGGATCATTATCAAGGGAGTTATGATGAGAGCCATATGCAACTGACTCAGTTTGAATAAAATAGTTGCAAATGACTCTCATTGTGAACAACTCTCTTGAAAATAATCCCTGTAATGGGCTCAAAAGGTCAGAATTCATAAACTCTCTAATGTTGTCTCCAATGGAAGAATCTAGAAGACATCATCAAAGAATTTGTGAATCCCAACTTTTCAAGCCCATTAAGCCGTGTCCACACTATGTCGACCGACAATGTTGAACGACAATGTCGAACAAGTGTGGACACTGCTTAAAGCCGTGTCCACACTATGTCGACCGACAATGTTGAACGACAATGTCGAACAAGTGTGCACGTGTCTTTAGATTTTTAAAAAATCTACAGACACGTCCATACTTGTTCAACATTGTCGGTCGACATAGTGTGGACACGGCTTTACAGGGATCATTCTCAAGAGAGTTGTTCACAATGAGAGTCATTTGATACTGTTTAATTCTGAGTCAGTTGCATACCACACTCATTTATATACACTGGCCACAGAAACCTATGCTATAAAATCTAGATAGAACTTTTTTGACTAGGTCATAAATGGATAACCATCAAACAAACGAAGAGTAATATGCAGTTCTAAAGCAATCTAATTTGCCTAACAATCCAGCTGGCCACATCAAAATGGTCCAATAATATCAAGTATTATGCCATATAGACAATTGTTAGTTTAAAAGCTATAAACTCGATTGAGGTTAGTGGAGGTTGGGTTCTTATGGAAACCCTGGTTGGACATCAATGGAATAAAGCAAGTCAAATGGCGATGCTCCCTAGTACTAAAACCGGAATATGAATTCAATTTACGGTGAAGTTAACTTAACTTAGAGGACATAAGTACTAAATGTGAAATTTACACAGTTAAACAGCAACAGAAAATATTTTAATATTGACCACCTGGCTTAATCAAAATAAACTAATAGGCTTTCCTCATTATTCATTGTAAGTTTACAAAATCTTGGTTTTCTAACATTTGATCAATTTAAAAAGTAAAATTAATCAATATATTTAAACATAATGGTAGTTTATTATCATCTTGTTTGGTCATTATCATAACTCTCGTTATTTTACTATCTCTCCTTCAATATTTAAATTTGATCAATACCATAAAATTTCCTTATTTAATGCATATGTTTAAATTGTTGCAAAACTATGATGGTATTCATGCTATAAAAAGAAGCAGAGGGCATAATGTAGATATTAAAATAAATTTAGGGTCAGAAATTATCTCTTGAAAAAGAAAATAATTAAAAAAAGATAGAAAAACATGGTCATTTAAAAGTTGACTTGAGTTTAAATGAATTTTAACGTAGTTTCCATTTTTTTGATTGAAGAAATATAAATAAACATATTCTGCTGCTGCATATAAATGATCTCATTACACTTGCAAATATTATTACTCAAGCCACATTCATTCCACCACTCTGAATCAAATGCCTTCTATTCTTTTCCATGAAGATCTACATTCATACTGATAGATCAATATGACAGAAGTTGTTAAGTAATTCATGTAAAACCATCATAAATGTTTATCCGAAAATTAAATGAATTGTTCTAAATAGGACAATCTCAATAATGGACACAAATACCCTAATATAAGTAACTTCCTTTAAAAAGAAACTTACTTCAAACAACGGAAAGCCAAGGTTTTATTAAAATTTTCTGAAAAGTACCCATTGTACGCTTCCAAATTCTATAGTCCAAAAAAGTTTGATATTACATAATTGGTTTCTTTTCTATTGTTCAAAAAAATCAACTAAAAATTCTTAAAAAGTAATTCTAATTGCTTGTAAACAAGACGATAAACTTGTAATGTTAAAAGCGTACTTTGATTAGTCAACTCCTTAATTGTATTAAAAGCAGACACTTATATTGGCATCCTGTCCTCTTGGCAGGATACACATAGAAAATTAAATTAAATCTAAAGGTAACAAAAAAAATATCAGTATACCTGGTCTTGGCAATATCAACAGGCATAGATGCAGCAGTAGTAATAAGGCCTGAGATCATACTGGCACAAAAGTGAAGAAGGATGTTCTCTTGGAATTTGCCAGATGCTAAGAGTATCTCTTTAGCCTGTGAGTAGGAAGCTAGTTGAGCTCCATTTACCACCATGGACCTACCCATTGTGGGAATAGCTCCTAGAATATCAGAAATTTATATTAAAATAGTATCTTTAATACAAATAAAGTTGAATTACTTCAAAAAATGTACAGCTGAGAATCTCTGGGATACATTTAGTTTAAACAGTATACACAATAAGTGTAAATGGTACTTCTTTAGATTGTTACTCCCCTTTTTTAAATATAAATGGATAAAATTATTTATACATTTCTTTGTCTAAATTAATATTAAGGCAAAGCGATGTTTAGTAAAATGTACTTTAGAAGAGAGGAATAACACGCTTCTGTTGTTATAAGGGGAGGAACAGTCTAAAGAAAAACATTTTGTACACCTTCTTTAGATTGTTGCTCCCTTCTGTTTTTTTATAAATGGAGTAACAGTTTAAATAAGTGGCAGTAAATTAATAATCAGCCTATAATAATACTCATTAAAATTGTTAGATTAACCATTTAATTTTCTTTTATATTAGTTTCCTTGAAATTGACTGATCTAGTTAACAAAATTGCCAAGTGATGCATGATATTTACCTCTCCAAAGTGTTAAGAGTCCTTCTTCTCTGGTGATTCGCACAAGAGCAGATACCACACTAGAATAATTTCTTCTCTGTTCAGGTGGGAGTCTACCATCAGCAGTCATTCTAACCAAAGCTACTTCAGCAGGGGTTCCAACAAATGCACCACACATGCCCGCAAACATACCCATAGCTGCTTTCTTCGCAAAATTGGGTACCTGTCCTTCAGGCCTGAAAATTAAATACCTTTTAATAACACCAGATATTGTCCTGTAATGGCCTAAGCTGTCGAACGGGACTAAAACCCAAAATAAAAAAAAATAAAAAATAATAATAATAAAAAATAAAAATAACACCAGATGCATAATCCAAAATACTATTGAAATTCTTTAAAGATTATTTTAATTATAAGTATTATAAAAATAATTAATGAGAAATGGTTTAGCATGATTCACATTAATACAATATTTAACCTATGATTTCTGACTATATGAATCTTCAACTATGTATTTACTTTTTACAACAACAGACTTAATTACTTTTTAAAGTAGAAAAGCTGAAGGAACTCAATCAAAGGTTTTCTTTAATCACAGTGTTTTTTTTTTATAAATTTAATGCATTACATAATTATTTTCACTTATTTACTAACTGTTCTATTTTGATAGGAATTAATTTTAAAAGATTTTTTGATGGATTTAGAATAAATATTTTTAATAATATAAAGTTCTCTTAATATCCTCTGAAGTTATAGTATGCCTTAGGGATGGGAAAAACCGTTCCATGAGTGGAACGAGTTTCGTCGTTTCGTTCCAAACCTATAACTAGTTCCAGGAACTAGTTATTTTTGGAACGGTTTAGTTGTCGATCCAAAGAAACAGTTTCCTTTTATACTTCACGTGTTTCAAAGTCTAGTGCAGGTTCGTTCCACAAAAGACCAGTTTCTTTATTATATAGTTCGACTCTTCACTGAAGATGAAAAGTAGAAATAAAATACAAACATTTATAATAATAATAATATTAAGATATTTTTATTTACGAAACGAGTGGCGAAGGCGACAAGTTGAAGTTGATTAGGGAACTGAAAGAAAAAAATCTGTCCGAGACAACTCAGACAAACTTTTCATATATTATGTACATTTAATTACTATTAGAAATTTCATCAAAATGATCATAATAATAACTTCTCCCGGGCGGGGAATCGAACCCGGGAAAGTAAAAAGGGCAAAGAGGCATCTGTCTCTTTCACGCTCCCTCTAAGAAGTGTGAAAGAGAATGAGAACGCATCGCTTTGGAGTGAGTCCCGAGACTCGAGCTATCATCCCCACTCCTATAACACGTGCACAACCATAACATCTTTACTTTTTCGTTCCAGCTTGGTGGAACTGGAACTAGTTTTGCAACTCGTTTTCGTTCCACGCGAAACGAATCTTTTACGTTCCCTCCGTGCCAGTTACAGTTACAGTTTCTTTATGATTTCTCGTTCCCGTTTCCTCTTTGATAGTTACGTTCCGTTTTAGTTTTGCCTGGCACTTGGAGAAACGAAAACTCGTTCCTCCAAGTTAGTTTTCGTTCCACGCAAAACGAGTTTTTTAAGTTCCCTTCAAGTTGGTTATTTAGTTTCATTGATGCTTGCTTTTGCTCGCTCTCGTTACAGTTGCCTCTTTAATCAGTTACGTTTCGTATTATTTTTTTCCATAATCACTTAAATATATATTTTTTTACAAAAATATAATTTTTAATTTGAATTGAATTAAGACAAAAATATTGTTAAATAAATAAAAATAGACATTTCGTGTAAAATAAAAATTTCAAAGTCGTTCCAAAAATAACGTAGTTCCATGAAATCTTGGAACGATTGGAACCGTTCCAACGCAGGAACTAGTTATTTTTATAGTTACGTTCCGTTCCTCCCATCCCTAGTATGCCTCATCCCACACCCATAAATTAATCTTCAATAATTCTTTTAAGTCTACATTTTTAAGGCAGCTTTTTAAGTAGTTGAGTAATGTTGTTTGTTGTTTTTGTTTGTTTTTAGGTTTCTGTACAGAGTACAAAAAGAAACCTTATATAACAGCTCTGTCTGTCTGTCCGTTGCTTGTTTCAATTCATAAACTACTATAGCTAGGAACGTGAAATTCGGCACACAGGTGCATCTCGGCATTTGTGACAACTGGACACTTTTTCGATTTTTCACACTTAATATTTTCAAGATGGCGGCCAATATGGCGGGTGACTAAAAAAAATGTTTTTAGTCACCATGAAATGTTATACATCAAATTTTAATTTTTTTAATTTTTCTTTTTAAGACCTTTAGGTCTTTAAGTGTAGAAAAAGAATATGCAACTATTAAAATTTCACACTTAATATTTTCAAGATGGCAGCCAATATGGCTGGCGACTACAAAAAGTTTAATAATTGTAACTTAATCGTACAGAAACCGGTGATTATCGCCTCACGTACTAACGTGATGCATGCCTTACTTGTTTTTATGTCCTGATCAACACATCATTAGGTTATTACAGAATGGGGAATCTGGCCACTTTACACTTCTACTTGATGTGATCAACAGAGTGAAACATGTCTCACCTTTCTGGGATTTGAACTCACAATATATGTATGTCAGTGTGTACAATATAGACCTAGGTTTTTACATACTAAACTTATGATATTACTACATTACCACAGATTCTTTACCTGAATTTTCCATATTAATTAACCTTATTTAGTTATTTTACTGTATTATTAATCCCAATAACTAATGTTATTTAGCAAATATTTATTTAAAAGGTCTATTTTGAAGAGGAAGTGTAGAAATAATCCTGTTATCTACACAAACATTTATCTAAAAAAATGTTAAAAGACCAATCAAACAATATTGTTGAAATAGACAATGATAGCCAGTATCAATGAGATAAATTTTGTTACCTAACTTTAATATAGATAAAGTAAAATGGATTCTAGCATTTGAAGATATACAAGACAATTAACAGATGTGTGGGTAATAAGAATATTGTATCAATTAGCGTAATTTTTAAAGTAATTAACATGCAGACTATACTTAAAATAATACTATAATATACTATAAATTATGTGAGTGTAATGTAAAAATAGTCTTTGTTTTATATGCTCATTACAGAGCAATATGATCAGCTACTTAAATCTATTTGTCTAGAGTCTTATGTTAGTCTCTGGCGTCTTGTGACTCGCCAACTGCATTTTTTATTTTTAATTTATCTCTGGTTCTACCGGAATCAGCACTGCTTTGATTAATAAACGAATTCTACCTTCTGTGGAGAGACTGTTTCTTTTTACTTTTTTTTTCTTATTAAGATGATCTCCATCGATGCTCTTACTTCTCAAATTAAATCTATTTGTTCTCTCAATGCAATTAATGAGAAACATGTCTTGCTTCTCTGAGGCATCCTCAGTATTGTTGTTTAGAAAAAGCAAGGATAAACCCTTAAGCTTCTCTGAATGATCTTTTTTATATTTTAATTTTATTTTACAATTTATATTTTACCTGTCAAATATACGGTAGTAAGTATACTTATAAATATAACCACCTGCTTAAAAAGAGGAGATTATGGAGGGACAACTAAGGAGAGGCTCGAACCCACAGCCTACCTCTAGCTACTGAGACATTTATCCTAAATATAAACTATAGTAGTGTTTTAAGTTTTCATACCACTGATAATATAGGGTAAACAATATAATAAAAATAGGGAGTTTTTAAATAATTTTAACCACTTCAACCTGTCAAAAAGAATCAGTTGTGAATTTCCATTTATTTATTACAACACACAGTCGGAATTTCTGGAAATGTGTATATTTATGATATTAGGATAAAATGGCAATCTCCTAGAAATATCATGCCACACCACAGAGATCACTCATTAAAAAATAAATATCAAATGTAGAGTTTACACTACATTCAAACCAATATATAAAAGGTTCCATTAAATAAAGCACATAAAAACATAATTGAAAGCCTTACAATATTTATACTTAAGGCGAGGGAAGGTTTTACTATTACACAACTCTAGGTTAAATTCATGGCATTGTGCTGGGAATTTAACAATTATTTGCTCAAATAGAACAAGGAACGGTCTGATAAGTAACTTGTAAAGATATAATATCAAAGACAGCAAAGCAAAAGAACAAACATTTAATTTTAATAAATACATTTTTATTATGAGTATGATGAAAAAAAAAAAAAAATCATTATAATATTATCATTATAAAGTGTAAGAAATCATCCTATAATATATTTGTGTAATTGAAATGACAACACTCATAGAAGAATTCATTTTTAATTTATCTGCACAGATATAAACTTCACAGTTAAATAATACCAGCCCATAAAAACCAAGTTTTTATTATAAATCCTTTATATTTTTGCATTTTAGTTCTGAAGGGAAATATTGGTATTCATTCATTTCAATTTTAAATAAATAATTTAAAATTAATTAATTAGTAACATTTAATTAATTATTATATTTGTTACAATGATTTTGTACCGGTAGAGAGTCGAAATGCCAAGATTCAGCAAGATTGGATAATTAATTGAATTTTTATTTATTGTATTACTTTTTTAAATTTAATTATCCCATTCATTTTGAAAAAGATAATTTTTTTAAATTTAATTAATTAATGAAATTAATTAATTAATTAATTTGTTAAAATGTTTTTATATTGGTAGAGTCTATGTGCAAAGTTTGAGCTCGATTGGATGACTGGAAGTGGGTTAACTAGCCCTCCAAAGATTTTATATACCAACCAATTAATTAATTAATTAATTATTTTTTTATTTTATTTTTTAAAATTTATTTAATCCATTCATTTTATAAAAAAAGAATTAATTAAATTGAAAAATTAATTAATTAATTAATTAATTAAATTTAATTAATTAATTAATTTGTTAAAATGTTGTTGTATTGGTAGAGAGTCTATGTGCCAAGTTTCAGCTCGATCGGATAAGTAGAAGAGGGTTAACTAGCCTTCCAAAAATGTTGACGCCAGGCACCCAGGCACCCCCCCAGGCACCCAGGCACAAAAGTGAAGTTAATATAAAGGATTTAATAATACCAGCCCATAAAAACCAAGTTTTTATTATAAATCCTTTATATTTTTGCATTTTAGTTCTGAAGGGAAATATTGGTATTCATTCATTTCAATTTTAAATAAATAATTTAAAATTAATTAATTAGTAACATTTAATTAATTATTATATTTGTTACAATGATTTTGTACCGGTAGAGAGTCGAAATGCCAAGATTCAGCAAGATTGGATAATTAATTGAATTTTTATTTATTGTATTACTTTTTTAAATTTAATTATCCCATTCATTTTGAAAAAGATAATTTTTTTAAATTTAATTAATTAATGAAATTAATTAATTAATTAATTTGTTAAAATGTTTTTATATTGGTAGAGTCTATGTGCAAAGTTTGAGCTCGATTGGATGACTGGAAGTGGGTTAACTAGCCCTCCAAAGATTTTATATACCAACCAATTAATTAATTAATTAATTAATTTTTTATTTTATTTTTAATACTTAATTTTTTAAAATTTATTTAATCCATTCATTTTTTAAAAAAAAAATTAATTAAATTGAAAAATTAATTTATTAATTAATTAATTAAATTTAATTAATTAATTAATTTGTTAAAATGTTGTTGTATTGGTAGAGAGTCTATGTGCCAAGTTTCAGCTCGATCGGATAAGTAGAAGAGGGTTAACTAGCCTTCCAAAAATGTTGACGCCAGGCACCCAGGCACTCCCCCAGGCACCCAGGCACTCCCCCAGGCACCCAGGCACTCCCCCAGGCACCCAGGCACTCCCCCAGGCACCCAGGCACAAAAGTGAAGTTAATATAAAGGATTTAAAAATGACTATAATTTTATCATTAAATCAATTTCATAACTTCATTTTATCTTATTAAAAATAAATATATATGTGAAAAAGAGAAATATATTGTTATCTACAAAAGGCGGGAAAAAAAAGAAAAATAAATATTTTATTACCGATAAACAACTGTTTGATTTTTTTATTTTTTATATCCTGAAATGAACAATAGAGTCATTTATCCATAAATATAATCATATATATGTATACATATATACATATAATATCTATTATAGATTAAGAGCAGAGGTCAAAAGATTACACAAATATAAAATATATTTATATGTCCTCTTGACATAACTCTTAAAAATTAATAATGGAATCAGAGTCCAACCACACTCTAATGAGAGGAAGCAACACTTCTAATACACACACACACACACACACACACATATATATATATATATATATATATATCATAAGAAATCCCTCGTTATTCACAGTAGTTCAGAGAAACTAATATTTGTACAAGAAGGCACTAATCTGATTATCAAGTGATTATGTATGAGGTGGGCAGGGTAAACAATTCACTGTGTTACGAAACAGTATATAACATCTGAATAGTAAAAAACCCGTACGACACTATTTATCTTAAATGATTGGCAAGGACACTATTTAATGAAACAAATTAGTCAAAACTGGACTCCAATATAAATATATCAAACTCATTACAACTAGTTAATTTTTTTTTGTCTATGCAAAAAAGTTTTGAACAAATTTGAACTTTAATAGAATTAGCCTTGACCTTAACCAGTGATTTTTTTTTACTTCAACATTCATTGTCAAGAATTCATATCCATCAATAGTCTCTACGAAAAGGCCTTAACCCTTACTTTTTGAGATTTTCATGTAATAATTTTATCCAATAGTATCAATTATTTCTATTCTCTCCATAATAACAATTCTATAGATATTATTATATAGGAGGGACATAAAAAAATGTCAATTCTTTTTTTAATATAAAATGAAAAAAAATATAAAAATATAAACAATATATTA
>KZ651308.1:715511-733102 GCA_001010745.2 Gerris buenoi | reverse complement strand
GTGCATCTTTTTGACCCAACCACAGGAAAAATATTCAGAAGTTCAACATTAAATTGCGCATGCGCAATTCGCAAAAATGTGGTAGTAAATTCAAAAAAAAAAAAAATATATATATTTTTTTTTTTTTTTGGAAAATATATTTTTGAGAATTGCTTGTGATTAAGAAAAGCTTGAAAATGACCCAAGGAGGGTTGAAATATCGCTTTAAATAAATTAATGGAAACTTAAAAGTTTTTAATATTACAACTACCCAACAGACCTTTTTAAAGATTTTCTTTGGAAACTTAAATATGAATTGAGGGTAAATCATAATTACTGCTTAGAAATGACATTATTTATTTATTTTTAATCCTAAGTATTTATATTATTTTTCCATAAGTTAATTTAAAGGAAGATCAGATAGAATTTGCAATATTGAAACATGTTAATTTAGATGTTTATTTCTATCATTAAGATAATAAAAATATTAGTTAAGATGTACATCTTTATTATTTACAATAAATATATATAAATATTACAATAAATAAATATACAACAATAAATTTATAAGAAAAGTATCAATCAAATATTGGCTGGAGATTGTGGAAAAAAGTTGCCAAATATTCTTTTTTAGAAAGTAGATTATATAGGGAGGTGTGTCTATAAGTTTTACCCACATAGATGGATAGAGATAGAAAAATGGCCTTGACTCTCTCAACCTATTATTACAAAGGGTTAATACACCAGTTTGGGGAAGGCCTAATAATTATATTGTTGGCTAACTGGCTCTGATCCAAGTCAAAATTGGGGTAATGTTAAAATATCTAGTTGTTTACATCATAGATATAGTTGTCAAAGCTTTTAACCTAATTTATAGACTTATGTGTAAATGTGGTTACACATAAGATTATTATCTAATGATAAGTTAGTATAAATAAGTTGTCGTCAAACAAGAATTGCATATTGCTATATTTTGCCATGGCTACAAATTGATGTCTCCGTTTAAAAAAGTTTTTACTTAAAATCATAAACTATAGCCACTAAAAATCCTATATGAATAATATAAAGAAAAAATATCATGAAAAATATATAGAATATCTCCTTGCTTGCCATTTCTTTCATGTTTCGATGAACTCAACATTACATTTTCTCAATGCTAAACATGTTTAATAAAATAAAATTAAATAGAAATAAATAAAATAAGCATACCCAGAAAAATAAGTGAAGAGCCAATTGTAAACTCCAAGCCTAGCAGTCGTGTATGTAGCTTGGCGTAGCAATCCAGCTGACAAACCGTTGTACATTGCAATAAATCCTTCTTTTTGAATAATACCTCTAATTGCATGTAAACTAGTCTTGTACTCTTTCGGGCCTTTAGCCATTCCACTCAACTGCATTCGATTTTTCACTAAATCCAACGGTTGTACGAAACATGTTGCACTCATACTGCAAAATAAATAAATAAATTAAAAAAAAAAAATATTATAAATCCATATTTATAATAATGCCAATATTAGGGTTAATACCAGTTCAGATTTGAATTATCTTTACTCTGAAGATGGCTCATTGCAGATGAAAGTAATCTTTTCATAATTACATCACTATATTTTTTCTTTGATCTTTCTTTCAAGTCCAGAGCATCATTAAATTCATTCTTTATTTCAAGTGCAATGCATCATTAGGTCATTTCATTATAGACTGGGGGATCTAGCCAATTTACTATCGGAGGATCAAACCACTTTACTATCGGGGGATCAACCCACTTTACTATCTGGGGATCCAGCCACTTTACTATCAGGGGATCCAGCCACTTCACTATCAGGGGATCCAGCCACTTAACTATCAGGGGATCCAGCCACTTTACTATTGCGGGGTCTAGCTACTTTACTATCGGAGGATCAAACCACTTTACAATGGGGGGATCCAGCACCTTTACTATTGGGGTATCCCACTACTTTAATGTAGGTGTGAAACATGACCCACCTCTCTGGGATTCTAACTCACCAGATATGTCAGTGTTATAAAATTTTTCAGGCAGTGTTGCAAGTATGCTAACTACTCAGCTAGTTCCCTTATTTTACTATAGCTGAAGATTGTAGAGGGAAGAAGAGATTTACAATATTTTAATGGGTGAGGGACAAACTTCTTAATTTCTACTGATTAGACTTTACTGATGTTGGGATCAGATCTTAAATCCAAATGTACCATGGACGTGCCCATATTGCCATTTGAGTATTGGGGTGGTAATGAAAAAAATTAAGTAATCCTTCTATGATAATAGTAACTAAATAAATATAATTATAAATTTAAATAACTCTTGACGTCTAAGAGAAAGTAAGAAATCAAAGAAACACAAGTGATGAAGGAATAGATTTTTAATTCAGTACTGAAGCTTAGACCCCTAGATTAAAATGCAGTTGGTAGCAGTCTGATAGACATTATGGAAGTGGGTCCATAACTCCGTAAAAAATATTTTAGAGGGGCTACATCTCTGTTTGTTAGACTCCTAAAGACATAAAGCTGCATTTACACTTACATTCAGTGAGTGTCTCCAGTGTTGGCTCTTCCTGTTTACTATCAGAAAAAATGCACCAAACAGGGTTGAAGAAAGTGAGCCATCAGTTTTTGTGAGACAACCATATAGAAGTAGATACATTCCACCTGGTTCATTGTCTTGCGAGCAATAAGTATCAATGTTGAGAGGTGCTTTGATGCACATTCAAAAACTGACTTGAGGCTGGCTCGCCACCAGCCTTGCGCTACATGTTTTGAGATGTGGATCACTTTTACAATATGCAAGACTTATTTTGTGAAACACTTACAAGAGGCAGTCTTGCTTAGTGTAAAAACAGCTTAATAGAGAAGAAACTTATTTCTCGAACCATAGGTAGGTAGAGAAACATTAGAAAATATAGATTGGTAATGTCAGTGAAAGCTATCGGTTGCTTCAAACCGAGATTATCCGAACAATTAGCTCAATATATTTGGTTATTTTCATTGTTATTACAATATCAATGATTTTCATTTTTTTAAATAAGTACATGTAAGCCAGAATTTCCATTGTAATTATTTAATTATAACTTTATTAAAGCACGTAATTTTTAATACAGAGAACATAATACATCTGAAAGGGTAAATTATACATATTTGCATGACAAATTAATAATCAAATAAAAATATTTCAATATAAAACTTACCCTGCGAGTCCACCGAAAGCAAACTTCATATAATTGGGAATGATTTTCTCTTCTTGCTTCGCCATTTTTTAAATTTTACTTAATTGATTAAAATACTAAAATAATTAACAAAAACTTTAAATTAAGCAGCTCGGTATAAAAAAAATGAAAAGAATAAGATATCACAGAAAAAAATTGTGGTCAATTAGCAACAAATACAAGAAAAAACACAAAAACGAATACTCGAAAAGGTGACTTCAAAAAAAATAAATTATATACTTCTTAAAATATGTGAAACATTAAAATAAAACGTATAAAAGAGAATAGAGCCCCATGTAACATGGGATAGCTCTCACGGAAAGAGGAAGAATGAGTGAACGTGAATATGGAATATAAAATGACAGAATCTAAACAAGGTAACCTTGGCGCAGCCTTCCTGAATCTGTCAAGGATTTTAATAGTGGGGGAATGGCCAGGAGGGCAAATAAGATTTCGTAATCTTTATTTAGTTATATGTACAAAGAAAATAAAGGAAAGGTTCGCTTTCCCAAATTAATTTAAATTTTCATTAGTTAAGAAATCAATGATCTTCAGTTCCTCAGAAACAATTTGCATACTATCCCCTCCTCTTAATTTGCAGACGTTAATAAATTCCTGTTTTTACTTTCTCCTGTACCAATGTCGTGTGTATAAGAATACAACTTTTCATATGACATATGTATATACCTTGGTCCAGAGTTTTCCATTCTTTAGTTTATTCAAGTTTTCGTGATTAATTTACCGTAATAATAACTCCTCCCTGGCGGGGAATAGAACCAGAACTCTCACACATTGTATTTTACAGCTATATTATCTAAGGAACTAAATTTTCCCCGTGAAAACGACTTACATGGCTAGATAAAGTAAATAATTGGATTACATTTTTTGATTATTTCGGGTTTTCGTGGCAACATTTGATTATATTATTGACTGTAAATCAAATGTATTATAAAAATAATTCTTCCTAAGCGGGGAATCGAACTCGACCTCTCACCCCCGTTTTCCTGAGAAAACCATTTATATGGGTGGATTTTAAATTAGTATATAGATAAACCGCATATTATTTTTTTTTAAATTTAAAATAGCCAAAACTGTTCTCACGTATTTTTTTTTTTTTTTTAGGGCGCCCCCAAATTAATTGTTAAAAATTAAAAAAGATATGATATTTCTGGACATGTACGCCAAATTTAATCTAAATCGTCCCAGTAGAGTTAAGGCTCCACACATTTTACACAGATGACAGACAGGATTTTTTTAAATCACTCTTTTTTGACTCAGGGGACCTCAAAATGTACTCAAAGATTCCCTGAGCAGACCCTGCCCTAGAAGTTTCTAAGCCCTGGGCAAGTCTATAAGTGCAGGGTACTTATGTTATACTTTAATATAAATGATACCCCACTTACAAGATCTGCTCGACGTCCACATGCAAGTTGCTTGCACCGATCCCCCATCCACTAAGTGTCAGTAGAATCGCAAACAAAAAAGAAAAAGAAATAACGCTTTTAAAAAATTTAATAAGTTATTAAGTACACAAAATAGAATTTTATTACCCGTTAATGATTAATCACCTGATCAAGTGCCAAAAAATTAAACAATTCTTTTTAACTAAAATGAAATTACTAAAACTATTGAAGATATCATTCAAAAATTTCAATAAATTAAAAAAATAAACTGGTCAAATCTAGAATGACAAACATAATTTGCATGTTCACTTGAAGCTTCAGTGTTGCCACTTACTATCCACAGCAATATTTTAATTGAAGACCAATTATACTTTAAACTTATTAAACAGGATAATAAATTAAATATAAACAAATTATAATAAAAATAAAAGTTTACTTATTAAACGATAATATTTAATCTTATAGGGAAAGAAAGAAAATTATTGGATAATAAAAGTTTAAATACCTAAAAGATAAATATATATATTGTATACTATTATTGCAAAAATTATAACATTTTTGCTGGCTTGGTAGTAAAATGTTTCCTGATTTTACTGCCTAGAAAGTAAAATTATATTTTCCTGCCCAATATCAGTTCTCTAGTGCCTCATTTTGCAGCCCCAAGTAGATAAAATATACTTGTTTAGTGTTTAGTTAAAACAAAGAAAAGTATTTTTTTCTTACATTTTTAATATTTTTTGAAAATATACTAGGGGGCTCTGCCCCCTACTCGCTTTACAAAGCGGCTGCTGCCTTGAAACTTTGCACAATTTGACACAATTGTTTCTTAACAAAACTTTTTAATAATATAGATCGATTATAACTGTGACATCAAGATTTGCTGTATTCATTAGGATCAATTGGTTTTTATTAGTTTTAAATGTGAAATCTTGTTTCAGCACTTGCAACGGTAATTAGATCAGTCAACAAAATCCTCTACATAATTTGAACATTGGGAGAACTTTTATTTCCATTAGGAAGTCAGAACCACTGATATTTTTGGATTCAAACTCGTTTTCAAGCTCTTCGTGTTCAAACTGCAGACATTTCTCTTTCAATTCATTGTCATTTAGTTTATTTAACTATTTTAGACAGTGCAGGAAGCCAAAAATTTTGGAATAGGCCCAGTCTTCGTTCTGATCAGCTAGGCTAGACTGAGACAGACTGTTTCCGTCTTCAGTGCTTTCAGGAAAGGCACTGCCCTCGTGTCTATGTCAAGAAATGTCACTTAGTGTTTTGCCCACAGCTTTGCTTGTTAAAAAAAAAACACCTAATATTTTATATTTGTAATTCTTTTTGAAGTGAAACTTCTTTGGCGGCAGTAGAGTGAATTTTTTCATATAGTGAAATCGTGTAACGAAGTTTGCGATTCGAGACTCGTCCAAGTGTAACATTTTTACAGATTAATTATATTATATCAATTTAAAGACCAGCAAATCAAAATAAACATTTATTTTTATTGGAATAAATGAGGTTGCCTAAGCGTAGCAATATATTTTTTTTTTTTCAGTTTAATTTCCCATAACCATTTCTTAATCCTGAAATAATAAATTTGTAAAAAATGAAGACGGCAATGCATTCTAGAACATAAGTTTCACTTCTAATGCGTGAGAGCCTCACACAAATTTTTAATTTNAAAAAAAAATGTAGCAGGTCCAGGGCAGTAGCCCTGCTCACCCTTGCTCCTAAGTTCAAAAAAAGTTATTTTACAAAAAAATGTTGTCAGCGTAAATGTTTAGAGCCTAAACTTATTGAAATGATTTTGATGAAATTTTTATACACGTTCAGGAAAAGCACACTTCCAAGACAAAATCAAGAAAAGAATTTTCTTCTCAAAAACGGTAAAAAAAATTGTATATTTGTAGTCCATTTGATTACCAATTTAATCATATAAGTTGTTAACCCGGGAAAATTATAGTTACCTAGGTATTGAATAAAAATGAATGTGACCCTGCTGGAAATCTAAAATAGGTCATGTAAATGTAAACAACCACTTTTCAATTCTTAGTAGGGACACATTATTTTTTACTACAGATTATTAATTATTTGCAGATTTAAAGAAGGTATACAGAAAAGGTCCTTTTCATAATATTAATTCACTGTTAATATTTACAGGTATATTGATTAATGATAAGATGAAGTATGACAATTTTTCATAATAAATAAAAATATTGTTTATAAGTATAAAGTCTAACATGTTGAAATTTAATAAATTAAAATAATTTAATCAAAAGAGTATCTCTGAAAATATAATAAGTCTCTTGGTAAATATAATAAAATAAACGTACTAGTCGAATAGATTTATCAACTAAAACTTACAAAGAAAATTATATATAAATTAATTGTTTTTATTACATCTTACTTAAATATTTATGAACATATTTGCTGTACATATAAATAAAATTAGGACACATACCCAAAAGTGTTAAAAGACAACATAAGATTTATTTTCTTTGTACACATTTTTTCCCAAGTAAAGTAAAGTGCGTAAAAAGATAAAAATCCTTCAGATTGGATGTCCTCCCATATTTCTACTATTAAAAATTAAAAAAGCTGCAATTTTTCTAGGCTCGTTATAACCGTCACTGAATGAAGATGTTGTATATGAGGATATGGTAAATATGTACGATATAGGTGCAGGAAATGAATTAAGTAGGACATAGTAAGGAATAAATATGTGTCTCTGATTCAGACAGGCGTTCTTCACAGCTATTTATGTCCTTTAACATGCCATTTTGTAGGTATTGCTGGAAAAGTAAAGCTTTGATGAATAAAATTTTCTATTTTGGTTTCATTCCCAGTTGTTTGCCGCATTTTAAATTGTAAAATTTGTCATACAATTCAAAATTCAGAAACACTACCAGACACACTAGTTAATGTTTTAATATACTGATCCAACCAAAGAGAAAAGTTCATATAAACTTGCCCCATCTGGAAATAAAAAAGTAACACAAATCCTAAAATTGATAGACATATAAAGAAAAAAAAAAAAAAAAAAAAAAAACGTATTTCAAGTTATAACTATATCATTACCTTTAGTATACTTCTCTGTTATCAGTGATCCAAGTCAGTGACTATGAACAATATTTTTACTTCTAGTAATTGGATCCATGAAGATAAATTATACTAATAAATTTGCTACCTACTTTTGATACTATATCCAAAAGGCGATCTGTTCCACAAAGGTTTCTATTTAAGGGTGGGGAGTATATAGAGGGTCCAAATAATGCTTCCATAGTTTCTTCATATAAATAAGCAGCAAGTAGAGCATCTTCATAACTAACTTCATATCTCTGATTCAGGCGGGCACTACTCTCAGCCATTCGTGTCCTATAATACAACATTTTAATTATTGAACAAGTGAAAGTAAAGTGAAATGAAACTAATAAAGATTAATTATTATATTTTTGTTTATTTTATCTTAAAAACTTGAATTTTGAAACTCAGTTCTTACATTATTTGAATAGATCTTATTGGTAGGCTTTCTGGTCTCCCTTGACGACTTGCTACGAAATAATTTCTAATTAAGGATGAAGCTATTGAGGACATTTCAACTTTATGCAAAGAAACCGATTCTAAGAACTGAAAAAAAGTAAATAATGTCATTCAAGGATAAATATATGAGCTATACATTTTCAAGCTAAAGGGTAGAGATATCAAATTATATGAGCGCAACATTTTTAATGCTATTCATTATTAACTAAATCTTAAATTGGTTAAAGACTTNAAAATAAATAAAACCAACAACTCTTAAATCGTTTTCAGGTAGAATGTAATCAAATTTGGCATCTGTTTCAACAGCTTTGGTGAGGATATAACTTGCCAATTCATTTTCTTCAATATTCGACACATCTCCCATAAACGGCAAACCAAATATACTGAAAGAAATAAATTAAGAATAAAAAGGGGGGAAAAAAAATTAATAAAGCAATAATAATAGGTTTGTTCCAACCACACTTCAAACTGGTTTGAAACTGTCTGACGCATGCGCATTGGACCACACTTAAACGTTTTTTGCTAATGCACATGCATACTAGTTTGAAACTAGTTTGAAGTGTGGTTTTAACAAATCTATTATATTAATACAAATATTAATTTATGACTGTAAACAGTAGTGCAATTTGAAGATCTCCTAAATAAACAAAAATTTGCATAAATAAAGAATTTAAATTACTTTATTAGTGTTCTGAGTTTGTTTACATCTTGCGAAGAATGTTTGTTACAATGCCAATGAGCCCAAACGGCTGTTCTTAAAGCTATCTTCGACTGCATCTCTTTTCCAACTTGTGACACTACCTCGCTATCCACAGCTGCAAGACAAAAAGTTCTTTTGTTATAATTTATAGAGAAAGATCATAGTAAAGTGTTTTGCTTGAAATGTAAATAAACTTCACCTTATAAACTTGATGAAATAACAAAAACATGTTGTTCGATTCTAACCTAAATAAATGTCATAAACATGTGTTGTTATAAATTTCTTAAAAATAGTCATTTTTATATCAACATTTTAACCTTACTGCTTCAGCCATTATTTTATTGTTAAGGATTCTGCTATAAGTATAATACAGCCTAAGTGTACAAAATTATTAAAAAAAAAAAATAATAATAATAAAAAATACTATCACATACAAAAGTGCTCCTACGTGATTAGTTTATTCTTACTACGTTTTTATTAGCTTGCTTTCTTGTTTGTTTGTTTGTCCAGTACAAATCTTGCAATCGATTTTTAACTAACTTCCCGAGTAGCTAGACATTCGAAACTTTTAGAATAGCTCAGAACACGATGACAATGAATTATTCTAATACTAGCCATATTTCAGCAGAATTTAATTCGTTTTCAGCAAATTATGCTGTATGGAAAGTTAGTTCGGAAAAAATCCGCAAGTTATTTTATTTGTTTTGGTATGTCCCATATTTACAATCTTCATTTTGACAGGGTTCAAATTTATGACAGAAAATTTAAAAAGTTCTTTTTATCTTGCAATTAACGAGAATAAAAGTATCCATGTAACATTCAGTTTAAGACACGGCAACTGCGAACCTGTATTCCTTAACAATACTCCTATTCCTCACTCTAGCACTGTCCGCTACCTCGGGTTACACCTGGATCGGCGTCTAACATGGGCACACCACACAAAACTCAAACGACAAGACTGCCACAGACATTACAAACTTTTATACAGACTCCTACACCATACATCGAAACTCAACATGCATAACAAATTATTCATTTATAACACTATAATTAAGCCCATATGGTCATACGGCATTGAAATTTGGGGTTGAACCAAGCGTTCCAACTCCTATCGTATCCAAACCATCCAATCTAAAATCCTAAGAAGAATAACCAATGCTCCTTTCGAGGTTTCCAACCTTATCCTCCTCAGAGACCTTAAAGTCCCATTTATCCGTGACCTAACCTCCTCCCGATACAAAAGCTTCCATGACTCCATATCCCACCATCCTAATCCTTTAGTCCAAAACCTATCATCTCCATCAATTCCACAAAACCCTCCTCGATGCCTAAAGAGGCAGTGGCCAAAAAATCATGTTATTAAATATTATGAGTACTATCGGTGGATAACTTCTCATCTCATGTCACATTTCAAGTCACTGCAAATATTCTCATATCTGTATTGCTTATAACATGTATTAATGTAGTCGCAATAGTCTAATAAACGGAAAAAAAAAAAAAAAAAAAAAAAAATCTTGCAATTATTAGGTAATCTTACCCTTGAGTATCTGTGATATGAAAGGTGAATTGACACGAGAAACATCACCAACGTAAGATATAGCTCTGGAAGAAAGAAGAAGAGAAGAGGCTTCAGTCCAATTATACGGCTGTTCTGTAAACGTGGTACCTTGAGGATGTGATAATGTTGTTCGAAGTAACTTTGGACAAGATTTAAGAGCAGCCTGCATCAGTCTTGAACTATCTCCCAATGCAAGAACAGACATTCCAGCTTCATTCTCAGCCTAAATATTTAAAATATAACCAAATTAGGTATAATTAAAATAACTTATAACAGCTATTTTTCTTAATAATTTATAATTCACTAATAAAAATAGTCTACCAATTAGAGTGATAATTACTTCCTGATGTCCTATTTCGTATACTTCAATGATTTTATGCTTTTAGAACTTATAATTGTCAAATAAATTTAATTTTTCCCCGCACATTAAATCTGTCAAAATTGTTTTTATTTTTTTACATGAATAAAAGTATCAATTAAGTAAAATTTTAAGAGCTCAGAGGTTAAAAAATTAATCTGGAGCTATCTGTGGCTACTCCTCACAAACCATCCAATTTTCAACCGGATGAGTCTTCTGAAGGTATAGGTGTAAATGAATGTATGCTTGTGTGCATGTGGAAGATAAAAAAATGGGCCCAGAAGGATGCAACTTATACGGCACCAACAATGGATTAATTATGACTTACCATCCAAATTTCATCAAAATCTGAGTAACAGACAGACAGACAGACAGAAAGACCGAGGCTGATAGACAGACAGACAGACACAGAACAAAAACTGTTCCCTGATGTCTGATATGAAATTTTTGTCATGCAATTTTTGAAATTGGAGAAATAAATTCCTTCGGTTAGCTCCGAAGCAAAACTTGGAAGGCCTAAGGTTTTACAGGCTATATTGCACCACGGATTACTTTATTTTAATTAAATAAATCAAAAATAGAATTAGAAATAGTTTACTTCATACCCAACATTGCAGGTAGTTTTAACCGTTTTAAAACAACATGTTTTCTATCTGTGCTAGATTCAGTCCAATGGAAGTAGTGAATTTCTAAGAATAGGCAACAATAAGAAAAAAAATTGGTCTCAGGCGTCTCATAACTTTTCCTCGCCAAATAATTACAAATTGATGGCAGATATTAGGTTAAAAGAAGGAGGTATTATTTATCTTATAGGTATAATTGGTTATAATAAGAAAAAAATATCAGCACATTCGGGATTTTCAAATCTTTAAAAATGGATTAACACCACAGATTTATGGATTCCCCATAAATTTGTAAGTAAACAATTTTCTTTAAGTAAATAAAACAATTTTAGCTTAAATAGTGACAATTAGAAGCTATTAAAATTTAATAGAGCAATACCAAAGAAGAAATACTGAGAAGAAGTGCTGTCTTCAACTGTAAAAAGGCTGAAGGAGGGTATATGCCTCGATCTAATTGAGTTGCGAAGGCAGTCACCAAGCCAAGAGGAGTTTCACCAACATGACGCCTGAAAATCAAATGAGATAAATATATTGCAATAATCATACATAAGTTTTGATATTTTACATTTATTGTACAATTATTTTTTATAATTACATATTTACTTATTTGTCCTTTTTTAACACCTTATGTGTGAGATGAATCTGTTGATACAGTATGGAAAGCAAGATGGTGCAGTCAGGGGATAAGGTAGGAGAAGTTCATAACCCCACACTCTTAGGTCTTGAGACAGCACAAAGTTATATGCCTTTCCTAATTCTAGCCCATAACAAAGCTCTTCTGAAAAAATAAACATAAAATTATATGTATAACATTTTATACCCTATAATGGTTTATTATTAAACCTTGAAAGCAAATTGTACGATACAAAGCTTTTTTGAGAATGTTAAAATGTCCTTCATCACATTTAGTGAATTGGTAATTTCTACTCATTGAGTTTTCAGAGAAGTAAGTAGTGAATAAGTATATTTTAAATTACACCGAGGATAATTCATAAAATTTATTTCTACTTTTAATGCAAATATATTTCTTGCTAAAATGCATAAAAAACGGTGCTGAAATATATTAAATGCCTCTCTCGCAGAAATAGTTTGTTGTATAATTGTATAATGGTCAACAGACCACACTTGACATGCCACTTCAGGTAGAAAAGAACACTGATGAATAATATATCAGTTATATCACCAAAGAGGTAAACATTTTGTGATTATTAATGTTAACTATGAACCTAAAGAAATAATTTTTATCTATACCAGTGAGTGATAGAGATATAGCCTGTTGTCGACACTTTTTGCTACAGTTTTTAAGAGCTGAGATAGGCAACACTCGAACAAAGATTCTATCTCCACTCTGCCTGAGAGAAGCATCTTCAACCATTGCTACGCCACAATGCTTACATGTGAGAGAATCTTTAGCTGGAACACATCGAGCTGGGGTGGCAGCTGCTTCTGCCCCTCGCTTGACTGCAGAATCTTTTTTACATACTATGCATTTGAACACTTTTTTCTTCCTGTAAATTATGCATTTTAATCAGGCTGATCTGAGAAGAAGATAGATGGGAATTATGCCACAAATTAATAGAAAGTAGACAGACTAAAACTTAGACAAAATAAAAACTTTTCAGTTTATTAAAGATTAGGAGGAGAGGTGAATTTTGATTTATCCCTTGACAGATGGTTCTCTAACTTTTAAAAAATGAAGATTTATTGTGGGGTTTATCAGAATAATAATTTAAAAAATGGGACGTGCAGTATCTCCGAACATTTTCTTACAAATTAATACCAAAATAGCAGCAAATATTAAGTTTAAATAAGGAGAAAAGCCAAATATACCAAGGTACAATTGGTGTGAATTTAATGTAACATAACTCTTTTGTAACTTTAATTTTTTCTCCTGATTCTTAAAGTTCAGAATTTTTAAATAAATTATGGATAAATTTATGATAGAACATTTAAAGCTAGCAGGATTACTTCAAAAATTAGGTCTCTATCATAATTATACAGAGAGTATATGCTAGAAGTTAACGTAAGAAATCCACATTCCTCTCCTCTGATGGCCCCTTTCTTTTATAGGAATGTTTTAATCAGCCAGGGTTTGCAAATATGCCCCAAAGTCTTGCTGAGCTAAAGGACAAGATTGAAGGTTAGTTAGGCAAATATTACCCCAAATCAAAGAGTTCACCTATTAAGTGACAAACTACCATCAACTCGATTTTTGGTCTACTTACTAATTTAGTACTTAGGATCATGAAAATCACATTGTCCACCAAAAAGAGCAGGACATGGCCGTTATCTCTGGCTTGTTTTTTTTTTTCAAATGCCTATTGCCAAGCTATGTCCCGCAGATGAACTTAGCCGACCACATATTCTTAAAAGGCGCCAAAAGATTTACTTATACACAACATTCTAGGTTGATGTTAGTCATACACTTTCTTGCACGCTATCTCCTGGATTATTACACCTTTTACCAATTATAAAGTAAACAGAGATGCAGATAAAATATGTAACTGAATAATAGATATTAATAATAATATATACAAGAGATTATTACACATATTTGACAATGGTGGAAAACGCTGACACAGTAGCCGAATGTTGGAAAAGAGGTCTAGTTTCATTTAGCAAGCACGAAGCAGTAATCTGTGGAAGTGGAGGTAGCGATGATATAACTAAATTAACATCAACTTCGAGGCCGCTTGATGATAAGCAGACCACAGAAGAAACAGCACGTCTAAATTCGTTTTCAACTCCGTAAGGATTAGAGTAGAGTTCTTCACTTAAATAACCTAAAATGTTTATTTGCTATTAAAGAAATAGTTTATAATTAAAAAGCAATAAAAGATTATAATTAATCTGACATTCTAATATCAAAATTTTCTCAAAACTAATTTTTCAAATTTAAACATATATTAAAAGAGCGTAAACTTTGTTCATTCTTTATTTAGAGGAAAGTAATTGCACAATGTTTAGGTTTAGTAATGTGCACAATAAGTTGTTAAATAATAGACTTAACTATATAGTTTAGCCAAGGCTCATTTTAGAGATACTTAATAATTAGCATAATGAATTTAAATATACCTAATAATTTATTGAAGTGAATAATTATATTTATATTTCTTGTGTTTTTCTTTCTTCTTGTTATAATTATGTATTTTCTTATTAGCATTGCTTCAGCCTAAGCTGTCGCACCTTATTAAGGTCAAAATTCGAATACTCGGAAAATATTAAGACAAAAAGAAAGGATAAAGAGCAGGTTATGGCTCCATGGGTCAATTCAGTGGCGGCGGTAAGATATTGGAGGCCCCCAGGGCCCCCCCGCTGCGGGCCCTGCGGGCCCGTTATCGCCGCCACTGGGTCAATTCTACTTTCTTTTATTGTGGGGTATCTCATAACCTTTATCGAGGTGTTACAACCGAAATCTCTTCACTTAAATAACCTAAAATGTTTATTTGCTATTAAAGAAATAGTTTATAATTAAAAAGCAATAAAAGATTATAATTAATCTGACATTCTAATATCAAAATTTTCTCAAAACTAATTTTTCAAATTTAAACATATATTAAAAGAGCGTAAACTTTGTTCATTCTTTATTTAGAGGAAAGTAATTGCACAATGTTTAGGTTTAGTAATGTGCACAATAAGTTGTTAAATAATAGACTTAACTATATAGTTTAGCCAAGGCTCATTTTAGAGATACTTAATAATTAGCATAATGAATTTAAATATACCTAATAATTTATTGAAGTGAATAATTATATTTATATTTCTTGTGTTTTTCTTTCTTCTTGTTATAATTATGTATTTTCTTATTAGCATTGCTTCAGCCTAAGCTGTCGCACCTTATTAAGGTCAAAATTCGAATACTCGGAAAATATTAAGACAAAAAGAAAGGATAAAGAGCAGGTTATGGCTCCATGGGTCAATTCAGTGGCGGCGGTAAGATATTGGAGGCCCCCAGGGCCCCCCCGCCGCGGGCCCTGCGGGCCCGTTATCGCCGCCACTGGGTCAATTCTACTTTCTTTTATTGTGGGGTATCTCATAACCTTTATCGAGGTGTTACAACCGAAATCGTTTTTAAAATGTAAAAAGTAAGAAAAAATATGTATTTAATTTGAAAAGTAGGTTATATTTCACCCATTACGGGCATCATCAGACCTAAAATAAAAATTATTTTTTTATAAATAAAATACATTAATAAAGTTATAACTAATAAATCTAAAAAAATCAAACCACTTTGCACATAATATTCTTAAGATTTTTACTAACCTGTCACTGATAGTATATAAAATATTACATGATTTTTTTCTTTACAAACTTAAAAATTGTAAAAAAATTTTTAAAAAAGAGTTAAAAAAAGGACACATGATCACATGATCATATGAGTCACACTACATCTACCACAAACAGAATTCATATGTGCTGGGGTATGATGTTGTTGTTTTTGTGATAGTGCAGATATTGTAGTTTTTCTTTGCAGTTCAGCAATTTGACCTTTGTCTTTTTAAGAGTCCAAATCTTCTTTTCTGGATATTTGTATTTTATTTATAAAAAAATAATTTTTATTTTAGGTCTGATGATGCCCGTAATGGGTGAAATATAACCTACTTTTCAAATTAAATACATATTTTTTCTCACCTTTTAATGATCCAATTACATATAATCCATAAGTATCAAAGGTGCAAACTTGGAAGAATTATCTTCAACTGTAAAAAAAAACAGCTTTAAAAAAAAAAAAAAAAAAAAAAAAACTGTAAGTAAATTGGACAATTAGAAATAAGTTGGCCAAATAGTACAGATTTACCAAAATATTTATTGTATACACTATACACATTGAAAGAAAAGAGATTAAATCTTATGAGAGATTTTAAGTAAGTATATACAATTTTACCTACCTGAAATATCAGCTAGAAGAATAACATCAATGGGAATAGTCAAACGTAACTGGTTCAAATAATTTTTGTTACAACTTGAAACAACTTTGTCAGCTTGTTCTTTTATTTGAGGTAAAATGCCGGTTTTACATAGATACTGAACTATACTTATTTGATAGGAATTTGAGCTAGATGGTAATGATCCATGTCTATTACTATTTGACATTTTTAAAATTAATTCTATAGTAAATACTTAAATATAAATAAATATTAGGTTTAGGAGTAAGAAGCATAGAAATAATTATTTCATAACATTTTGCTAACTCATTTTGAGCAACTAAAACATGTGATGATTCTTAAGCAGTGTTGCTGTTAGTGAAAGTCATTCAAATAATTATAGATCTTTATTTAGAAAAAAGTATCTAATAAATGTTTTTACTGCACTATTCCACACAAGGTCATTATGTTTCCCATTTCGAATTTCTGGAATAAATCCCAAATTTCAGTTCAAGAATCTATTCCAGAATCAATTCTGAAAAGTCTTATATGGCCTTGGAAACAACAGTAAGAGTGGGAAAACTGTATGAAAATAAAGGGAATTACACTTGTAATAATAACTAATAATAACTGTAATAATTCACACACAAAACACAGCGACACAAAACACTAACAAAAGGCTGAAAAGGATTGTAGAAACGAGAATATAAAACCAACTGAGAGCAAAAAACTACACTAACAGACTCAACACTTTCTTTCTTGTTATCGTATAAAAGTTGAAGTGAGTGCGCTAGAGATATAGATTAAGTAGATTCATAGTAAATATTTTTGTGAGTATTATAAAAATACTCTGCCAATTATTGTGGCACATAGCTTCCTTGCGCCTTAGAACGCAAAGAAAAGATCAGTTTAAGAAATAAAAATACTTCGATAAATATAATCAGAGAGTTGGAACGGCACAGCACTGTTCCAGTAAATATATAATAAAGTTGGTTCTAACAAACATTTTTTGAAGAAACAAGCACCAAAAGTTAGCGCACATTGAAATGAATGTAATAAACAAACACAGCAACCAACTCTTAGAAACCACTGTATAAACATTTTTAGGGTTTCGTTGGTAAAACCAAAAAAAAAAAGAAACCCTTATAGTTTCGTTCCTGTGTCTGTCTGTCACTCTGTACGGTTCCAATAACTTTTAAACCAAAAGAGATAAAAGCGTGAAACTTACCAATATTAAAGATCGTTTTGACGCGCACACAGGAAAAATATAGAGAACTCAAAATAATCAGCTGTTCAAATTCAAAATGGCGGATAATTCACATCGCGAGAAAAAAATATTTTTTTTAAATTTTAAGT
>KZ651308.1:680777-694543 GCA_001010745.2 Gerris buenoi | reverse complement strand
AAATGTAAAGTGTATACATTTTAGGTGGTAAAGTAATTATTAATGTGTCAATCTACTGTAAGAAAAGTTTCATTTTCGGCGCCATTTTGTTAAGAAACATCGACATTTTTCGTCCCCCCCCCTCCTCCCACTTATTAATTTTGTTTCACAGTACCAACGAAACCCTTTTTACGTGAGAATTCACGCCTTACCAATTTATTATACATAGTATGCATAAATAACTTTTTATTTTCCAAACTTGTCTAGTGTGAATTAAAAACTAAATTTTTTATTAAGATAGAAATTTAGATTCTATAATTATGAGGGTACAGCGTCAGTTTATGCTGGGACAAATTTTAATACCAAGCATTTGAATACTGAAAGTCAATGAGACGTTTCAATTGAAAGGTGCAGAAAAGTATTTACAATATTTATACTTTGAAGTGAGCATAATAAAACGGTATTTAATTAATTTGCAAAAGTCTGCATCTGGCCCAGATTTACCAATGAGCAGACTGGGCATATGCCAGTTTTAGAGGGATGCTAAAATCTTGTGAGAAGGGAAGAGAGGAAGTGAACATTAATATTATTGACTCCCCACCCCCCCCTTCAGTTGTTCCAAAAATTAGGGGCATCTATAAGATCTTAGCCCAGGGCACAAGATACCTTCATTCTGAAATAAAAGTAGATGGAAAAAATTTAATTATTTTTTGGTAGTAGTTTAAACCCTTTTTAAAAAGTAATTTTCTTTATTTATTTATTTTTATTTTTATTTTTTTAATTCAATCATCTATTAAATTAACTGAGTGCTTAGGCTTCTGCAGGTAGACTCGTAATAACCAGCTTTTCCGGTGAAGTCCGCGTCACATAGGGGTTAAAATCCGACATTTTGCTTCCATTACTGGAAGCAAAATGTCGGATTTTACGGTGTGGTCCATTGTGATGTTGACTTGAAGCAAACATGTATATCTTGTGATTGCTTTGAGTCAACATCGCGATGCAACACACCATTGAAGATACTTCTTGTAGTGGAAGCGAAACGTCGGATTTCAGCCCCTTCGTAACATGGATTTCACAGGAAAACAAAAAATCCTATAACATTGAACAAAGCAGCTTATAACGTTTACATTTTTCAGTATCAAAGTCTTGACTCTTCTTTCCTTAAGCTTAAGAATAGTAGCAAACAAGCCAAATAAATAACTATGCCTGACAAAGAAGAGATTGAGAGTTTGCTTTGCTATGTTAAGATAATTCCTTTAAGGCCACACTATAGACTGGATCCAGGGTAAGAACTGATAAACTCTTGTATACACTCCAGGGGTGTTGGGAAGAGCACACATCCTACCAAAAGATATAATACCAATTTGGGTTTTTAGGCAATTAGTAGAATTGATTACCAATGGTCCACCACTGTCACCCAGGAATTTAAAACAATATAAATAATTATGTAAATTTTGTAGAAATAATAAAATCATATATATAAAAATTATAGAAATAATGTACACTTAAGTAAAACATAAAGCATTTATAAGAACAAAGTTTTGGGTTGTTGTAATCTGCATTTAGCAAAGAACAGTTTCTGAAGTTAGAGTTCATAAAATATACTTCATAAAATTTAAAAACTTATCGAGAATTGGGTTATACTTTAGGAGGAACTAGTAAACAATATCAGGACCTGGTGGTTAAGCTCCTGGATTGATTTTAATGGTTAATTTTGGTGAAGAGAATAATTAGAATTTAAGGCAGATACCTGAGTTCTACTTATTGGTAAGACAACTCATAGAAACATATTTTACTTTTTTTATAATAGTTCACAATCTGACAAATCTAAGGTAGAAGTAACACCAATATACTTACAGAGCAAGCATCTTTGCCACCTTCTTTCTCTCCAGCACAGATCATAGAACCAGCGTTAATACCGCTGGGTATCTTTGTTGAAGTGCCAAGCAGTCTTTTACATTGAGCAGGAGCAACCAGTGAAACGTCAACAGCCAATAGATGTGAACTCGTTTCCCCAACTAAACAATCAATATTTTAACTTCATGAAATAAAGTATGATAAAATGAATAGATGAATACGGTTTTAAGCTAAAAATACATTTTGGGTTGATCAAGATAAGCGGCCAAATAGTAATAAAAAGTTGATCAAGATATAGAAAGTCTAAAATATTTTACCAAAATCAGTGCGACCCCATCCAGTTACAGTAGCATGAGTGTCTGTGACTACTGGTGTTGTAGAGAGACAAGCAGGTCCTACCCAGGGGTTGAAAACAAGTGGTCTCTCAAGTCTGAAGAGAGCTATATCATTATATAAAGTAGGAGGCTTATAGTCAGGGTGGATGATTCTCTGATCTATATTTATGGTTTCTGGTCTAGCATCATCATTAGCGGTGGATACATCAAGATCGCCAACTCTTACCCACTGAGCTAATTGTCTACAAAACAAAAACATTAACCAATAAAACACAAGCAGTCCATCAACAGGTCTTTATTTATATATTTTTGAGAGAAAAATCATTTGCTTTAGTAACAGGAAGAATCCTGGCTTGCATTTAACTAATTTTAAAAAAATGGTTTTTAATTAAAAAAAAAAAAAAATTACTTAGCATTATTTTCAACACAGTGAGCAGCACAAAGAATAAAATTATTGCTGATTATGCTACCACCACATTCCCACTTGACTGTGTCCAACGAATCACCATAACCAATTAGAGCCTAGAAAAAATTCAATTATGAGTTAAACGACAAATTAAAAAAATATATAAATAAATACACTAACAAGCATTTATTAAAAAACAAACAATTTTATATAAAATAAGAATTTATTCTTCTATTCCTTTTTGGGTCATTTAGGGTTTAATGATTAAAAACCAGCCATAAACAAAATTGAAACTAATGCAAAGGATTTAAAAAAAAAAAAATAATAATAATAAAATAAAAATAACTCAAGTAAGTATAAAATGATAAAAGGAACAAAACAAATAAAATAGTGGATATATGATATAAAATAAGTAATTTATAACACCTCATGACTGGATGATTATGCTTCGGAGCAAGAAGAAATATCGCCAAATGAAAAATAAGAACTGGAAGATGGTGTAATAGCTATTTACGTACCTAGAGCAGTAAGGGCGTTATTACAGGCCGAGGGCGAAGTTTGAAAGAGTGAGTGCGTTTAACGCCCGAGGCCTGTCATAGCTCTCACTGCTCGTGGTGTGTGTACTATTTTATTGCCCACCACATGTAAACTAACTACAAAAAACTATTTTGCCGCTAAATACATTTTAAGGTTAAATCATTACCAAAACAAACCGCAGTTATAAAAATACTGATTGCTGCAAATTGAACAGCTACTAGCGCTTTCTGCACGCCAGGAAGTGGCTGCTTCTCAAACTACTAGCGGCCCTGTAATAGAAAAACCATGCATTTTTTTACCGGCCCCAGGGCTGTAATATGGAACATTACCGGTCGCTCAGGATAGGAATGTTTACAAGTGGAGGGCGATAAAAGCTTATTTTATCAATAATCCCTAAATTATTAACTAAGGAATAGAATATTAGATAATAAAAGGAACAAATAAAGAAAACACAATAATTTATGTATGTCTGTGACATACAATAAACAATTTGCAGTTACTCAAGATAATACTTTTTAGCACTAGAAATATCAATTGTCTTATAGACTAACCATATGTTTATGTGTTTGCGGCACAACTGGAATACCACCGACAACTGTAGGTCTCCGTAATTCACGAATAAATCTCTTGTTATTAGACCCACACAGCCTTTGGCTGAAATTATGGCACACTAGAAAAAAAGTTTTTTAATGTTAATTGGATTAATTTGGTATAACTATTTATTCATACGAACTAGAATGATTTTGTATACCATTAAAATTATTTTTATAATTATCTACATATTATATCCTTCACCACAGAATTTTTTAGTTATGTTCAGCATTATGCGAGTAAGGGAACCTAGTTTCAAATAAATAGATGCCCAATTGGAAAACCAAAGTTCTAGTTTGCCATAATAAATTGGTAACTTAATAACAAATCATGACATTTAATTCATTCATTACCCATTAAATTCATAATTATATCCGCCATCTAGAAACATGAAGGTGGATAGTAAAAAGATTTCTCATCAATCACTCAGGGGTTAAAAGAAACCTATTATAGGATCAGTGGTTCCAGAAAAATTGTGATGATTCAGTCAGCTGTATTTGTATTTTTTTAAGCAAAAATAATATTGAAACAAATTATAAATTTTAGAATGTAACCAGGATGACAACTCAGACTAACTTTCTCATAAATATAATCTAGGTCCCAGATTCCAGAAACTTTTTCTGATTTATTTTCATAAATATCTAGGAAACTGAAATTGCTGGAACTATTTTCTATAATTTTTTTTTCAGTGTTTGGGGGGTAACGCAACCAAATTCTCAATTTCACCTAGGGGAATGCTTTTTTTTAATATGTAGCCAAATTTCGCTTAGGCTCTTTTGTGTGCACAGAAGACAGACAGTCATTAAAGAAAAACACACACTTTTTGGACTCAGAGGTCCAAATTGCTACTTTTCACATTAGACGCATAATGTACTATTCTCAATTCTATGTAAGAATTGATACATTTCCATGTTTGCAGCTTTCCACGATAACTGCTTAATCTTTGTCTAATGATGCAATTTAAAATATTTTATACATGAAATTAAATAATATCACTAATAAAAACTAACCATATGTCTATGTGTTTGGGGCTCAACTAGAATGCCACCAACAACTTCAGGTCTCCGTTCACTAATCGATCTCTTGTTAATAGCTCCACACAGAATTTGGCTGAAATTATGGCACACTAGAAAAGAATAATTCCTTAATATCAATTGATTTAGGAACAATATTTCTTTATGCGAATTATGATTTTGTACAAAATTACACTTCAATAAAAATAATATTGGAATACTATCGTGGTAATTTAATTCTTATCGCAGTCAGGAAAAACTTCAGTACAACATAAATCTGCTAAACTTAGCTATGGAAAGAAGGAAACTGAAGCTTAGCCTAAAGAAAAATCATTAATTATCTCAAGGCAAGCCAATCAGCATTAATTAAAGCCAACAGAAATTTGTTGAAATAAGTTACAGTAAATAAATAAGTAGGTTGATGAATTAGTATAGCATAATTAATAATTAAATTTAAGTTAGCAACCGTTAAAGTATAGATAGGAGAGAGTTAGTGAGGAGTGGTCTAAAGGTTTTTTTTTTCTTTAGACTTTAGACCGTACTCACTAAATCTCTCCTATGTAAGCAACAACAATTTTTTTATTTTATTATTATTATTATTACTATTATTATTGTTCAGGATATATTATGACACGACAGTGTCGTGTCATAATATATAAAAATAATGTTTAATTTTTTGATTTAGTTTNCAGAAAATTAAGAACACAATAGTTTCTCTCTCCATGTAAAATTATTTTCTCGTATACATAGGAGGATGTGACAAATAAAACATATTCAACAAAAAAGTAAAAAAAAAAATTATTCTTAACAATATTCGAAAGAATAAATAAAACACTACCACAAAATTTTAAAATCTTTAAGCGAATTTTTGAAGAAAATTAAGCTATTGCAATGGCTTCAAAATGTTTGTAATGCGAATTTTTGAAAATTTTTTTCATGGAAATCCGTTTTAGACCATTCTGAATCGATTCCTAAAATTTAATTTTTTATGTATGTATATAAGTATATATGTATATATGTAAATATATGTCACTCCAGACGATATCTTCCCTTAAGATGCACTTAAAAATTTCAAACAAATTTTAAAATGTCAATCACATCAAAAGAAAGGATGAGTTCATTGGCCAGAATTTTTGGAGTCCATTGAGGGGTCAAATTTTGACCATTTAGGGTCAAAAATAGCATAAAAACATGTTTTTTTTTCATTTTACCCCCCTTCTATATGAAAATATCATAAAAGTGCACATAACAACAATTACTGTACTCTTAAAGAGCTTTTCACCATACACATTGTTCAGGATATATTATGACACGACAGTGTCGTGTCATAATATATAAAAATAATGTTTAATTTTTTTATTTAGTTTTGAGTTTAAAAAAAGTGTTTAAAAAAAATATATAGTGAACGTTTGATGATAGTTAATCAAGTTTAAAAAGTTATTATTTAAAGTATTTAAAACCAGTAATAGTATTAGAGAAGAAAACCGTTACAAAGGGTATTTGTGAGGAGTTTTCTAAAAATTATTTTATTTTATTTATTTATTTTTTTGCATAATTACACTATTTCTTACTACCAATAAAAAATACACTTGATTTTAATAAAAAAATAATATTAAAAAAACTATTTATCTTTAGGATGTAGCAATCTACATTTTAATAAAGTATCTGTGTCAATTGTAAAACCGTTTTTAATACCTTTCTAAGGGTCTTACAAAGATAAAGATACCTCTAAAAATATATTATTACCATGCGTCTACATAAGCTAGGAGTTATATACTCTCTCCCAAACAATTATCAGGCAAAAAGGATTTTGGACGTTCAATAGTGAGATCTAAGGAGCTATCTTAATATTAAAGAGAGGTTGACAGGAGGGGGGGGGGGATATGTGTTTATTAAATTTATTGTATTGCATGTTCCATGAGGATTATTTAGGAACGCAGCAGCGTTCCGCCCCGCCAAGTCAAAAAGTCAAAATTTCACAAAAGCTGCCAGTGTATATATACTGTAGGTGACAAACTAGGGTTTTTGAGGGTCTGCAGCGTGAAATACGTACAAGCTACCTAAATAGTTTTTTAATATCTTTGTAGGCCGTGTCCTGTAGATTAAAAATAAAAAAAAAATGGTCAAAATCGGCCAAGTAGAAGTAGAGAAAAATAGGTTTGAAAATGGTAGTTTTGATGACTTCTTCTTATTCTTATTCTTATTCTTCCTTCATTTTATGTTGACGCACCTACAGCCTAAACTACTGAACCGATTTTAATGAATGAGGGCTTTTTGGATTCGTCTAGAACCCTAGTGCATTCCTAGATCAAAAAAATTGAGATAGCTCATTCCTACGCTTAACGCGGAGCGAGAAACCAAGCTAGCGAGCAGTCACTCTAACGTTGACGCACCTACAGCCTAAACTACTTAACCGATTTCAATAAATGAGGGCTTTTTGTATTCGTCTAAGGCTCTAGTGCATCCCCCCTCAACTCAACCCCCCCCCAACCACCCTTAAGCAGAGGTACAGCAGTGTATTGAGTAGTAGTTTCGTGCTTGTCACATGACCTATGAATGACTTCTATTTACGAGTTCATCTTTTGAACTTAGTATTATAGGTTCAGGGTTTAGTTCAACCTTATTCTCTTGAGTTCAAGAGGGGGGGGGGGTAATTTGTTTATTAATACATATATTTCTGTTTTCTATGATTTTATTTTATTATTTATTATTATTATTATATATTATTACTTTATAATTATTATTATCTTATTTTTTATGTTTTCTATACTTCTATATCAGAATGATAAGTCTTTTAATGTCATAGGTCTCGTAGTTCTCCAATAGACCTCTCTATAGAACTTGTCAAGCTTTTAACTTCACTTTTATTTGATTCTAATGTGTGGGAATAAACAGTTTAGAGTTTAGAGAATCCTTCCTTAGGAACCGTACAAAAAGTCATGAAATCTGACCAAAAACCACTTGTGTGGAAAAAAAACACCCCGCCAAGTCTGTGGTCCAAAAAAGTTGTGAAATCAACTTTCTATCCCGCCAAGTGATGTTGGCACTTTCTCCTGACCCATCACTATCAACATAGATACTTTTCAGCTTCTTCTCCTTGGCGGTGTGCCTGCAGTACTACCTAATGTTAACTGGTTGTATTCCACGCACAACCATCTTTCCACACAAACCTCATTTGGCAAATGTGAAGGTGAAACAAGAAATTGTATTGGTGTTTGAAGAATATTAAAATTCCAGTTTTAGGAAATCGGGTGGCCCACCGCCAAGGAGAAGAAGCTGAAAAGTATCTATGTTGATAGTGATGGGTCAGGAGAAAGTGCCAACATCACTTGGCGGGTTAGAAAGTTGATTTCACAACTTTTTTGGACCACAGACTTGGCGGGGTGTTTTTTTTTACCACACAAGTGGTTTTTGGTCAGATATATATTAGAGTCCATCTACTAGCGGTTTTCAAAAGGTTTACCCCACAAGCTCTATCAGGCCCTCATACATGATAAAAATTTTGTGCAAACATGATGTTAGGCAAATTTAGGCCTTACATGTCAAGCATTATGTTTGCGCATATACCAAACAGCCCCACACATCCTTTAAATTCAGTGATCTATGTTATAGAACGACTAACCATATGTCTGTGAGTTCTAGGCCGGGCAGGATGACCACCCACCGCAAACTGTGGGTCGTGGCTGGGTAATTTGGAAGGTTCAATTGGAAATTTATCACTATCTTGCCATCTCATACGATTTGAACTGCATATCTGGGACACATAAACCCTGCACACTATAACACATAATTCATACATTATCAACTACTAGCTGTTGGGCATTTGAAATTCTATTTATATTGATGCTAAATCTAAGACATTGTCTTAATGCTTGAGTTGGTAAATTTAAGACCACAGAGATTGAAGGTACTTCCCTACTATGTATTGTTTTTGATATTTTAACTTCTCTGACCCTTATATATGTCTATCAGTGTGCTCCTCACACTTTAATAAGTTGGTGATATGTGAAAAAAAGAATTAATAATGATTACATCAGTGGTGCCAATGATGGAACATAAAAATGCTCTAAGCACTAACATCTATCAAAATAAATACTCATGATTCTAATGTTTAAAAAAAGTTATTGAGCGTAATCAATTTTTAAGCAACTCTACAACATTACAATATTTATGCAAATAATAAATAAATATTGCAAACGCATAAAATAATTATTTATTAATGAAAATATAAATTACCTAAAGTCATGTTCAATCGAGGAAATTTTGTGTACTTGTAGAATTTCAACTGAGGAAAGTGTTGGTTGGAATTAGAGTCCGAATTTGATTTAATAATTTTATTTAATGTTCAGAGTTTTGTTATTGTTGTTTGTTGAGTTTAATGTTCACTCAAGGTTATTGAGCTTTAAAATTACTTAATCAAATCCTGATTTACATTTCAACCAACCCTTACCTCTTTTAAAGTCATGTTATTTTCATTTTTAAATAATTTTTTGAACCCTATTCTTACCAAGGGACACTCAGGGTGTCAGGGATACTAACCACAAAACTATAATGTGTGAATCAGCTTTTAACATTTTTTATTTTTACAATAGCTAAGGAAAAATGCTTTAATATCCACACTATATTAAAAAGATCTAAGTATTAGTTGACCAACTTATAAACCATACATCAATAAATTCAAACCTCTAAATTATTGGAAATTCATATTATTGCTGGCTGATTTTAAGATGGCGACTCACTTCAATTTTGTTTTATCCCTGCCTTACAAACACTGTCTAATATTCCATTATTTCTAACACTACGCCTCTGAGACGTAAATTAAAATTAGACCAACTTATACACATCTAAGATTTAAATGCTGATAAAATTATGAACTTGAAACATTTCTTTGTCTAATAAAATGGTAAAAAGGTTCTCGTTACAGAGAAAATTATTACCAAACTGACCCTTTAACCTGAAGAGCAAAATATGCATTTTATATTTTTCCTCACTAGCACCTGCTGCATCTAAATCTGAAATTATATTATGATAATCTAATGAATAGATTTAAAATAAAGTACAAATTTTTATAAATATGGCAAAAAAATGTATTAGGAACAATAAAAATAAAGCCAATTAAAGGAAACAAGCTCGATAAGGTTAGGCTCGATAGGGTCGCTTAGGCACAGTGGACTAAAAGAAGTGGTCAATTTCTAATATAAAAAAGCACAGCAAAGACCCGACTTTGACGCGATCTGAAGGTTAATTAAACAGAGATAGCATACCTAGAAGGACTAATGGCTGGCACGCTTGCGCACCAAGAGCTATCAACAAAAGTCAGCATGTACGCCTCAGAGACGTATTGTTAGAAGTGCAGGGTTAAGGTAACCATATTCCATGTACCTAATTTTGGCATTTTAAGTATGTTGGACTGGAAGCTAGTATAGTAGAGTAATAATTTTCTATTTAAGGTACTATGAGTCTAGGTGGAAAATGTCAGATCTGTAGGTGCACTGGAAGATAAGATAATAGTGTGATAAAATCCAAGATGGTGGCTGTACTTCAATATAGCAGTCATGTCAAAATTAAAATGGCCGCAATTTTCTTTACAGTGCACTCTATCTACGTACAGAATTTCAAATCTCTATGTCAGTGGGAAATAGTCACTCTTTGTTTTATAAACATGATATAGATCTATTGATAATGTATGAATGTGTATTCGTATATTGATAAAATAAAATGTTTATTGTAAATCTTATTGAATTAATGTGTGCAGAAAATCTTAATGGTGCAGATTGTACACAGTAATAAGACATTTATGATGAATTTCATTTCAATTAATTCAACAACTTAATATTTATAATAAATAAAAAATATATATTTACTGTCAGAGACTCTTGAAGATGACTGAGGAGATGGGGTTTCAGGAGGACAACACACAATAGGTGTTTTGTCGGTACTAAAACTACATATCTTAGGTTTGGAAATACGTAACTCTCCTAAAGCTGAACACTTGTCTATGGTCGTGCAAACCCATCCATCTTGACAATTAGCACCTACAAAAAGATAATATAATTATTTATTATTTCTCCTGTGCAGTTTAATGGTAAGAGCATTTACAAGGAAAGCAAGTAATTCATGGTTCAATTACCACAAAAATTTCTGCATTTTTATCAATATCCTTCAAAAATAAATAAATGACATTTTCCCTAACATAGCAAAGTAACTTGATTAAAAAATCTTTGAAATCATCATCAATGAGCTCTTGTTTCCCCATTGATTGAGTCCGCAATTGTTGGCCCATTTAATTTCTGATTAGGGGTGCTTAAATCTCACACTAATGCTCTTTAATTCAAGTATTTCCATTTTTGTCCTCCTTTTCTAAGAAAAAGTAGAATTTATAAAGAACAAACAAATTTAAAAGTAAATAAATATCTTCGTAATTAATTTTTAACAAATAATTATTTTTATTTGCTTATTTTAAATACATTTATTTTATAAATACATTTGTTCAAAATAAACATAAAGAAAAGATAAACAAATATTGAATAATAAAGTTTGTTTTATCTTCAATAAGGGTTAACGATAAATAAATATGTTTGTTTTCGCATCAACACACCTTGGAACCAAGATGTAAAAAATACTCCTACTCCTTCGACTTTCCTTCACTTTTCACTTTTCTTAAACAACTGAAATTTATTTAAGAACAATTATATTTTTATGTCGTCTATTTATTTAATTGTGTTTATTATCATATCATTATTATATAAGAATATTTTTTGAATAGATTCTTAAAAGCTATATAAAGTAAATGTTTTAGTTTAATTATTTTAATGTTTAAGTTTATTTAAGTTAATGTTTTAATTTGGCTAATGCTAAAGTCAAGTTGTGAGTTTTAGCTGTTATAATTTATTTATTTATTATATAAACAGATAGATGAATTAGTCTATTTATGGAAATATGTATAGACAGCATGAATTTTCATGCAGTATGTGTGTTAGAGTACCTTTCTTGTGGTGTGAACACACTGTGGACTCACATTAAAAACAATAATAATAAAATAATAATAATGTCTTTAATAGTGACGAATTATTTCTAAGGCATAGTTTTCTTTTTTATGTGATGTAGCTTAATTTATATATATAATTAGTTCACCTCAACGTTAACCATTTATCTTTCAAATAAGTTGGATTACTAATAATTTAAAAAATGTGCTGATTTACATTATATCTTTGTTATTAATATTTAAAATTATTATTCCACAAGCCCATCAGTGCCATTTTCTGTTATAAAACTAATAACGTAAAATGTGTAGTTTACTTCATGGCATAGCCTTTATTTTAATCAAATATGTTAGCATTATGATACAGAATAAAATCACATAGACAAAGAATTAAATGTAATTTTAAGATGTTAATAAGGAATTGAGTAGTGATAAAAATATATATTCCTGGTATACGATGTAAAAAGCTTGAAAATGACCCAAAGGGGTAGATATAATATAGCACGTGATGAAAATTGTGCGGAATGTGAATTCTTGAACTATGATTGAGTACCCAAATAGACCATAAGCAGAAATCTTAAGTGTCCTTTTATACTAATATACCTACAGAGGGTAACAAACTACTAAAGATATAGGATATATTAAAGGTTTATATAAAAATTCAAACAGCATATTTAGTTTGAATAAATAATATCTATAATTAATTTTTATGGCTAAGATAGAAGAAAAAAATAAAAATAAATAAAAAGATAATAGCATTACCCAATGATAACTGAAGCTGTTGTGCTGATAATAAATTAACCAGAGAAAGAATAATAGATAAGAGAACAGATGATTCCATTTTGAAAGATCAAAACAAACTGAGGTAAATCTGCAGCAGATTATAAGCATCAGTGGTGACTGGATTTAAGGGGGGGGGGGGGTCTGGGGAGTATTCTTGTAAATTCCCCTGTTGGGGATTGCAGACTAGTTAATTAATTAAAAAAAAAAACTAGATTTGGTAAAAAATGTTTAAGATTCTAATTGTTATTAAATATATACAAAAAAACATAATTGGAAATCCCAATGATCTTAGCTGTAAATCCCACAGCATCTATTCTTTAGTTAAATAAAGATGTCTAAAAAATAATAATTATGTAGTTGTAAGAATAAGATTAAGATAGAAAAACATTATAATTCACCAAGGCCAATTGAATTCTCAAACAATGACATTTTGAATTTTTATTTTTTATATGCTTAAGTCCATTTGAAGGGTGAAGTGAAATAGAATACATAATTATATGTGTAGGCAAGCAGGTATTACTTCTTTACACGATGACCTTGTTCAATTTGAAATAGTTTGGCCCGGGCTATTATTCTTATTAATAAAAGGACCAAACCAACGTTCACGTCACCTAATAGCTTGCCTATTAATATATAGGTTAGTACAGTAGAAATTAAGCTTAGTGAGAAGGTAATTTTTAACTATTGAAATCTCCACCAATTTGTTTTCAGTTCCATTAAAACCACTTCTTGGAAGTAGCTGATCAATTTGGTCCCTGTTGTGGTTTTCTATATTAAGCAGAACAGAAATTACGAGGGAACAAAAAGGAAACAAAGAAAAATCAATGTGTAACACATATGATATTTTTTGAAGTTATAAGAAGGTATAAAATTTGATCAAATCAACAAATGTATAGAGTTCAGAAGGGTCATATAAATTTATAATTTATCTTTTATATAATCGAGTAGTGTCCCAACAACGACGGCGACAACGACTTACCTCTAAATGATTTATAACGTTAAAAATTAGTGCACCATAAGCTGGGATTGAACCAGTGACCTCCAGCGTAAGAAGCGAGACCGCTAGCAATGAGCTACCAAACCAGATTGAAACTTTCTATTTAAACAGTATAATATCTATTTATTACAATATTCTTCTATTTATTATAAATTTTTTAAATAATCCAAATTACAATTATCAATAACTACGGGAGACATACAGAGAAAAATACACCCCCGCACCGGGAATCGAACCACGGGACCTCTGTTTACCGTACAGGTGCTCTTACCATCTGAGCTATACG
>KZ651308.1:633711-679903 GCA_001010745.2 Gerris buenoi | reverse complement strand
ATTTGTGTCCCAGCACACTATGTCCGACTTTGGACCTGTCCAGTCTGTATTGAGTGAGCTTTATATTATCTTTCTGTCGTGTATCAAAGTGGTGAGTGTCTTTTATTTTATCTATACTATTTACCCTACTTTTTACAAACTTTAAACAATAAAAAATATAAATACTATAAAATGTTAAGATTTTTAGTCGTAAAAAAAGTGGGCGACAATGTTCCGTCTGCTTTGCTCCTGCAAGTATTCTGACGGCTTTTTTTTGCTTTCTGAAGATTTCTTGGGACTCCGCATGACCCCACATCAGAACTCCATACGTCATGTGACTCTCAAAAAGAGCATGATATGCCGGCTTCATAGCCTCTTCTGGCAGATACTTCCTTAGCGTGTTAAGTAGGAATAACTGAGATGAAAGCTTCTTCTGTACTTTTCCTATTTGATTCTTCCAAGTTAATTTGGAGTCAAGAGTTAGTCCTAAAAATTTAATTGACTTGGCTTCTCCACTAGATCTGAGAGTAAACATGATTTCTTGGGTTTTTTCGTCATTTAAGAAAAAACCATTGCTAGTAAACCATTCTTTGGTACTTTCATTTAGCCTTCTTATACTAACTAGGCAATTTTCTACATCACTACTCGTCGACATGATGATTGAATCATCACAGTACCCCACTGTTTTGTTAGAAGTTCCTGATCTTATTGTTTCCATGTAAGAATGGTAATCATTTATGGTAATGAGGAACAGTGTTCCTCCTAGATGAGAGCCTTGAGGTACACCTTGTTTGACCGGTAAGTATCCAGAACTGCTATTATTTAAGCTTACGTATTGTATTCTATTTGTTAAATAGCTTTCTAACAACTTTAATGCAACATCTGTTATATTGTATCGTTTGAGTTTTGCTATGAGGACATCATGTGGAACCAGATCGAAAGCTTTACTAAGGTCACAGCTTGCTAGGAGAGTACTCTTCCTCTCTTCAAAACCCTCTATAATGGTGCTTACTACAGAAAGAACAGCATCAACCGTCGACTTGCCGCTTCTATATCCGAACTGTGATTTTGTGAACAAATCATTATCTTCAAAGTAGCTTTGTAGCTGCTTATTTACAACAATTTCCAGAACCTTGGAAATGACAGGGATAATAGCGATAGGTCTATAGCTTCCTGGGTCAGATTTGTCTCCTTTTTTGTGGATCGGTATTACTCTTGTTATTTTGAAGGCCTCAGGGTATATTCCGGTTCTCAAGCATCTGTTTATTATATATGTGAGGGGCTCACTTATGCTATTGATGATTTGTTTTAGCATGTGGTTAGAGAGGCCATAGGCATCCTGGCTTTTGGAATTAGATATTGCTCTTACTATGTTAACAATCTCTGATGAACTGATGCCGGAACCTCCAAAAACCGACAGCCCGTTACTTGTGGTTGTTGCTGTTTTTGCCGCTTTCTCAGCTTTCCTTATATTTTTTTCGATATCTCCTCTATGGTGTTAATGAAATAATCATTGACCTTCTTCGGTTGAAGATTATTTTCCACTGGTAATTTGCTGTTACATTGGAGTTCATTAATTACTTTCCAAGATTCGGACGTAGTGTTCTTGCTATTCCTTATTCTATCAGCGTAATAATTCTTTCTAGCTTTTTTAAGTAATCTTCTATATTTAAGTTTTTCTTTTTTATATTCTCCGTCCAAATTTACATCAAAGGCTTGATTGATATCATATAGAGATAGGAGTTTACTCTTAAGTTTTTTAAGTTCCTCGGAGTACCAGGGTATCTTTTTAGAAAAGTTTTTGCTATTACAAATTTTCTTTTCAGGAAAAGAGTTATCATAATACCATTTGATTGTAGCTAAGAAATGAGATACTTGATAATCGAAATCGCCACTTTGAAACATTGGACCCCAGTCTGTTCTATCTAGCAGGGATTTAAAAAATTCAAGACCGTATTGAGTTATCGGTCGTACTTTCCTGTACTTCTTGGTCTCTTTCTTTATATTTCTTATCTTTATCAGGATGTCAGAATGGTCTGCTAATTTACCCGCAATTTCATACGAAATTCTTTCTGCGATATTAGTAAAAACATTATCGAGGCAATGCTTACCTCTAGTCGGCTCGTTAACAATCTTATGTAAATTAAATTCAAGAAGAGCATTTGTAACTCTCCTTACGTCCGGTTTATCACTATGAAAGTAAAGATTAAAATCCCCACATAGTATAATGTTGCTATTTTTTGATGCTAATGGCTGCAGGGCTTCCGTAAGAGTTTGTAGGTATACATCTTTGGAGCCTTTGTCGGATCTATAATTAGAGATTATGACTATTTTTGAATTTGTCAGCATAATTCCAGATAATTCGCAGTGGAGCTCAGCAGTTTTTAAGCTGTCTAGTTCCACAGCCTCAATCCCATCTCTTACATAAACAGCGGTGCCTCCATGAATATGTGTTTTTCTACAAAAATAGGATTGAAGATGAAATTGGTTTAATTTATAATTGATTATCTCATGTTCCGTGAGCNGCACCTGTACGGTAAACAGAGGTCCCGTGGTTCGATTCCCGGTGCGGGGGTGTATTTTTCTCTGTATGTCTCCCGTAGTTATTGATAATTGTAATTTGGATTATTTAAAATTTAATCTTTCCGTAGTAATAAAACTACCAAAAATTTAAAATTTGAAGGTATACATTTTTTGATCATATTTTATTCTGCCCGTTATCACGGGCATAACGGCTAGTCTTTTATAATTTATTAAAGAAGAACAATTGTCCTGCTAATACTCATAATAGTGTTGTCGGAATGCGTAAAAATAAAGGACATAAGTATTTTAGAAATTATAAACAAGTCAATCATATTCAAGCAGAATAAAATAAAATTACTCCAATTTAATTTTTGGCACTCAAATTAGTAGTGAATTAGATTCATAAATCAATGAACAATGATCTGCGCAGTGCAACTCATGATAGACTAAAAAAGTTCAATACAATTCAAACTAGATACATGAAATGAAAATCTTTTTATTTGTTGAGATCACATCTCTGTGATATACAAAAGTCAGATATAAATAAATAATAGTGACAAAGAACAATAACATCATTAATTAATAAATGGTTAAAATTAATCATAAATAAAATAAATAACAACATAAAAAATTACACATTAAAATCAAGTAAAAAGTACTCTTTTGTGCTGTACAAAGGATTTTTTAAAAGAAACGATTTAATATAAATGTTAAATTTGTCTAGAGGTAAACACTTTACCTTTGGATGCAATTTATTATAAAATTTGTGTCCCAGCACACTATGTCCGACTTTGGACCTGTCCAGTCTGTATTGAGTGAGCTTTATATTATCTTTCTGTCGTGTATCAAAGTGGTGAGTGTCTTTTATTTTATCTATACTATTTACCCTACTTTTTACAAACTTTAAACAATAAAAAATATAAATACTATAAAATGTTAAGATTTTTAGTCGTAAAAAAAGTGGGCGACAATGTTCCGTCTGCTTTGCTCCTGCAAGTATTCTGACGGCTTTTTTTTGCTTTCTGAAGATTTCTTGGGACTCCGCATGACCCCACATCAGAACTCCATACGTCATGTGACTCTCAAAAAGAGCATGATATGCCGGCTTCATAGCCTCTTCTGGCAGATACTTCCTTAGCGTGTTAAGTAGGAATAACTGAGATGAAAGCTTCTTCTGTACTTTTCCTATTTGATTCTTCCAAGTTAATTTGGAGTCAAGAGTTAGTCCTAAAAATTTAATTGACTTGGCTTCTCCACTAGATCTGAGAGTAAACATGATTTCTTGGGTTTTTTCGTCATTTAAGAAAAAACCATTGCTAGTAAACCATTCGTTGGTACTTTCATTTAGCCTTCTTATACTAACTAGGCAATTTTCTACATCACTACTCGTCGACATGATGATTGAATCATCACAGTACCCCACTGTTTTGTTAGAAGTTCCTGATCTTATTGTTTCCATGTAAGAATGGTAATCATTTATGGTAATGAGGAACAGTGTTCCTCCTAGATGAGAGCCTTGAGGTACACCTTGTTTGACCGGTAAGTATCCAGAACTGCTATTATTTAAGCTTACGTATTGTATTCTATTTGTTAAATAGCTTTCTAACAACTTTAATGCAACATCTGTTATATTGTATCGTTTGAGTTTTGCTATGAGGACATCATGTGGAACCAGATCGAAAGCTTTACTAAGGTCACAGCTTGCTAGGAGAGTACTCTTCCTCTCTTCAAAACCCTCTATAATGGTGCTTACTACAGAAAGAACAGCATCAACCGTCGACTTGCCGCTTCTATATCCGAACTGTGATTTTGTGAACAAATCATTATCTTCAAAGTAGCTTTGTAGCTGCTTATTTACAACAATTTCCAGAACCTTGGAAATGACAGGGATAATAGCGATAGGTCTATAGCTTCCTGGGTCAGATTTGTCTCCTTTTTTGTGGATCGGTATTACTCTTGTTATTTTGAAGGCCTCAGGGTATATTCCGGTTCTCAAGCATCTGTTTATTATATATGTGAGGGGCTCACTTATGCTATTGATAATTTGTTTTAGCATGTGGTTAGAGAGGCCATAGGCATCCTGGCTTTTGGAATTAGATATTGCTCTTACTATGTTAACAATCTCTGATGAACTGATGCCGGAACCTCCAAAAACCGACAGACTGTTACTTGTGGTTGTTGCTGTTTTTGCCGCTTTCTCAGCTTTCCTTATATTTTTATTTATTTTTTTCGATATCTCCTCTATGGTGTTAATGAAATAATCATTGACCTTCTTCGGTTCAAGATTATTTTCCACTGGTAATTTGCTGTTACATTGGAGTTCATTAATTACTTTCCAAGATTCGGACGTAGTGTTCTTGCTATTCCTTATTCTATCAGCGTAATAATTCTTTCTAGCTTTTTTAAGTAATCTTCTATATTTAAGTTTTTCTTTTTTATATTCTCCGTCCAAATTTACATCAAAGGCTTGATTGATATCATATAGAGATAGGAGTTTACTCTTAAGTTTTTTAAGTTCCTCGGAGTACCAGGGTATCTTTTTAGAAAAGTTTTTGCTATTACAAATTTTCTTTTCAGGAAAAGAGTTATCATAATACCATTTGATTGTAGCTAAGAAATGAGATACTTGATAATCGAAATCGCCACTTTGAAACAGCGGACCCCAGTCTGTTCTATCTAGCAGGGATTTAAAAAATTCAAGACCGTATTGAGTTATCGGTCGTACTTTCCTGTACTTCTTGGTCTCTTTCTTTATATTTCTAATCTTTATCAGGATGTCAGAATGGTCTGCTAATTTACCCGCAATTTCATACGAAATTCTGTCTGCGATATTAGTAAAAACATTATCGAGGCAATGCTTACCTCTAGTCGGCTCGTTAACAATCTTATGTAAATTAAATTCAAGAAGAGCGTTTGTAACTCTCCTTACGTCCGGTTTATCACTATGAAAGTAAAGATTAAAATCCCCACATAGTATAATGTTGCTATTTTTTGATGCTAATGGCTGCAGGGCTTCCGTAAGAGTTTGTAGGTATACATCTTTGGAGCCTTTGTCGGATCTATAATTAGAGATTATGACTATTTTTGAATTTGTCAGCATAATTCCAGATAATTCGCAGTGGAGCTCAGCAGTTTTTAAGCTGTCTAGTTCCACAGCCTCAATCCCATCTCTTACATAAACAGCGGTGCCTCCATGAATATGTGTTTTTCTACAAAAATAGGATTGAAGATGAAATTGGTTTAATTTATAATTGATTATCTCATGTTCCGTGAGCCAGTGTTCAACGACTACCAGTATACAGGTGCTAAGGCCAACGTTTTTAGCTGTGACGTTTATAAACAAAACACAAAACCCTATTAAAAATAGACATAGCACTTACATGGGATCATTTTACCTATTTGGGTACTGTTAATTTACCAGTAAAACAAAAAAATTCACATAATCTCGATTTTTATATAGTGAGGTTGAGGTAGCGAGGGAGCCAGCGTGACTGGGGGGTTCTAGGCGCTTGCCCAGCTACAGGGACTCGAGGTCATCCTGTGCCATATATATGATTCTCTGAATTGCATCTATGAATCGCTGACGGAGTAGGGCAGGAACCCCCTATGGGGTACTCTTCCCCCCTGCTTTTACGCACGCTTATGTAGCTTACTAATGAATACACCATACTTGCTTTGGCGGTATAATGTACAAATGTATGATGTGTGAAGTAGCTGCCAAAAAGACGGCTTGATAGCTAGGTTCGAACAAGTGGTTCGTCCTACCTGTTCTAGTAGGAAGTACTAGATTTTAGATTACTACTACTAATATTAGTGAAAGGTCATTCTGATCTGTCTTTATGAGGTTTACAAGCCTGCCAATCTAAACAAATATTAAAGCAAAAAAAAAAAAAAAAAGATCGATTCAAAGGCATATGACATATTTAAAAATCCTCCTTATCATATAAATGTTGTAAAATTTGACGAATCCACTGCATGGGTAAACTTTATAGTAGATGTCAGAAAACCAAAAACAGTGGGCGCTCTTTAACCTGGCATGTTCAGGACCACTGCCTAACATTATCGAATTAAAGCAGCGAAAATGCTGCTTCTTGATTTATATACGTACTATAACTCAATCCATTCTTTAAGAATTATTTCGAATCAAATATTGTAGATATAGGGCAGAAAAAAATTGATTGTCAATTGGTGTGGCACATAGCTTCCTCGCATCCTATCATGTAAGATATAGGGCAGAAAAAAATTGATTGTCAATTGGTGTGGCACATAGCTTCCTCGCATCCTATCATGTACTTTATTGTTATGTTAACAATAACATTATTTTTATATTACTGTATTGTTATATTCTTTATTGTGTAAAAACTATTAATAGTTTTAGCAATCTTTAACACTTCATAGGTCACTGTTTGTTTCACAAAAAAAATTATATTTGAAAAAAATGTTTGACATTTACTCAAGTTATCGTCGCACGTTTCAAGGATTCGCGGACACATAGATTGAAGACAGAAAAAAGACCATAAATGTTCCCTTCCAAAAATGTCAAAAAGATTTCTGTCTTAGAATTTTTAAAATCGGAGACAAAATTTTTTTATTCTCAAAAGTGAACGCAATGCTTCCGTCAGCTTCGGTAGGCTTGGAAGCAATAGTATAGTTTGAGCTAGTCACAACCATTGGCTTATAATTTATCAGTTTTTTTACTTATTTATTTCTTTCATCCCCATATTATTAAAAAATAGGCAATATTTAAAAATTAAAAATTTTTACATTAAAATAAAAAAAAGGATATATATAATAAATATAAAAGATTAAAATACATGAATTAAAATAAAAATATTTTTATGGCCAAACTATGAGTCGGATCCAAGGCATGAAAGGATAAATTCTTGTGTACACTCCAGGAGTGTTGGCAAGAGCACACATTCTTCCAAAAGAGACAATACCAATCTGGATTTTCTGGCAAGTAGTAGAGTTGATCACCATGGGTCCACCACTGTCACCCTGTAAAAGTGTATTCAAAAATAATTATCAAAGGTAACCAAAATTTGGGGCTTTTTACATATTTTAATAAAAAAAACAAAAAAACAGTTGATCACTTAATTGATTTAATAGATATAGCTAACTAAGATAGATAGAGAACAATATATATTAAACATAAATTGTATTTCATGGATATAATGCAATATTTAATAAACATATAATTATTATAACAAATAAATTAAACTGGGTAGAACAAGATCATTACAATATTTTTAAACTCAAAATTATTAATGCTGATCTCAGAAGAGAAAATATGTTAATTCAAAAGGACCATTTTGAAAAACTCCACCATATACAAGGGTTTGTTTGTATCTGTTTCCTAATTCTAGTAAAATTATCAGGATAACCAACTCCAATTTTACAATTGGAGTAGCATTTATGGAAATATTATGTTTTAATAATTTTATGATGATTAATTACTTGCTTATTGTTGACGAACAAATTTTCTGAAGCTTAAAAAGTAAAAATCCAAGTTGAAGAGTTGAAACATGAAAGTATTAGACAAATTGCTCAGTAAATATGACCATCATTAAAGTAAAGTTATTTCACAGAGGTAAATGTGAAATGTAAATAAGAAGACCCTTCTGCCTTCTAATGAACTATAGTTAAAATAACCAGGACCTAATGTAAAATAATTTAGTGCATTCATTACAATTGTGAATAATCCCCAACCATATACACTACTAGACAAATAACCATACAAACCGAAAGTATGAAGCAGCCACTTCACTTTTAATTAATACTAAATAAATTAACTATAATTGTAGCGTATGCTTACAGAACAAGAGTCCTTGCCACCTTCTTTCTCTCCAGCACATATCATTGTATTAGAGTTGATACCATTTGGTATATTTAATGAAGTACCAAGAAGTTTCTTACATTCACTTGAAGCAACTAGAGATATATCGACAGCTAGCAATCTGGAACTCGTTTCACCAACTAAAAAGTTAATATTTATGCTTCATAAAAGAAGAAAAATTTTTTTTGAAATTAATATTTAATACAATTTTTATTTTATTTTATTTTTTTTTTAATTGGTTTTCACTCATATATTTTACCAAAATCAGTTCGGCCCCATCCAGTTACAGTAGCTCGAGGTACTGGAACTTCAGGTTCAGTTTGGAGACAAACAGGACCTACCCAAAAATTAAAGGAGAGGTATCTTTCAAGTCTGAACAGAGCTATATCATTATATGAAGCTGGTGGCTTGAAATCAGGGTGGATGATTCTCTGAATTATTCTCAGGGTTTCTGGTTTTGCATCATCAGCTTCACTCTGTAAATCAATGTCGCCAACTTTTACCCAACTAGCTTTTTGCCTAAAACACAAAATATCAACTATACTCATAAACCATACCATCACCCCTTATTTCTATTACTGCAAAAAGAAAGCAGTCTAGTAGTTCCTACTAGAACGGGTAGGACAAACCACTCGTTCAAACCTAGTAATTAGGCCACAACGTTGGTGGAGAGTTCCAGCTACTTCACACATCATAAATTTGCACATTGTTTCTTGCGCTCTTCTAGTACTGCTTAGGAAAGGGAAAGTTTCAGCAGGGTATTTTGAAGTGTACATGCAGTTCATTCAAAAATTAGGTATTATGAGGTAGGACATGTTTAACCCGTCCTCAAACAGGACGATGCTTTTTTTTGAACCTACTAGTCTTTAGGTTTAGTTAATTAATCACGTGTTATTATTAACTTTATTTATAAGAAAAATGTATTTATATAATGAGGACAGTGGCGCACCCAGGGGGGGGGGGGCTGAAGGGGCTAAAGCCCCCCCCCCAGAACCTCCAAGAAAATATAAAAAATTAAGATAATACTATTTACTGATCNTACGAACTTAAAATAAGTAATTTGCTTCAAACTAAGCGACACAGATATTTTTAACAAAATCTATTTTTCAAGACTGTCAATGTGACATATCAAAACATCAAAAAATAATTATTTGAAAATAAACAAATATAAATAATATGCCGCCACAGTTGTACTTTTTTTTGGGGGGGGGGGAGCTGCTTTGTTGAATGAATACTCTACTTTGTTAGACTATGAATCCCCCCCCCTCACAAACCTAAACTGGCATAGAATATGCCCTCCCCCCCAGACGTAGCCGCTGGATATGCCACTGTTCCTAGTGTTTTTACCTAATATAATACTTACTGCTCATAAAACTTATTTTTATATAGACTTCACTTATCCCCTCCCCCGGTCATCACTTTTTTTTGGCCTGGGTTTTAGCCCCCCCCTAGAGAAGAATCCTGGGTGCGCCACTGAATGAGGAAATTAAAAATGAGGAACATGGTATTATATTCTAAAATCAAAAAGTTCTTTCTTTCTTTTTAATAATTTATTTACTCTGGCCTAGCAAGGAGGTTAATTAACAGTTTTACAGAATTGTTATAGCTATCCCTTCCTTGCTAAGTAGTTTTGATGTTAAAGTTGCACAAATTTTAGTACTATCCAGATGTTCACAAAATTTCGCTGAGAACTGGTGTAAGCTTGTGCATTTAACATTGTATAAACACATTGTCTCTAAAATATGGAAAACTGTCAGGGGTACTATGCACCTATTGCAAATGGGTGGAGGTTCCTGTTTCATTAAATGACCATGCAAGTGTTCACGAGGGTGTGTCCAATTCTTAGACTCCCCACTATAACTTTTAGTGATGGTAAAGTAAAGAAAATTATCAATGGTATTGTTGTCCCGGACATCCCTTAGTTTGACTTGGCTGGGTGGTACATCCTTCCACATCTGTTCCTATTTTGCTGATAACCGCCCCTCCAGTTCTACCTTCAAATCTGTTCAGCTGGCAAAAGTTAAACTAGGAGGTAACACGATGTCATGATCTTCACAGCCCGATAAGCTCTTTCATTTCCTGGTTAGGGAACCACAAGAATTTTTTCACAGGTAGTCTTTAGCAATGATAATGATTTGGCACATGGCATGTCATATAATTGAAATAAAGTAGTCACCAAGTCTATGAATATGCATAAACTTCTGAATATACAAATAAACTTTTGCAGGCTTGAGACTATAATTTTAATCATAAACTAATGTTACGACCAAATTTGGGTAGATGAGAGTTTAGCCCAAATACTCGACTTAATTTCCAAAGACTACTTAATTCAAAATTGTATCTAAAATTATTTTTATTAAAATTAAAAAAAAAATGAAAAATCATAAGTGAAATACAGCAAATCCTAGCCAATGTCATTTCGCTTATTTGAAATTCAAAATTTGTTACATACTTGGTAGATGCAGCTTTGATTATTATTTGCTCTAGATCTAGATGATGGGAGGGGATGTACTTTAGAACTATTAGTTTATAGGAGTACCATTAGTGTAATAAGGGTTCAACATCCCAAATTTTTTCGGACATTTGCTTTAGAGTAACAGCAAATCCAAGGACATGCCATTGACTTAGGATTAAATGTCAAGGACTTCATGCATTTTTTTGCTAGTTTATTAAAGTAAATCCACACTTTTAAGTCCAAAATGCTTAAATCTATCCACCTCAGGTTATAAAAAGACAAACCTTTTACCCAGCATGATTTTCAGCACAATGAGCAGCACTAAGAATAAAATTATTGCTGATTACACTACCTCCACAGCTCCATTTAGCAGAACTCATAGAATTTCCATAACCAATTAAAGCCTGTAAAATAAAAATCTTTCTTACAAATTACAATAATATTAGGCAAATGTTTTAAATAAAATGTATTTATTATAAAAAGAGCAGATGAGACTGCCAAGATAAAATTTTATAAATAAATACAAACTAACCATGTGTCTGTGTGAACCAGGAGGCACTGGATAGCCCCCCGCAATTGCATAAGCAAAATTAATTTTTTGTTCTGTAGATTGAACATATTTTTTAGAAATATAATAGCACATTGAGGGCTGAGTGCATTCTAGAAAAAAAAAATATATATATAATAATACAAATTCTTAACACACTCTGTAATAAGTATTATTATAACATAAGAATGTTAATAAAACAAGGATATGAATATCTTAATTCAGAGGTAAGACAGTGAGATCCTGTAACTTAACTGGGTGGGGCTATTAGTGTTGACCCACTAATTGCCCAGTTTTTTTCTAGAGTATACTGGTACTGATTAGACTGTGAGGATGAACCACTTGTTCAAACCTAGCAGTCAGGCCACATTGGGCCCATTTTACTAAACTAACCCTGTGGTAGAAGAGTTCCAGACACTGCTATCTGACCACATGCCTTGAAGTCAATCTGAAACGTCATTCCCCATTCTGATGTTTTTTCAGGACTTATTTTTAATTATATTATTTTATTATATTTAATTATAATATGTATTAAGAAGTATAATCTGTGCCGAATGTTTTTTTTTTTTTCTATTTATGTTTCAAATAATAAAATGTGGAAAACTTTTATTCACAATGTAACTACATTTTGGTAGCTCACCATCGAGACTCACACCCAGGACATTAAGTGGCAGAATGAACTCCTGGGTGTCTTAAATTAGAACTATTTTTATAAATATTATAAAAGGCTTTTTAAAACAATGCTGTCATGAGGCTTGGAAATGTATATGTTACAAAATATTACAATTTTAATTATGAAAAAGTAGTTAATTTTTAATTATTTAAATTTATTGTAAATATTTCTCACACCAGAAATGGCAAAACTTATATAAAAGCATGCTCTTGGTGGTATGAAATATTTAAAATGGTTGCAATTTACCTGGAGTTGATATTCTGTTAGAATTTGGGGAATGATTTTTGGGAGGGCAACACAGTACAGGCTGAGTATTATTAAAACTACAGACTTGAGGCCTTGCAATTCTCAAGTCTCCTAAAGCTGAACACATGTCTGGTGTTGTGCAAACCCAGTCATCTTGGCAATTAGCACCTAAAAAAATAGGCACAAAAAAAGTTTCACAAAAATAAATTTAAAAAAAACTTGCATGCAGAAAGTAGTTAGTTTCAATTGAGATTAAATTATTAATTAACTGATGCTGAATAAAAAAAATATATATATTTATCTTAATCAGTTAGGCTGTCAATGAACTGATAACAGATAACATGTTTTAATTTTATTCAGTAAATAGAGCTAGCAAAATAGTAAATAAATAGGAATAGCTACCAGAGCTGATATCAAATTCATGACTGCAAAGGAAGGCTAAATCACTTTAAATAAGAATGTTAAGATTATATATGTATATAATAAAAAGAAATTAATACAACTCATTCTCAATAAAACATTAATAACTGAAGGAAAACATCTTTTATCAAAAATATTCTTTTTTAAGTTTTCGTAGTAATCATACTATGGAAATTTTAAATTTTAATTTAAATCAAATTATAATTATTAATAACATTTATTTGACAGAGGAAATTATTCTTCAGTGTAGCTCAGTTAGTTAGAGCACTATAATGGAAATATAGAGGCCCGTGGTTCGAGTCCCGGCGCTGTAGTCAATCTTTCTCTGTCTGACTTCCGTTGTTAATAATAATTATTATATTATTATTATAATTATTATAGTATTATTATTATTATTATATAATTTGATTTAAATTAAAATTCAAACATACATTTTTTATGGGATAATGTGAGGTGAAGAAATATAATTATAGTAAGAGACAATTTTACCTTGAGGTAAATCTAGATGAGCTGATAAAAATTGAACTAAGGTGAGTAAATGGTATAAGAAAGCAAACAATTCCATTTCCATAGATCACTAGGAAATGTGAGAGGTCCTTGAACTAGTGAATATCCCTAATGAGAAACAGCATTAGGAAAAAAAATACTATGATTAAGGCATGAGATAAAAAAAAAAAAATAAAAAATAATAATTAAATGAAGCCCTTGTTCAAATTTACGTTATAATAATAGACTAATTTGAGAGAAAACAATTATTTCATAAAGTAAATACTACTCTAAAGATATAAAGACAACTGGACTTAATGCAAGGGAGGGATGGTTGTGGAGGGGAAATCAAGGTGTGTTCATTAACCTAAAACCAGTTTTAGAAATAAATTCTTATTTTAACCTACCTGACAAACGGGTTCAAACATTTCAAATCATTTCCTCTCAGAAATCAGTGTTCTTTTAATTATAAATCTCACTACTTAACTTTCAATGGATCAGAGCTATAGGAGAAGGAAGAACAAGGAAAAACATTATGATCAAGAGCAATAATCCTCATCAAATAGGTCTCTACAATCAAATATACATTGTGTTTGAAATTTAAATAAATAACTAGGTTTATGTCATTTCCTCATTTTTCCTTCATACTACTCAGTATATGTATATCATAGGATTGTATACAGTATATGTATAACACTAGGTGTACAGTAAGATTTACTAAAGTTTTGACTTGACACTCAGATTGGCCAACCTAAATTATGAAAAAAATAATGCCACTAAGCCTGTAGGAGGGGTGGGGCTGGTGACATTTTTGTTTGCAAAGTTGGCCTACCTTCTAAAATTCAAAATCCTGACTTCTCACTGGCTCCCGACGGATTTTACCGTGCTGTCAAAAGTCAAAACTTTAGTAAATCTTACTGTAGGCTGCTTACACCTAAGCCCTCAGTAAATAAAATGTTAAGTGAGAAACAATCTTGAAATTATTTAAAGTTTAAAATTCAAAATCAACTTTTAAAAAAATAAAATCCTTATTATATATTAGATTTCATTTTGTTTGAGTGTGTGTGGATGGCTGTTGTCAAAATCTTTGGAGGGCTAATTAACCTTCGTCTAGTCATCCAATGAGCTGAAACTTGGCACATAGACTCTACACCAACAAACCTAAAAATTGTATCATATTTAAGGGTTATTATGATAATTATTAATAAAATAATAAATATACAGTAGAACCCCGGAAATCTGAACTAATTGGGACCAGTGTTGGTTCGGATTTCTGAATTGTTCGGATTATCAGGATGTCTGGTTTTATTGTCAATTAAAATAATTAAATTGTTGCTGGTATAGTTTATAGGTATATTCTCACGTTCCAGCACGAGAAATACCTAGTATTTCTGTTAAAAGAAAGAGATATAGAATAATTATAATTAAGTTTAAACGTTGACAAACCTTTTTCGGTATTTGGTTCCATAGAAATGTAGGGGGGCAAGTATAAAGGTTGGGTATTTCTAGAAATGCATTAAATATGACTAAGAATAGGAGAAGATTTTAAGAAACATGTAGACGTGGCTAAACTCAATCCCAGGAAATTTCACAAAGCCGTAAGTGTGTAATGTCTTAACTAAAACAACAGTTCTGTGAAACATTATATCCTCATTTAAAACCTTTATCAGCTCACAATACTGCAGTCAGTTTTACATCTTCTGAACAGTTCACATCTTTTAATTTTTGTTAGAAGAGTTTTTTTTTTTTTTTAATACATTTTATTCGTTCAATAAATTAAACATTTTTTTACCACTAGGTACCTGAAACTACAGGAAACACTTCTATGTAATATGTATGTTATTAACATCAATAACAATCATTATTCGAATTAAGATGTCACGGAAATACACTATTTTTAAATTACAGCATATACTAACCCTTACATGCTTTTCTTTTCTTTTTTTTTAACCCTAAAAGTTGTTCGGAATACCATGGTTTTCAGATTTGCAGGGTTCGGATTTTTGGGGTTCTACTGTAATTAAATATAAAAGGTGCAGTCAGGGCTCAGTGCTAATCTCCAAGACAAGGCTCAGTCTTTATCGAATAACCCTTGATTAACATTGACTGATTTGAGAGACAATACAGTCGAGATTTGCTTCATTTATACACATAAGATTTGTACACGGGGAAAAAATGGATTTTACTCAAGAACACAAAAATTAATATTTTTCCTCTTCAATACTCTATCTTGGGACACACCCATCTTGAGATTTTTTTCTTTTAAGAAGTATAAGGTATAGTCGGAAAAGAGTCAACCAAGTGACTGATTGTTGAAAGGGCAAGGGCAGGCTTAAAAAAACAGGAAGAGAGCTATAATTAGTAATTAATAACTTAAATAAGAAATATGAACTAATTTCCATAATATAGTGGAACAAGAATTTCTTTATTTTATTTTATTTTTGTTTGAACAGAAAGACCATAAAAAGTGGCCGACTTATTATAAACCAGAGTCTGGTTATCTAAATTACATTGAGAGAATAGTTTTTAAAGACTAACTTTGGTTATACCTCATTTAGATTAATTGTCAAACTATCTTTAAAGACTAAGGTTTTTTTTTTTCCAACTTACACAATATTTTCTCTCCATTAATAATATTAATTTCTCCAACATAAATATTTAAATAAATAATGAACTTACAGTCCATATTTCTTTAAACAATAAATGCCTGACTTGAGGTGTACTGACTTACTGTTGGAAAAATTATTTTATAATAAATAATTATTTCCCATTTAATTATAATTATTCTCTTCTATTGTTATTTTTCTTGAGGTTTATTCTTTCATTTTTCCTCATACTATCCAATTTTTTTTTCTTCTCTTCTGCAGTAGTTGGGTCCATTAAGGAAATAAAAACTCACTTTTGCAATATTTCGACCCCTCCTTGGGTCATTCTCAAGCTGGAATCTATTTTTTTTAATTTTTTTATGATAAACTACACCACTATTATTTTCAATCCCTGAAAAACCTATAAGTTTAGTCAAGATAGTGGTGACCAGAAGTGAAAAATCCTTCTAAAATATCTCTTCTAGATTTACACCTTGAGGTTTATACTTTATTTTAGGTTTGCTTCTCATTAATTGTAATTCTTATTATTTCTATTTTATCTTTTTAAATATTATGTATCGATCACTAGATACTTAAGTATAATTAGGTATCTCACTTGCCAACCTCGATTTGCACAACATTAGATTTGACAAGTAAAATACACAAACATTTTTGAAAAATTACTTTTAGTTACACCGGTAAGCAAGGCAATAGTTGAATGTTGCTTTTTTAAGGATGCATATTTTTAATTAAATCAGCTCTTGGAGAGTTTAATCATAACAGATTTGTAATATGCTATTTCTTAAATTTATATTTAATGTGTCCGAAATTTAGACTAGACATTACATAAAGACTTCTACATAAAGACTAGACTAGTTAAGAGGTTAAGATCATCGACTGTGTTTTTCTCCAGTGTGTGATAGCGACTTATCATAGAAGAGTTGTAGTTCAATAACCAAACAACGTCTTAACACAAAATAACTGTTAATTGCTACAATTGACCGGTTTCGGCTGTTCTAATGCAGCCTTCTTTAGATAATCTGACTTGCATTTTTTGAGTCTCCTTATAACCTACACAGATTATCTGAAGAAGGCTGCATTAGAACAGCCGAAACCGGTCAATTGTAGCAAATGCAGTTATTTTGTGTGAAGACGTTGTTTGGTTATTGAACTACACCTCTTCTATGAAGAGGTTAATGCACACAATAGAAATAATAATAATAAAAAAATAAATAAATAAATACTTGTGTGAACATACCATAATAAAAGTCACCAGCTATTATTAACAAATGACTCATAATTTGTATTTTAATAATAATTAAAATTAAGAAACATTCATTTTTTTTACATTGAAATATTTAATATTAGCTCAATTTTTAAATAGTACAGTGACTGATAAAACAATAAAGTATATTTATTTCCCTCATTATTTACATTATAACTTTATTATAAATTAAAATAGCATTTAAAATACAGATACTTAGTTTAAAACAAAAAGTAAAAAAAAGTCACTAGCCTTTTTCACAGATTGTACAAAATAAAAAAATAAAAATGAATGTAATTCACAAAATTTAATCCATCTTTTACAAAACATTTTAAAATAGATTTCGGCAAATGGGGCAGGTTGATTTGTTGCTAGATGTAAACCACTTATACTGAAAAAAAAAAATAATAAAATAAAATAATAAATATAATAAAATTAAAAAATAAATAAACAATACTATAATAAACAGCTTGGTTTCCCGGTGAAATCCGCGTCACGAAGGGGTTGAAGTCCAACGTTTCGCTTCCACTGCTGGAATCTTCAAGGTGTGGTGCATCGTGGTGTTGACTCGAAGCAAACACAGGATGTACTCATGTTTAGGAAACCAGTATAAATACGCAGTTCTTCTCTCCAGTCCCCAGTACATCCTGTGTTTGCTTCGAGTCAACACCACGGTGCACCACACCCCTGAAGATGCTTCCAGCAGTGAAAGCGAAACGTCGGACTTCAACCCATTCGTGACGCGGATTTCACCGGAAAACCAAGTTTATTAGTCTACCCATGGAAGATGGTGTATTTGGTGCCTACGCACCGAATACTATAATAATTATGTATAAAATAATTACCAAGCATGCACTGTGAAACCTCTTCCTGCAAGTCCTACATGAGAGTTTGGGTAACTGGTGTGTGCCATAATGCAAAACTGAGTAGCATATATAACATTCTTCAACACCCTCAAACTTCTTATCCAAATAGTTCTTCCATACTATGATACAATCCCATAGAGATCCATTCTAGAATACCAAATTAAAAAGCTTTCAAATAAAACAATTAAAAAAAAAAAAAAAAAATCTGCATCATTAACAATTTTAAATCTAACTTTTCACTTCTATCACTGAGAAAGATTGTTACTCCCCTCTGTTTTCTATATAACGGGAGTGACAATCTAAAGAAGTGCCCTAAAAATACATAATATCTCTTTAGTGGTAATTTTCCTTTGAAAGGATATTTTTATTAAAAAAACAGAAAAACACTGAAAGCCAAATTGATTAATTTAATATTGATCAGTTTACTGAACAAATAAATATTTCTGACCTTTAAGCCTGGTTTACACGATCCAGGTATACTTGATCCAAGTCACTTTGATAAAATCCACTTGGTCCAAGTATTAGTGGAACTTTGAAGTAGGGTTTACACGAACAAAGTATACTTGAACCAAGTAGTGGAACTTTGATAAACTATAAAGTAGAGGTTAAGAGAGATTGTGTGAAATGTTTTTCCCTCTAGAACTTTCCACTTAAAATGTACTTATTAAGTTTTTAAACAGTGGTGATCTATCACCTTATGGTTAACAAAACCCAGCTCAACCTCACATTATTCATTTTTTGACTGCTTATTCTCATAATTTGTCAGGTGGGTGCCATTTTAGTTTTTATCAAAGTCTACTTTGATGGAACCCATCCAACTCAACTTGGATGTCCAAGTTAACTTTGATACAATGTTTACACAGTTAAAGTTGAGTCAAAAATAACTTGGTCCAAGTGTAATTGGATCGTGTAAACCCGGCTTTATGACTAACTGAATCTGTCAAAACAGAACTATGATAATTATTAGGTATCAAGTTTTTTTTTTGTTTTATTTTTTTAAGATTAAACACTTTGTTTTAAATTTTATTTTTCATGATAGTCCAGGAGATAGGGTGCAAAAAAGTGTCAACTAACATCATTCATCTAGAATTGCGTGTATAAGTAAATCTTTTGGTGCCTTTTAAAAATATGTGGTCAGCTAAGTTCGTCTGCAGGACATAGCTTGGCAATAGGCCTTTGAAAGAAAACAAATCGACAGAGAGTGGCCTTGTCCTTGTCCTACCCTTTATGCTGGAAAATGTGATTTTCATGACCCTGAATAGGAACTTAGTTAGTAGACCAAAAATCAAGTTGATGATAGTTTGTCACTTAGTAGGTGACCTCTTTGATTTGGAGTAATATATTTGACTAACTAAACCTATTACACTAGATAGAAGTGCACCTATTAAACTTAAGGTAAGTCTTAAATTGATGGTTCGTCACTACGAACTACCATCAACTTGATTTCTGATCTACAAACTAAGTTAGTATTCAGGATCATGAAAACCACATTGTCCATCATAAAGGGCGGGACATGGATGCTCTCTACCGTTTTTTTTTTTTTTTTTAATTTCAAATGCCCATTGCCAAGCTATGTTCCTCAGACGAACTTAACCAACCACACATTCTTAAAAGCCACCAAAAGATTTACTTATACACAAAATTCTAGCTTGATGTTAGATCTCCTGGACAGTGATTCCATAACATTTCAGTAGAAAAAACATGTGAACTTAAAATTACATCAAGATATGAATTTGAAACACCTTGTTAATTCTCCTGTACTCATTCTTTGTCAATATTTATTGATCTTTTAGAATTATTTTAAGTAACAAAATGTTTAAAGCTACTCAAGACTGAACCTCTTCCCCTACCCTCTCAACCCACTTTGTGTCTTATTATAAGATCATTTAATTTTTATAACAACATTATTTCCCAAGATTGTTTTGTTTTCTTCTTATTATTAAATGTGACAAACTATTGTATTTAAAAAAAAAAACTACCTGCAATGTAGGGAATAGAGTAAGCTGTTTGAGTTTTTGTTTAGTCTGGCTAGAAGACACAACTGATTTTGATATGTCAACTTTAGGAGGAGTAAACGGATGATTTTGTGCTAACTGTATACCAAGTTCAGTTTTAGAATCCTCCAATGTGAAAATAGCATTAACCAGTCTTGCAGTGGGTAGTGTTTCCAACTAAAACAAAACAACAAAAACCTTTGAGATGTTTAATACAGTTCTAAAAGTCACAGTTAAAGTACAACCGCACCATCCTTTACTGGAAACAACTCATGGCACTTAGGATCCCCCTATATTATCCTACTAAAGATACTAAGATATATAAAATTAATATTAAGTTAGGGTTAATTAAAAACTGAACGAGAATTAAAAATTTCAAACCTCTACATATATTAGTTCATAAGATATATGAGCCGAAAGTTTTGTTATTTTGACACTCACTTATTGACTGACTCATGAAAAATTCTAAGGCCCTTCTGGCAATCCTAGAAACTTAAAATTTTGTACATCAGCAGTGTCGTATACAACTTTTTATCCTCGTAATGTGTAATTGCCAAGTCAGAAAATATTTTTAAATTTAAACATGTAGAGATTTTGGAAAGAAAGTGTTTAAGTTAGTGAGGGACGCAGAATAGAGAGGGGGGCAGACCAACATCAGTACATCATTACTTGTACTGGATCAATTAGACCTAGAATAACTTACTTGAACCGAGGGAGACTTGGCTAAACCTATGATATTGCAACTTTTTACACAAGACTTGGCTTATTTATATTAATATAAGTGTTTTATTGTGAAGCTTTCTCAATATATTCTAGCTTTCTCAACAAATTTATTTATCACCCTACAGGGTGTTCCAGCTCTTATGCATCACCCACTTATTTTTATTGTGTATGAAAATAGAAAAAATTGGTAATTGTGGCATTTATAAGAGCAGTTTTTAAATATGGTGACCAAAATACTATTTAGCATTTCATTTAGAGTGAGTTAATCTTTATCATTTTAAATTAAAGCCTTTGTTTCTCCTATGGGAAACGAAAGCTTTTTTTTAGTTCAATAGTTTACTAGTTCTTGAGTTTTTTAAACAATGATCCTGTCACCTACACAGACATGTGAAGCTAAAACTTTGTAATAAAACTTGATATACAGATTTAGTAGGATTAAACAATAAATTGACATAATTAAAAAATAAATAAAATAAAAAAATAATAATAATAGTAATAATAATAATATGTAATAATAGTAACAACTTACCGATAAATTATCGCACTTCTTAGTTTCATTGAGAGCAAAATTAATTTCTTCATTGATGAGAAGTGGTGACACATAGGGTACGGTAAATTTATCAGTAAAATCCCTCTTCTTGGGCTCTGACTCAGAATACCAGATTCGAGATATGAGAGGAAGAATCCGAAGAACATGAATATAGACAAAACCACTTAAAGCTGATAGTTTACCACTAGTCCAACCACCTTAAAAACAAATTATAATGAATTTTAAAGGTAATTGATTATAATTGAAGCTAATCTTTTTTAAAACAACATTAAATTATAAAATAAAAACTTGGCATTATGCATCTTGGCAGAGGGCTCTGCCTCTAGCTATAAATATTTTTTTAAGAATAACTTATCTTCGCCAATGTAATTTTATGTACAAAATAGCCAAAAGTGATTTAATAACGCCTTTATATTACTCGTAGGTACAACAATTAAGCAATCTTACAAATTGCTTCCAAGCTTACCAAAGTCAACTCCAAATTCAATAATTCCAAGCCAGAAATCCCTTTTGGACATCAGGGACCATTTTTAGTCTTTCATCTGTCTATCCTTTGACATTTTTGCGAATCAATACATCTTAAAAACACCTGATTTCAATAGAATTTGGACGGTAGGTCGTAATTAGCCTACTGTTGGTCCCATATAAGTTTCACCCTTCTACGGCTATTGGTTTCTTTTCCACATATTTCTTTCAATAAAAACATATACCTCTAAAAATACATCCAATTAATAAATATGGATGGTCCCAATTAGAGATGATAATCCAAATTTTCCAGCACTACTTTTAATATATTAATTATTTACTAATCCTCATCACAAATTTAACCATTTTTAAGTTTGTGAATGAACCAAGAAGAGGCCAAAGTATCACAAATATAATTCCATTAATTCCCAACTACTTAATAATTATGAGGAACTCTGGGGGAAGTGCAGACAAATTCCAATAGGAGGGACTATGAAAGAATAAGCCAGTCAAGAATAAGTGGAGTAATGTTACTCAATAATTAAAAGGTGCAAGGAGAAATGTAGAATTGGATAGTGTTTTTTTTTTTTTTTTTTTTTTTTTTTTTTTTTTTTTTTTTTAATCGAAAAGTTAAAATGAAATACTAACTATAAGAAAAAGAAGGAGTTGTTGAAAATATCTCTTGAATTTTCTTTGTATTGGAATCTGAAGTGAACACACCCAGATTTGGTAACAAGTGTAGAAGACAGTCCATTAAATGATTTAAAATCCTTTCCTCTCTGTAAAGAATTAAATTAGAATTCATTTCAGTCTTGATGAAAAGATAATAACATAAAAACTTCTTTATAGCAAAATGCATTACTTTAAGGTTTAAATAAATAAATAAGAACAAAATAATCTAAGATACCAAAAAGTAAATAAATAAAAATAGACTTACTTCATCCAACAAGTATAAAGATGTCTAATTCTAGAATCTGCAGCTTTGAAAATGTCTAAGAGAACTAACCAAGCCATTAGATTAGCCCTAGTATAGATGTAACTATCTGTATATGGTGCTACAAGGCACATTACTCCAAGCCTGTAACAAAAAATAAAATAAAATATTCACTTATTACAAAACAAAAAACCCTAATTAGAAAACCATATTATGAGACACAATCTGAGCACTGGAATTATGCTGGAGACATAATAAAAACTGGCCCTTAAAAACCTGGACGAAGGTTGCAGCAATGTTTAAGCATCGTAATTTAAGAATAGTTACAGGATTTACTGCGGGAAACATGTACAACCAAAAATTTACTCTGTGGGCAAGATGATGATCTGGGAACCAAACTGAAAAACTATTCTGTCATCTTTTGATAGGAAGAACTAAATTGGCCTTCTTGGTCGAACTCTAAAAGCACAGCGAGGCTGTTTGAAGAAGAGGATAAAATCCCTATCTGAGGTAGGTTACTTTGGCTAAGGTATTCTACCAACTGAAGAACTAAGCAAGTTATTAACTTTCTGTGTCTACTTAGTGGATAGAGTACTATAAGCAGACCCCTATTTAAGGTCCCTTGCCCCAGGTAATTGTTGGCCTAACCCGAAGGGGGGGTGTAGATTTCAATACCAATAAAGCTGATAAACAAAAAAAATATTTGCTTCCTATCTCCCTTTCTCATAAGATTTTGGGCCCTCTAAAACCATCACCCTGGGCAAAAGCCCAGAATGCCCATTGGTAAATATGGGCCTTACTATAAGAAGTATTCACTAAAATGGGGTTTCACATTTGTTGTGACATGAGGTTTTACTACTTTGGACTTTATCTTTAAAGTTCTTAGAGAAGGAAAATGAAAAATTGGCAAAACACATAATATATCAATTTAAAGCTCTTGCTCAGAAATTTCAACATCTTTTTTAATAACTCCAAACACAATGATGCTTAGGACAATCAGCTACTTAAAGGACTTTTACACCTAATGGAAGGGTGATAGCGTAATAAATCTCCAGGTAGCAGTACAAGGCTCTAATAGCCCAGTCCCAATAACAGTATCTATCAACAAAATAGAAAAAGTACTTACTTAAAATCTTGTAGCATTGCTTCAACAACGGTTTGAGTTTTAAATAGAGTATCTTTTAGAAGTAAACAAGAGATCTTATCAGCTGAATTTTCATCAAGATTAGAATCTAACTTCGCCAAATGAACAACAACACTGGAATAAAAACAAGATAAGTTTTAAAAAGCAAAGGATATGGAAGTCAATTTCAATTGTTAAGGTATATTTTTATAAACTCTTTAATTTTTTTGAGAAGGTAATTTTCAACGTCCAAATTTAATTATATATTAAATAAATATATNATTAATTATATATATTAATTATATAATATATTAATTATATATTGTAATATTATGTAAAATATTACAAACTTATAAAAAAATATTTGTAACATTTCTTTAGGTATAATGCTAAATTAGGGTGAATAGAATAATGCTTTTAAGATGCAAATAGAGCTCCCTCAATTTAACAACTATGGAAGAAATTTACAAGAGTATAATTTATTAAAACTTTAAATATCAGGAACATTAGAACCCAATTTTCTTAATCTAATAAGTTTTCACAATTTACTACAGATTATATCAAATTTATCTCTAGGTAACACAAATTTAAAAAAATAAAAATAAAATAAAAATTGTGACTCAAAAAGAAATGATTTTTAAGTTAATCAAATGTAGGACTAATTTACTAATTAGATTAGCTAGTACCAATCATACCTTTGAAGAGTTAAGAAGGAAGTAATTTGCACAGCAGGGCATGATGAAAGCAAGAGATCGCTGCAAGATTTAGTCATTGCAATAAGTTCATAGTTTTGTTTAAATGTTAACTTTCCACTTTGTGCAATGTGACTTACTGCATTACTTAAACTTTCAATAAGAAGTAAACAGATTGGTTCCATCTTGCATTTAGTGCATTGCTCTGGACATGGAAAACAAAGACAACATTATAATAGATGAGTAATTTTACTAAGTCTAAGCAGGCACTTCCTGATGTAGTTGTTCCTAATGCAGAAAGCATCTTGATCGACACAACCTTAGGTTATTACAGGATCGCCCAGATTTTAGATTTTCTCATATGAAGACTACAGGGAGAAAACAGGGAATGTCATCTCACCAAAGTTTGGACATCTCTTGTTTTCTCCCAGTATACCATATTTAATATTCTATTTTAAAGTGGACCTATCCTGTTTTCTCGTACAAGTAATTCACAGAATTATAGTACATTTAAAAATCTAACAGATGGCACAACTAACATGGTACTTATCCATCTAACAGATGGCACCACTATCTCACTTTTGGATAAATATGGACACTCCCTGTTTTCTCCCTGTAGTCTTCATATACTCAATAACTTTGAAATTTAAAATTGTAAATCTCACCTGCAAATCTTTTCCAACAGTTATATATACTAGAATTAACATCAGAGGTAAAAATATCCCAATTTTGTCTAATATATTTATTTCTTTCTTCTTTCGCTTGAGATTGAGAATCATCTGCTGATAGATCTGCTTCAAGATAAGCAGAGAAAGTTATGAACAAATTGCAGAAAGAAACCACAAAGCCCACATACTAAAAAAAATAAACAAATAAAACAATTATTACAGAACTGATATGAAAAAATTAAAATTTAATATATATAGATTTTTCGGAATAATCGGTTGCATATTACACTTTAGGATACATCACAAGTCATCTTGACCACATTTTATTTTGTATATTTTCTTAAAAATTATCACAAGTGAAACAAACAAAGATATAAAGAAAGGATAATAAGCCTTAGGATGGGAGACAAATTATAAAATTTAAGAGGAGTGGGTAATAGTTATTAAATATGCTATGATTCTTACACACTTTGTTTAAATGATTATTCGGATGTGTTCACTATTTTAGATTTATTGTTACTTCTAAAAATCTTCTTAAGGAATGATTCCCAAACAGAAGTTGTATGTAGTGCTGGGGGATTCTCAATTTTTCAGAATTGATTCCATGACTAAGAATCAAGGGAATCAATTCCCAGGTGAGTAGGAGGGAGTATTGTAATCTAGAAACTCCTCCAGGATTTTAAGTAACAAATACATACTACCCTAACATCCCTTTAGGATATAAAAATAATAAAATAACACAATAATAGGCCCTAGCCTAGCACTCTAGTGGACTTTTCTTATAAAAAGAAAAACATTAATAATGCAACTATTAGAAAATTATATTGAATAATTATATCTGACAGGTTAACACTATAAAATAAATCCAAACTTAAATTACCTTCTTTACAAATTTTAATGAATAAAAAATTATATATTTACAAATCTTAAGTAGGAACCGCTCCGTCCCCCCCCCCTCCCCCTCATGCTCTCTTACTCAGATTTCACAGGGTTGTTAAGTAAGGCTCATTGTAAAGGCAACAAGCCCTAGGCCCTTTGCCCTTGTCCCTCACACAGATTTCATATGATTAATCATTGCAAAAGTATTTTTTATGCAAAAATTTCACATGAATAATACAAAATATTGTTACCTCTTTGCAATACTTAGGATGCTGTGTTTTCTCTATGGACTGAGCCCAAGCTGCAAGTGAATTCATAATAAAATTCCAAGTTTTTGTCTCAATTATAATATCATTGTACTTAATTAACTCCGTGAGATATCTGGCAATTTCCGATGATAAGCAAAGCTCTAATAAACCAACATTGTTCATTGACCTGAAATTTGAAAAATATTAATTTAGTTTAATTATTAATCCAACAATTAAAAGGAAAAAAAAAAAAAATAATAATAATAAAAAAAATATGTCTGTCTATGGTTTGTTGTTAGTGAAAATTACAAGGAATCTAAAACCTACTAAAGTCATAATTTACAAGGTGTAATTTATAAATATAGTTGAATCAGTTGTTCAGGCTCCACACTTTATTAAAAAATCAAAGTTCCAACTTTCTCACTTCTGAAAGGTAGCAGACCACAGGGTGAATATTATTGTTTTCAACATTTTGGGTGAATTCATCATTGTGCCATCACAATACTTTTTCTTATCATAGACTTTTTACTTTGAGTAAAAATAAAGTATTGAAGTAATAATAACAATTTAAGACTTACGTATTATACACAGCGGTAGCTTCAACTTTGTTAGTAGTATCAAATTTCCAACAAATGAAATTAATGAAATTTTCAAGACCTTTTTTCTTTGCTTTTAGTTTACTTCTAAGAGCTCTGAGCGAACTCTCTTCAAGAGTAGATGTTAAAATTCTTTCGTTAACATTTTCTGCTTCTACAACCTCCTGCAAAAGCAAATATAAATTTAACGATGATTATTATTTAAATATTAACATACAGTGTGTCCAGTGAGAGTGGACTGAAGAAAATGTTTATTTGAGGTTTAAAAACTGGAGTTTTCATGAAGACTCATGTTTCTTAAAACCCCACTAATAAAAAATAAAAATAAAAACTTGTCAATCATGGGACATACTGTAAATAGTATTAATGGCATAGTGACATCGTCTCCCTGAAGGTATCAGTCTATTTTTTCCAAAAATGAAAGAGTATTCTTCAGATTTTAATATGGTCAATTTAAATTATTGGTAAAAGTATCCCAGTGATTTAATGTTTAATGGACTCATGCGTAGTTACACAAAAAGAAAATCCATTATATTTATTCATAAGATATTTATGGCAAATAATATCCATTATGTTTAAAACCATTTGCATAATATAAAGAGAAGTTATATTGAAATGATGTGAATGTAATAGGACGCACTTTCTAAGAAATAATAAATATACAATAGTATGTTTAAAATAATAGTAACGTAAGAAATTATACTTACAGATTCTAAAAACTCTACTCTAATAATTTCATCTACTTGTGTCCACAAGGTCTTGGGAAGAGTTACTCTGAAATAGCAATAAAAATAAATAAATAAAATATTAAGGAAAGTTGAAAATAAAGTCCTACTTTTTAGTTATCAAATAATATTGATTAATTATAGCTATTGCAAAGGAATCCTGACTACCACTTAATTATATACTGAACGATTGTCAATTGTCTGTAGCAACACTTAGATTTTCTTAGCAAAAGATGTAAAACTCTAAAATATTTTATTTCCAAAAATAGGAATTTTATATACATATAATCTAATCTCAAGAATATTAAACATTACATAAATAATTTGAAATATAAGTAAATACAAACCTTTCTTTAAGAATCTCAAATAAATTTGGATATGAGGCTTCATCCAATCTCTGCACAAGTTCTTTAAGACAAGGAGCAAGAGGCTCTATGTATTCCAGAGAATTAAAATATTGCTCAGTCTAAATTAAAAAAATAAAATATAAATACATTTATATTTTTGACAACTATTATTTTTCCAAAAATGTACGACAAAATTTAATTTAGGGGCGCCCTTAAGTATAAATAGCTCCAAGGCTTAAAATACATAATGCATTTATCTACATTCGTAATTAATAAAAATAATTGGAACCAATCTCTCTTGTCTTGTTCAATATCTTTTGAAGTAAGTTTTGAGTACATCAATTTTTGTTGTTGGTAAGATCAAGAGAAGATGGAAATTATAAAACTTTTAAAAGTACGTGAAATATAAGATCTATCTAAAAGGTTGTTTCTATGAATTTAAACAAAAATCATTCTTAAATTTCTATTAATAAATCAATAGTTAATACATTTTACCCTTATTTATTCATTAGTAAATAGATAATTAGGCTGACAAATAAATAATACTTACACTAGAATAATACTTTGAAACAGTTCTCATTAAAGCCAGAGCATACGTATAATCAATGATGAGTAAATCAAGTTTATTCAAATCTTGATTTGTGAATAGTCCTTCATTAAAATCACCATTCCCTTCACCAGTTGTTTCACCAAGGAGACAATAAATTAATTTCAATGAAAACAATACGGTTTGAGAATAAGAAGAGATGTCTATATCTTTCAAAGGATTCCAAATACCTTCATCCAAAGTAAAATAATTCTGAACGTAATCCTCAAACATTATATCTCCGTCAACGGCAAGTGCAGATAAGGAGATTTCTTCTATTGGCTTCAGCCAATTTTTCTTAGAAATATTTATAATTACTGTAAGTAATTCTTTAGCTAGATTTAAACCAAGTTCTTGTTTGTTGTTTTCATTAGATTTACAAGAAGCCAAGCAGTCAAGTAAGATACTACTAACGTTAACTACATTAACAAAATCGCCCTTTCCATTATTATTGGCTCTGAAAATAAAAAAAAATAAATAAATAAAAAATTCATAAGTTCAAGTTAGTCATTCGTTTAAGTTAGTTATAAGTTAAAAAAAAATTAGTTAATGGGCTTATTCAAAGATAAGCCTGCTTTCTACTCCCCAGAAAGCCAAAGCTCCAGCACATGAAAGCAAGCTATCAGGTTTACTGGATAAAAGAAACTGTCTCTATGTAAAATTGTTTAATTTTATTGACAAATGTTTGTAATTCCTAATTTTATTTATTGAATTTATTGTATTATTTATAAATATGTATCTTATTAATGGTTCTGATAATATACTTATAAATGCCAAATTCCACTTGATTAAATAAGTATTACTTTACGTGGACAGATAGTTTCTTTAATACATGTGGTTACTTGTGGTACATGTGTTAGTTACTTTAATCTATTCAATGCCTCATCCAATTCTAAGAGGGTTCTACCCGAGACACAAGGAAAGAGGAAAGAGCTGCAGAATGCTAAAAGGGTGAGCTTGGATCCACTGGAGGATCCAACTGCCAGTAGCCTTAGCCTGGCATGGATACACAGTAGATCTAACCACATTCAATGGGTTAAGAGATGATATTCCGACTAAGATTTATCAAAGAAAAGCAACAAACTGAGAATCTATTTTAAAGTATTTACACTATTAATATTTTCTAAAACTGTGATTCTGTGGAATTATGAAACTCCAGATAGGTCGCAGGTTTATATTGGGTAAAGCCAGGTGCAGTATTCAAGCTTTATCTATTAGTATTTACATGATCATATAAACTAAGACTTTGTACATAGGCAGCTATAGTACAGCATATATTATTAACAGGTTTATCTTCTTGTTTTAAAATAAAAATAATATTGATATTGCTTACCTTCTTCCAAAATGATTGCAAATTAAAACACCACAATCGTTGATAAAGTGTTTGAATTCATTGTTATTAACATTTAAAGTCATGGAACAGCAGGAGATCCCTTTGCTGACAATTCTCATCAGAGAAGGCTCAGTTGATGAAAATGATTTTAAGAATAAAGATTTTAGAAGAGTAAAAACAGATTTATAGTGATTTTTGAAAAATGAAGATGTGTCTTCTTTAAAAACATCTTCAAGAAGTGATGTTATGGGTTTAATGTCAGATACATCAGCATTTTCAATGATACCACTGAGTTTCTTAAGCAATTCAGCAACAGTTTGTTCACCAATAATATACTCTAAAAAAAAAGATAAAATTATAAATTTAAAGAGATAAAACTAACTCTATTTTTTTCCATATACTCTCTCCTATGCAGACACTGACTGTTAGAGCCAAACAAATAAATTAAGAGATATCCTTACTGAGAGAAAGTTTTTTTTTTAAATACTTCTATAAAATTTGTGGAACAGCATAAAATATTAACAACAGCTGATGACAAAGAGCTATTAGATCAATTCAATTTTTTTTGTATGATGGTTTTCTGTATAAAAAAATGTTATTATCATTCTGCAATAGAAAAAAACCCCTTTCAACTTATCCCATTCATCCTGTCACCTAATGCTAACACCATGAATTCTCCTGAAAAAGCAAGGATCTAAACCTCTTAAAATGGTGGTTTAGAGATTGAAAAAAGTTTATATTCATAAAACATTAAAAATAGTCATAATATGTACTGTAAAGTAGTCATCAAATACCTTTTGATCTGGATGAAGTTAAGCAAAATTTGAGAACTTGTAAAATTTTACCAGAATTCTCATCATGAATGTTATCGATAAATGAAAGAAGTACTGATCTGACATTTTTATTTTTTAACCAAGAAGTAATCTGTGAATATTCAGCTCGGCCGGTCATACTGAGTTTGACAGCTTCTACAATCAGCATCTCAGGCCTTACCTGTAATCAAATAATGGAACAGTTAGGAATTATATAAAAAAGGGGATTCTTATTCTGTTATTGAAATAAGTGTACAGGGGTGCAATAAAGAAGGTAAGTGCAGGCAGTCCCAATCTCATGTCTTTGTAAAGACAGCAATGATTAACACATTTATAATTATTGAATAGAAATTATTATGTAGAATTATTTTTAAGGTTTGTTTACTAATTAATTAATTTTGTGGACATTGGCCCTTCAGAATAAACATTTTCTAATGGACATAGGCCCTTAACAGGAGTGGTTGCAAGGGACAAAACATAAAAAAATTCAAGATAAAATAAAGAAAGGAATACTTTATTATCTTTTTTAAGTAACGAAATTAACTTTAATTATACAAAATTTTAAAATTCAAAATAAACGAGTCAAAAAATAATATATCTCCTTTTCGCCGTCTTCTGTCCTATGGGGAAATATGTCGGTATCAATCTCTTTTGAAGATAATAAAGTACAATAAAATGGTTTATAATCAATTATACATTTTTGTAGATCCCTCAAGTTTTTTTTTTAATTTTGCCTTAATTGTGGGCAGAATTTGAGTGTTTATTGGTTTATGATCATTACCGGAACGTCTTTTTTTTTAAGTACCTCACCTTAAATCTATTTTCTTTAAGTCCATGGTATACCTAACCTTTACCGTCTAATTATTTTCTGTGAGCCAGAGAAGATGACAATAAAGAACTAAAATTTTTAAAATGTAAAGAGGAAAAAATGTAAATGTGGTGTGGTTCAATGTGGAAGCTCTCAGTTTCATAGTGAAACCGGCCTATGTCCCTGTAAAAATGAGGCAACATAGGGCCTATGTCCGGACTTAGGCCCTTTTCTGTAAGTTAGCATACAGTAAAAAGGCCAATGTGCGCACATTGGCCTTTTTACTTCTAAGTAGTATACCACATTGGCCCATTTTAATAAACTCTAACTCAGAGGGGGAAGTAGGTGGAAGAATGGCGTTTTTTCTACTTATAGAACTCATATAGATTAGATCAATGATGTACATAACTTCAAAACGCAAAATTTGGACATTGGCCCTTTTACTTCCAAGGTACAGAATTAATCTAATACAAAAAGAATAAGTAATCTCACCTGAATTAGATCTTCTAATAGAGACTTTTTAAGGTCTTCTTCAGTAATCGAAGCCAGAGCAGTAAATGTCAAAACTAAGATTGGTTCGACAGGTACATTATCATCATTCAACCAAGTTTGTAGCTTACGACAAAATTCAGAACATTGTAATCCACAGCACTCCAGGAAAAAATCATAACCCAATAATTTAACAATGAGACTCAGCTGGCAAATACAAGAATTTTTAAATTCTTCGGAAACTTCCTTTTCAGTGTAGGAGTAGTAAACTTTTAATAATTCCCCTCCAAGAGTTTCTAAATAATTTTTCATCTCTGAATCAATATTTAATTCAGATAAACTTTCCTCAGCTAGAACTGGCTCCAGAGATATTTCATCAGTATCAAATTTAACCTAAAACAAAGACATGAGAAAACATAATTGATGTAGTATTTTTTTTTTTTTTTATTTATTTATTTATTTTTTTTTTTTTGAAAATATTCACATATGCTTTTTACTGTCATAAATAATAGTAGTTGTAACAAGTAAACAAAACCAAAAAATATATACTTCTAAATAAAGTATTTACCTTCAAATTCTTTTTATTTCTAACACGAGGTCTGAGGAAAGTTTCAAAGAATTTGTGCTGACAGTAGAAAACATGAGTAGCAAGAGTTGGATCATGAGTAGATGAAGTGAAACTTTCAACAAAAGTAGAGCCCAGTAATTCCCAGAACAAAGATAGGAATGCACGGTATGATGGATATGAAGATATACTTCGCTGCCAATAAGATACAAGATCGGCAACTCCAAAATAAGTGGGAGCAACAGTATTACGGTGAGATTTATCAGATTCAATTTCTTTCATCAAGTCCAATAACTGTAAATAAACAATTAAATTAAATAAGTGTGAGTACTTGTTTTATTATTATAAGAGTAAAAAATAGTCCGAGGCAATACAGACAAACTTTCTCATATATGAGTTAATAATTACTTAGCCCAATGTTTTCCATTTGTTAGTTTTTGAGTTTTCATAGTACATTTAATTATTATTAAACATTACATCAAAATTTATTATAAAAATAACAATTGATCATAATAATAACGTCTCCTCAGGGGGAAATCGAACCCGGGCTCTCTCCGTCCTCATGAGCTATTTTCTCAGTAACTAGATTTTTCCGGGGAAAACTATGTATATTGTTAGAATTGTTTTCAAATGGACTACATTCTAAAATTTGTTAATCAAGATCCTAGGAACAGTTTTCAAGAAATTTTTTAAAAGATGTTTTTCATAGTTTTTAAGGGGGTAGCGCCCCACTAATATGGAGCGAAAATGAATTTCTCAATTTCACCTTGAGGTATGATTTTTCTAAACATGTATGCCAAATTTTGTCAAAATCACCCTGGTAGTTTAGTTTATGCTCCTGCATCTATACAGATGACAGACATTTTTTTAAAAACCACATTTTTTGGGCTCAAGGGACCTCAACACGTGTATATCCATCACAATCTCCTAATCGAATTTTCACATATTACAATACTTTCTCTTTATATGAGAAAGTTAAAGGATATTGATCAAATAAGATAATTGATTGTGTAAGATCTTTATTAAAATAGTTAATATTGTGATTGGTAGGGGGAGTAAAGAGTAAGAGAAGCGTTAGGAGGAGGAGGAGTATGTAGTATTGAATCGATTGTTTTGAATTTATTTTTGAGTTTATGGAGTTTTGCTTATTAAAATATTAAAATTCGATTAAATCTTTACCTGTTCCTTAATCAGTTCAGTACAGAAATTATTATCATCGTTATGTAACATTATGACATATCGGAAGCATTCCATAAATGTGTTAACAATAACTTCACTCTCACTGTGACTTAACTTGACAGATTGTTGCTTCAATCTGAAATAAAATAAAATTAAAAAATCAATTAAAACATAAATCCATTGCTTGGAGGTTTCAAATTACATAAAATTCTTTGTCGCACCTCTAATAAACAAATAAGGCTTTCCAATCCATACCTGAAATAATTTTGGATCATACTTATTATACGTACACCACCTTCAATACTGCCATACTTATTGTCAGTCAAATATTTAGTTATTAGTTTAGCATTCCTTTTTATTTCCTTACTTATTATTGGATGCAGTGTCAGACATAAGTAGAGAACCCTAATAGGTTCTGTAAAATTTTGGAACAAAATACATACCACACATGAAACAATTTATTTCTTTTTTGGATATTATATCGATATTAAACATTTTAATCTTCCCCGCCCCCAGGAGTTGCTTTGGCTATGCTTAGACTCACAAGCATACCTGCCAACCCTCTTAATTCATAATAGCAGTATTAACTACTTTATTACGATTTACAGGTGTTTACAATACCCTAAAATGACCCAAATTGATCAGTGATGTGCTAGAGCTAATGGCTCTTAATCCTTAGGGTAGTGACACACTTCGCCACTTGGGTGGCGACACCTTGTTGATGCCACTTGCGTCATCTGAATTTTTGCTTTTTTCGGGCAGTCGAGAAATGGACCCATATGAGACAATTGATCATATGGATAGCTGTGTAGGAAAATTCAACCAAGTTGGACAAGGGCACTTTGTGAATTCCTCTAAGATATGAGCCTTTAACTATGTATGCAATTAACTAAATATAATTTGGTATTAACTAAGAACCAAATAATTATTTTACCCAGTACGAAGACTTAGGAAGAATGATTGATAAAATTTGTTTTTGTCTGAAGTTAAAGTAGCAGATATGTTACTAAGAAGAGGAAGTAGATTAGGATAGATAGTGGCTGCATTTCCCAAACCTCCTTTCTCCAGAATGCAGCACAATTTTGGAAATACCAATTTCTCAAGATCTATCTGTTGACTACCATCCTAAAACAAAGAGAAAAAAAAAAAACAATATTAGTTTTTTTTGTAACACTTTGACAGCTCGAAGGTCATTAGGGTTTGAGAACTGAGCTTTTTTTCTAGACTTGTAATATTTATTACTATTGAAATACATTTTCCCTAATTTATCTATCTTTATTTTATAAGTATGTATATGCTACAATTTTTCTTGTTATTTCCTTTTTTAAATTAAATAGTTAGTTCTTGCCAATGATTCTCTAATAACTGCTGTATCTGGACGAATTTGGTCAAGTAGAATCTAGACAGACTGTTAGCATCATAGAATCGTATTATTTCATTTTATTTTATTTTTTTAATAAATAGAATTACTTGAATAAATAACATTACATTAATAATTTGCAGGGAGTAGAGAGCAGATTCCCAAACTAAAGGTAAAACAAGAGGATCAGGCTCATCCAAATTTGAAAAGACAGACTTTAGTAAATGTTTTGCTTCTTCTTTAATAAACTGAAGACAATTCTTGCACAAGGAGACAAGGGAGGCATACCAGGCAGCACGAATCTGAAAGAAAATTGATAATAATAATAGATTACTACAAAATATTATAACCATATTATCAATATCAAAGAAAGTCAATAAAAATGAATGAATAATTCCTTGAGAAAGCAAATGAATGTATGGTTTTATGACCTGGGGAGGAGTACAATTGTAATCCTGTAAAAATGAATGTAAAAGGTACTTCATAATGAATTTTTATGACTTATACACTTATAAATATACAGTGAACTCTAATGATACATACAAGAGATGTTTTATGTGAAGCAAAACTCCAATATTTGTTGGATGAAAGCATTATCTTTATTGGAGAAATCAAATTTTGATTTGCTTCATCTGAAAGCATATCGGAAAGTATTTCCAGGTAGTGTGAATAACCATTTAGACAGCATATAATCACTCTTTCATATTTTGCTTCAGTATCCTCTTTACTCATGCTGAAAATCAAAACAATAGTTTATTTAATTCGTGAAAATGCAAGACAATAATCAATATTATATAAAATAAATTCACCATTTAGATCATCTTAAGGAAAAATAAGTATTTAAGTAATATACATACTCTGGTTTACTAAGGGTCTGAGCAGTGTGACTGATTAAGTGTTCGTAGATGAACGAGAAAATTTCATCGTGACAAAAATGTACAACATCTTTCACCTTATTGCCTGGAAAGGTAGCCTGGAAAAATACGTAATTATAAAAATAATTAGAATTTAATCAATATGAAGTATTTTTGTAAATAAGAAATACTTTCATTGCACTATAAAAACCATTTACAAGCAAAAATTACACCATTAAAACGAACAAATCTTATTTTTTTTTAGTAAAAATAGCCCATGTTAACAAAAGTAAAATGAAACTGGAGACTGTAGACCATGATAAGGAAACAAGATACATATTCAGTTTGGATTGAATGTTAGTTAATAGGTATGTGTATAAGCAAAAAAAAAAAAAAAAAAAAAAAAAAAAATGCATACAGATAAGGTTAAAATTATAAGTCAGTCTTAAATCACAAATCTTAAATTAACAATAAAGAATCCTCCCAGCAACAAAGCAAACTTATAATAAACAATAATTTTAAAAGAAGTAAATGTAACAGAATTTAGCATACCTTAAATGCTGCTGTCGCAGAAGACGCGGCTGGTGGATATGTATCAAATTGTGAAATGAACCATAAAGGTGCTACTTGTCTGAGGTATGGGGCTAAGTTCCGACCAACGCGAGATGAAAGTGCATGGTGTGCAATTTGAGTATTTTCTCTCACTTTATTTTCTATATCTAGAGATAAATTACAATATACTTGACACCAGAATGGCAAAAGATTTTTGCAAACAACCTCTTCACTATTCCTAAATAACTCCGTAAGCTCTTGCAGACCCTGAAAAAAATATCAAGTCAGAAATGAAAAAATAAACCACAAAAGAAAGTACATAAATTGTAAGTAATATGCTCCTCATTAATTTAAGTACCTTGCTTTTATATTTAGCATACATATATTACACATTCGTTATATGGTTTTATGATTGAGAATGAATATTTGTTACGTGTCAGAGGATACTGATAATAGTAACTGTATTATAAAACAAATAACATTAAAATTTAAAAGTAAATATATATTCAAACAACTAAGATTGCTGTAAAATTCAAATCTTAACAAGAAAACAACCTTACCTTTTGTTTTGTAATAGCATCTTTTTTACTAAGCTTCTTAAGAGAAACTTGAAAGTTAGGGTCAATACCCTCAATATCTTCTGTAGCAATAGGTTCAACTTTCCCAGCGAACATGTACTGTTTCATAGATATTAAACCGACAAATTTTGTGGCATCTTTACCAAGAAGGTCAGCAGATCGGCTACTGCTAGATGGCTATATAGGAAAATAAAAATTTTATAATATAATATGTTTCATTAATTAATACAATATTTATAAAATATTTTATTCAATTAGTATTTAATAATCTGCACCATTGGTATTTAATCATCCAAATTCTAATCAAACGGAGTTTTCTCTTAAAATAACTAATCTTTCAGTAAAATAAATTTATTATGTTGGTTTTATTTAATAGGTCAGTGAAACAAAAAAAGCAAATGAAGAAAAATGGGCTGAACGAGATGTGAGACCATCAGAAAATTAATGAATGGTACTGAAAAAAGATCGGAAACCATAGGTGCTAAAGGTAGAGCCATATTGAGCCTCTCATGAGAGAACTCTGGGAAAGGGAATACCTTCTCCAAGATTACAAATCCTCTAATAAGTCAACAAGTTATATTCCAAAACAAGAAAACCTATTAGAATGGTGGAACTGATGGGGGCATTACCTTCCAAAAAGAACATTTTTCATGTTTTTAACATTTAACCTATTAATTGATAAATGTTAAAATGTGTTCACTCTCTAGCTTTGCAAGTAGTCTTTAAAGCTTTCAATTTATCAAGTTGAAGTAAGATATATTTATACCCGATCTGTATTACTTTTAGTAACTGCAGTTATTAGGCATTAACCCGATTGCAAGTAAATAACGTTGTATTTACGAATTCAAAAAATACAACAGCCAATGTGGAACATTACACATGAATATATTATCACAAGATATCATAAGAACATTAGTTTTAATTATATATCTATATCATTTGTTGTGCAGATGAACTTTTTTGTGGTTTGGCTATTCCAGATTCTAATCAAACTACAGTAACATTCTCACTTATAATTTATAATGTACTCCATAGTCAATGTATAGGAGTTAAAACATAACTTTTACAATAATTTGATGAACCTGATCGGCAAAAATGATAAGGTTGTCAATGGGGAGACTGATTAGTTTGCCTAATGGACCAAGTTATACAACATGCAACATTTAAAGGCTTGTACACACTGGTGAGCCTAACATGGAAAAATATATTCATTGACAGACCCCCAAGCATTCTATAAACCTACCCAATCAACAGTTTGCTATGAGCTCCGGGAAACAAGTTTATCACCTCTTGAATAATAGTCTATTATTTATTATTTGGTAGTGTTAACTATTCTACAATCTACATAAATAAAACACCCAAAATATGTAAAATGTGCCATTACTAAAAACTCATTGGTGGAAGTCCCCAAAGAGGTCCTCTAATTAGTTGACTATGTAAAATGTTATACAGGTTTTATAAAAATTCATAGTGCAAAGATCAATATACAAAAAAAATCAAATAGTAAATACAGTAGAATCCCGGTATTTCATATTCCGTTATATCATATATCCCGATAAATCGTATATTATTGCCAGTCCCTTGAAAAAATCCCGATAATTGGTATAAAACCAATGTATTTCGGTCCCCTCAGTATAACGTATTTTTTTCCCTTTCGAGGTGAACATAAACGTCTTATAACTCGTATAATTCGGAGAATAATTTGATAAAACGTATGAATGGAGGGGGAAATTTCCAAGATTTTGCTTATTTACTGGCTATATCTGTTGTTTTACTCTTCTCAGAAAAAAATAACAACAGATCACACTTCACTACAATTAGAGGAAGTATTAATTAAGTGGTTTTTTTTTGTTTTTTTTATTAATTCCGAATTGCAAAGGAACCTATTGGAGGGAACATTCTTCGGGGAAAAAATTAGAACTCTCGCGAGACGTTTATCGGCATTAAACAAAGACTCAGGGGGGAGAGTGTGATTGTGTCCAAACCAAATGTAATTCCTGGACAGCCTAGATTCTAGATGAAGGAATAACTCTTATAATCCTGAGAAAAATTGCGGTTAAATTTAGGTATATGAAAGGAGAGGACTCTTTTCCAAGATTTGATTGTATACCTCCTGCTCTACTCGGATAAAATGCTATGGATAACACCCGAACAAATGGTTTAATTAAAAAAACAAATTATAATTCTTTTTTAAACTAACTACATATTTAATTTTTTTATGATCATACACAGTGTATTTTTATGTGCAAAATAAATACAAGTCTTAATTATTAAATTCATTTTCCTTTTTTACCACTCTAAAGTAATGGAACAACTAGAGTTAGTGCGTTGACAGCGCGGGAAAAAATAGCAAATGGGGGGACGAGCCAATGAGAGCTTGAGATTTTCCCGGACAAAAGGTCAGGCCAACTAGGCAAAGATAAATGTCTCTAGTGGAGGGGAGAGGCCATCTGGATAAACGCTGCCCCACTCCTATCCACAGACCTAGTGGCTTTATTTTTTCCCCCAGAGAGGTTGGCCAATCTGTGTGTCACTCAATTTCCCGCGCTGTCAACGCACTAACTCTAGTTGTTCCATTACTGTAATATTTCATAATCCCGATTTAGTGAACTACTCGATATATCGTATTTTTTCTTCGACCCCTTGAAGATATGATATATCGGGATTCTACTGTAATAATTTATATTAAAATGTATTTAATTAATCAATCATAGTAAACTTAAATAAAAATATAACCTACTTAAGACATTGTTACAGGCTACAGTACAAAAAGAAGACGTGTGTTGACAGCACGGGGAAGTTTGACAAATTGGGGGGAGAGCCAATGAGAGCTCGAGATTTTGGCGGGCAATAGGATGAGCCAACTAGGCAAAAATAAAAATCTTTAATGGAGGGTGCGGCCCTAAGGAAAACCGTTTAAAACAGACCTAGTGGCTTTATTTTTACCCTCACATAGGTTGGCCAATCTGAGTGTCATCTGATTTCCCTGCTGCTGCTGTCCCCTGTTCCCTGCTGTGCTGTCAACGCACGTCTTCTTTCCTGAATTGTACTGTAAGGTCGGATGCCAGATATCAAAATGGTCGATTAAAACCATTTTTTCTTGTAACATGTAATTAAGATCAGAGAACAAAACAAAACAAACCAGTACAGATAGGTGTTAATAGATATATTCACATAAAAGTGATAAACAGACCTTTTATCTGATTACTAGGTAAGAGGGTTGATGAATGAGCATCGTATGACCAAGACCAGATAAGAGGGCTTCTACTAAATGTAAATTAAAAAGGGGGTAAATCTGCCGTACTTACTTTAATTTAAAACTATTGTGTCCCACTTACTGCATAGATCTAAGTGCGACAAATATTAGGTAAACGGTGAATATTAAAAACTTAATTAAAATGGTTGTATTATGTGTCACAATCCAAAAGATTCGTTTATAATTCAAATTGTAAAAATTAATTGCCGGGCTATTAAAAAATGGGTACAAATAAAATAAATAGGTATACCATATTGATAATGAAGAAGAGCAAGTACTAAATGTTAGCAGTTCTGCAAAGAGATTATGAAACTTAACTCAATTTAAGAACAAGAGAAACTGGACAACCCACATTTCACACGGTTTTAATTACATTTATTATGTAGTACCAATAAATATTTACATCCATAGATATGACTGTCTACATAAATATAATAAAACATACCTTGACATTATTTTTAGTTCTCTGGGCTTGATTTTTTTTACCTCCCATGATGAGAGAGATTGGTAATCCAAAATGTGATAAAAATTAACGAACACTGTTATAAATGGTTGTCAATTTTATGGATGAAAAAGTTTCGATTTCGATAAATTCGATGTCGGAAAAAATTTGGAACTTAATCTTGATCCTTTTGTTTTTCACTTGGTATTGCTTCTTATTTCTTTTATTCTTCTTGATACTTTAGCGGCTAGTGTCAACATTTCGTAAACGCTCAAAAAATAAAAGGGGGAAATTTGAAACAAATGAAGGTGGATATATCTTAAATATTTATGATTAAGATAATATCATGTCTATAAACCTATCAATGATTATAGATTGACAGTAATTTAAAAATAAGTCTTTATCATTTATTGATCAGAGATATGAAAAACAAAGAGTTAATAATCGAAAGACAAATTAATTACGCGGGAAACCAAGCGTTACTTCTCTTACTTTTAATTTTAAACATTTCTTGCAATATGAAACTAAAAGGTTGTTAGTTTTTTTATAGAATAATAAGGTAATATTTCATTTACCTTTATATTGATATGCTGATTAATACCCAGAATTATATTAATATTTCAAAAACAAATGTACTCTTACGCTAGGTGCTAAACTACTTACAAATCAACGACCAAGGCATTTTCGACTGTGAAAAAATTAAAAGTTTTTATATTAACTGACGAATTCGGAATATAGATTTCCTTCTTCAAGGATGATGGTATTAGTACTTATTTATCTATTACATCGTAACTGTTGTAAAACCTATAAAATTATTTATGTATTTATATATTCCACTAATTTTTGATACTATCCTACCACAAAAATTGGCGTATTTATTAATTTTAATTTTAAAGAGACCTCTAATAGCAGAGCCACAGGAGAGGCACTCTTGAATAGACGCATGTACATAAAATATATAAATTAACAAATAAATGTACATCAAAATATTAATAAATGACTAGAAAAAAGGTGCGAACAAAACAAAGAGAAAAGCTACTTAATAATATGTATATATCATCTGAGAAACAACATAGCACAACCAATTTAATAATCGATATTGAAAGAGACTAAATGAATAATCAAATAAATAGATAAAATTTAAATTAACAATAAGATAACAAAACTAATAAGTATATAAATTTAAACCCCAATAAAAAACAAAATGCCTAAAATGTCGTTTAAATTTAACCATATACCATATTCGTTATTATTCTAGCTTCCAAAAATTTTCAAAAAATTAATGTTGAGTTTCAGTTTAAGTTAAAGCTAACTGAAGAATTTTTAGTGACTATACTGTTTAGGTCACCAAATAATAACACTTTTATTTTGGCCAGAAAATGTTAGACACTTATCTTATCAAACATCTTTTTTTAAGTTAAAGTACTAAATTTGAATATAGGAAATCGCTGCGTAGCGTTATAAAAGCTAAAATCCGAAGGATTTGTAACATTACTTATTTTTTATTAAATCATGCTTGCATAGGCAGTTATGTTTTTATAATTTATAGTTATCGTAACATTGACATTTTTTAGTAGATCATTTAGTAAAATACCATCGTATGAAAAAGATTAGCAAATTATCTTTATATTTTTTTAAAAAAATCAGATAAGAGTGTGTGGAAAATTACTGGACATCTTGGGCCCATGTAATCCAGAATTCTACTAAGATAAATATTTTTAAATCTATGTTTAGTTAAGAGTGAAAAAATAAAATTTGATAAGGTTGGCACACTTTATTTATTGAGAAAGTTGATAAAGAAGAAGCAATTTGCTGATAATTTTATTGTAAATGTAAATATTTGAAATCAGTATTAATTCGTAATTAATTATTGTTTTTTCCCCAGTGAATCTTTACTTGTTGTTATCATCTGTTTTATTTTTTTAAAAGAGGTAATAATAATTGTGTGTATTTTTTCAATTTTATTCCTATATTCACCATCTGTTACACAATCACTTCGAAGCTGTGATCTCAATACTCTTTTAAGATTAATATTAATATTTAAGATATTTAGTTAGACCTGTTTAATATTTTGTTATTCAAAGTCCCTATTATAATTAGAATCCGTAATAATTCAGCTTCATATTGTTTCTAGGATTCCGTCGTACGTTACTTTATTGTAGAAAACAGTTAATTATCGTTAGCAATCGTATGACTGCGAGTTTATCAGACTGTATGACCTCATCCTACATTTTTTGTGTGCTTGTTTATCCAGCACCATTAAGAAGGAATTCAGTCTACTCTTCATAGTTAGTTATTAACTGATTCGCACCTAGTCGTTTTTTATTTATCACATAAATGTATATTATACAAAAAATGGCATTGACATTGAAACCACGGATGAATTGCAAAGATGAAAAAAACTAGTTTTATTTTTACTTCCAATTTGGTTTTAGGATTTATTTTTAATTAATTTCTAGTTATCACATAGGCTCGTGATTTTTCCCCCTTTGATAGCATATTAATGATAGTGTTAGGCAGTTCATGATTTAGTTTTAATCTTTACAAGAGGTTGTTAACTTCTAAAGAAGCTTTCTTCTCGATTATCTTATTTTCTTCTTGAAGGTGTGCTAAATTATTTTCTGGTAGATTTGTATTCTTACATTTTTAAATAAAACAAAACTTAAGTTTTGAATTTCCCTTACGAACTGATCAAAAACTATTTGAGTTGGGCGAAATATAACCATTATTAATTTTAAACACACTTCGTTTTATTACCCTTCACAACCCACATCTACACCTTTAAAAACTATTTGTTTTTTTGGAAAATTAATTTTACCAACTAAAATTCCATATTGATTAGAATAATTGGAATAGCTTTAGATTCCCGAGTCCGCAACACACCATTATTACAAAGTGACACTATAATCACTGTTGTGTTTGTAAATTATAATAACAAAAATAAAAAATAAACAAAACTGTTGGTATTATCCCTTTGTTTAATAAACTTAATAGATGACTTATCCAAGGGCAAAATATCTTCTGTATTTATAAATTTCAAAATGTAATCTATCTGTGTTATGGGTGGCTTGGTTACCTTATTCTAAATCTTAGTTGAATAATTAAATTTAATCAAATACAAATTTGGAAGTTTTAGCATAGTATTAAGGTTTCCAATACGTTAATCTTGGTTTGAAGAAGCAAAACAATACTGCAGAACTTCTATTAGGCAACTGTCAAGCACGGGACTTTAGCCTTGATGAATAGGTAAACAAAAAGAAGGGTTCTCTATCATAGATGCAATACATACATTCAATTACATACTACTTACTATAAATTCATTTACTTTCTGGTAAATCAGCCTAGGTGGTGGAGAACTAGTTAGAGGTTATTTAGAAAAATGTTTTTTATGCACTTCATTGATTATGAAGAAATTATGAATTATTATAAATATCTGTTATTTTCTAAAAATAACAGATATGTAATTCTATTTTGATTATTGAAGGATAGATTGTTTGGTATGTTGATGACTGATTTTTTGAAAGTGGTGCTTAATAGCTGAGATGTGTCTGTATTAGTCCATAAAGTGGTAAACTGAAAATAGTAGTAGGTTCGTAGTGGTAAGAAGAGAGAGCTGTTATCAAGTAATTGCTAATTCTCAAGTATTTAGATTACACGGAATAAAGATGCTTTTACTATTTATTTTGATTTTTATTTATTTATTTTTTATTTTATTTTTTTTTTTTTACATTGATTATAACATTTCTTCATTAATTAAACTTAGATATCCAAGTTGAGTTGGAGGCGTCCCAACTTTTTTTGATCAAACTAGACTATGAGATGAAAACAAAAATAGCTCCACCTGATAAATTATGAGAACGAGCTTTCAACAAATGACAAATGTTCTACCGGGTTTTGTTTACAAGAATTTTATATATCACAACTGTTTTAAAACTAAATAAGTACAATTTGTCAGGAGAGTTCTAGAGGAAAAAACATTTCCTACAATCTATCTTAACCTCTACTTTATAAATATCAAAGTTCAACATATTGGACCAAGTATACTTGGATTGTGTAAGCTATACTTCAAAGTTCCACAAACGTTAGGACCAAGTAAATTATATCAACAAGTAGTATGTCCGTGTGGATTTGAACAAGTAGTATGTCCTACCCGTCTAGTACTAGGACCTTACTACTACTACTAATATGTATATCAGATCTGCTTTTGTATGAATTAGTATATACTATAACAGCTTATCGACAAGTAGAAGCTTGAATTTTGACTTACTCAATAGGAGAATCAATTGGGCAATACCTTAGAGTTAATACAATAACACTACATATTTTCATGAGTTGTGATTATAGGGTGAAGGACAATGTACTTTTATACATCTACTATTATTACTAATATAATTTAATATAAATTATAAGTACAATGCATTGGTTATATATGTATATCTTGGCTAAGACAAGATTATAATATATATTAAACAAGATATAAAAAAAGTTTGTATGTATATATAAATATGTCATGGATCTAATATATTAGTCAGAGTATTATAGAATCAATAATTTATGAGATAAGTTATGATATTGACAGGTGTTAATAATGTGTTTCATTATATTAGTTATTTTTGGTCTAAAGGAAAAATTAAAACGCTCCCATTTGCGATATTTCGACCCCTCCTTGGGTCATTCTCAAGCTGACTGACTAGAAGATTACCCTACATAGATTTTTTGTCAAATTGATAAAACATTATATTAACGAATCGTCTGATTCTCGTCAAACTTTCCTGAAACATCTGAAAATCGATAATATTTATTCACTTGGAGATACTGTGTACGAATTTATTTCTTATTTACCTTTTTTTTACTATATTTCAATTTCAATAATCTATTGTACTTAATAATTTATCCACTGTCCACTACTAGTGTACAGTGGTAGGTAGTGGACAGTGGATAAATTATTAAGTACAATAGATTATTGAAATTGAAATATAGTAAAAAAAAGGTAAATAAGAAATAAATTCGTACACAGTATCTCCAAGTGAATAAATATTATCGATTTTCAGATGTTTTAGGAAAGTTTGACGAGAATCAGACGATTCGTTAATATAATGTTTTATCAATTTGACAAAAAATCTATGTAGGGTAATCTTCTAGTCAGTCAGCTTGAGAATGACCCAAGGAGGGGTCAAAATATCGCAAATGGGAGCGTTTTAATTTTTCCTTTAGACCAAAAATAACTAATTAAATCAATACAAGGAAACAACTACTCTACTCACTGTTTCATTATATTTTATTATTTATGAAATGCATCATATCTAACACGTGCTGATAAAGATAATGAAGTTCAATCTATTATCATTTGATAATGATACAAGGCTGCTGTTATAATATTGATTTGATATAGGTTGGGAAAAGATAAGCTGAATAGGGTAACACTATCCTATGTCTTTATAAGAATTATTACGCTATCAACCTTCTTATGCTTTAGGAATTCTGATAGTAAATATATGTGTAATTGTGATTCAATTTACATGAAATGATAACTCCCCACCCAATTATTTTCTGG
>KZ651308.1:620470-633307 GCA_001010745.2 Gerris buenoi | reverse complement strand
CCCCCCCTCCTTCGCATTTACTTTATCAGAAATAATATATTCAGAATTCAGAGTTAAACAAATGTGATTTATTACCTATCTTAACAAAATGTGATAGCATACAGTGATTCCTCTTTCTATTTTATCTGAACTTATATCTTTTAATTTATTTTAATTAGACATTAATTTGATTTTACGCTGAACTTCTACTTCCTTCTTTTATAATTAATTTATTCTATAATATAATCAGTGAAAAGTTCCTTTTTGTAAGGCATTTTTTTGAAAATGTTAATTAAATAATGACTTTATTCATAATTTAACTTTTGTTTATCCGTTTTAAATTAATGATCTGATGAAGGTCAATCAAAATTTCTATTTTGCAATAAATAATACAAATTTTATAATATTACATGTATAATATGTGCAAACTTGCTTTACTATGTATTCTATAATAATTAATCCTTAATTGACCTAAAATATTTAACGACATTTTTTTTTTAATGTTCTGTGTTTTCATGTATTTTGCTTATTTGTGCTAATTACATTAGTAAATAACAGTTAACCTTCAGCTCTGCTATTCCCACTCCATTTCCCATTCTTTTGTTTCCATATGTTGAAGCTATAGTTTCTATATTATTTAATTTTGAAGTGTCTTTTTAAGAGAAAGCTTTTAAAAGTGTTTGTTTTAGATATTTATAGGTGATTACCTTATTAAAAAAGTGAATTTATTGTTTTTACAAACTCTACCTTTAGTATGTAATTGTAATTTTACTATTTTTTTGTGCTTGAGTCCATGCTAAGAAAGTTACACAATTACACCAAATATATTTACTCAATTATTTATCGGATTTTAACAATTTCTTTAGATTTATTTAATGCTTCAAGTTTTAATTTTTAAATTGTCTTTTATTTAAAAAATATATATTTTCATATCAAAATCACAAAAAAAACATTTTTGCTTTACTGTGATTAAATAATGTTTTTGATATGATAGCATAGGGCATCTGATTTCTTTATTGGTTTAGCTTGTAGCCCAAGCCCTCAAACAAAGTGAGGGAAGAAATAATGCTAGAAATTTTAAGTAATTAGATATTTTAAGCCGTCGATATTTTTACCATATTAATGGTCAACTTATCTATGCCTAATGACCACTTTTGTTTGTGACATTAAGGCTCTACCGCCCTTTGAGGTTAGGAAAAACAGTAAAATTAAAATTATATTGGTTCTAAGCAAGATATCAAAAATCTAAGTACAGGCTTCATTCCCAATTTTAATTCTGCACAACTTGAGCCCTATTTCAACTCCGTACAACGAGTTTTATCGTTGTATTAAAATGGCGCCTGTACTATTTATCATAGGAAGTTGAAATAGGGCTCAAATTGTGCATAATTCAAATTGGGAATGAAGCCTGTACTTAGATTTTTTATATCTTGCTTAGAACCAATATAATTTTAATTTTGCTGTTTTTCCTAACCTCAAAGGGTGGTAGAGCCTTCAGCTCTTGCTGGATACCAATAAGATTGCCTAACATATCAGCTCAGTTCTTTTGCCTAAAATATATTAATTTAAAATCTTACCAAAAACCAGATCTTTACATGTTTTATCCTTTAAGTATTGTTATTATATTTATTTATTTATTTATTTTTTTTTTCAGAGATATATTCTCAAAGTTACCATTGCAATAAGTGTAAATAATATTGTTTTAAAAAATTATTTGAGATCCAGTACTTAAAATAAGAATTAATCACCAAGAAGTTCTAATTTGGAAATTGTCTTTCATATTTTAATCAGGTAAGAAATTAAACAGTTAAATTGTTATTTATAGAAGTATGTACTTAATAAATTTGAAAAAAATACATTTAACAAGTCTAAAAATTATTTGTTTTTAAAACTTTTGAAAACTGTTTGGACAATTTTGATTAAACAATTCTAAAGTGTAGTCCATTTAAATAAAAATTGAAGCATATAAGTTGTTTTCCCATAAAATATCCAGTTTCCGAGATATTAATGAATAATAAAAATAAAAAATGTACACACTCAAATGTTAAACATTTTTTTTTTTTTTTNATGTATATCCTTAGAAATAAAACCAAGTTTACCATGTATTAATCTACCCATTGTCATGGGGTGCAAACGTGACAAGCCTTTTCTTCCATTAATTAAATTTCTATTTTCAATTATTACATGGTAAGGTCCAATGTCAGTGGTTTTGAATAAATGTTCTTCAATTGGCTGTGGTGGTATTGGTCGTGATCTTATATTTTCCATTTCTATATCTTGATTTTTTTCCGTTCCGTCACTGTTTTCTTGCATTTTTAGTTATTATAATTTTTCCTTTTGAGGTTCTTGGAAAGTTCGAGTTGTTTTAAGGCCTCTTGAGTTAGTTTTAAAGGCTGGACTTCTCTTTTGATACTTTAGTCAAGAATTTTTATTTTATGTAAACATTTTTAAATATGTTTTTTTTAATTATAAATAAATAAAATGAGATATTATTGGATTTAAATTGACCTAGTATAACTATGTATAAAAGAAAGTGTTATTTTAGTTTGCCAGACTGTTTATTTTTGTATCAAAAGCCAATCATATTTATTTAGGGTTTCGTTGGTAGAACCAAAAATAAAAACCCTTATTAGTTTTGTTCCTGTGTCTGTCTGTCACTCTGTGTTGTCAATAACTTTTTAACCAAATGAAGTAAAAACATGGAACATTGCAGTAGTAAAGATCATTTTGACTTGCCATGTAAGAATAATATAGCAAAACCAAAAATATTAGCTATTCAAATTCAAAATGGCGGGATAATCCATGTCACATGAAAAAAATACTTCTTAAACATTTTGAGTGGGGTATCAAATAAATGTAATGTGACAGTAGATTACAAAAATATATTACATTTGTGGATAGTATTTAATTTTTTATCCCATGTTGTCAAAAAACACCAAAATGTTGTTTATCCCCCACCCTTCTTAAAAAAGCTATATTTTTGCTGTTACTAAAATGATAAAAAAAATATGCTGAATTTAGGTTTGCGCGGCCATAGAAAAAATAAGAATATCTGATTAACTAATAATCCAAAGTGGCGGATAATTCATGTTACAGGATTTTTTTTTAAAGTTTAAGTGGGGTACCATGCCTTTTTGTCAAAAAGCATTAACATTTTTGGTCCCTTTCTTTCCCTTATTTTAACTAATTTCATGTTCAACATACCAACAAACCCTTTTTAAGTGATACTTCACGCACAACAATTTTTTCTCCATTGTACTCTAATTTAACCTTCATTAAAATTAGGCTCTAGGATGATACTTAAAGGAATTTTACAGGGATCTTGGAATATTACCAGGTCATATGATAGGATAAAAGAGGATAAGGCTAGTGTTTACTCAAGAGAAGATTATGTATTAGATAAGGTTTGCAACTATCTTTAAATTTGTTCTAATCCTGAATCCTTTTTTTTATTCTCATTCATCGTTATCGTTTCGTGTGAGGGACATCTTTATTTTTACTATTTTTTATTTCTGTCTACATATCTTCTTATAGATCATGTTCGAAATACTGGTATGTGTCTATTATTCTTTAACGATGTTCTGATTTCAAATTATAATTTTGAAATTGAAAAAAGTAATGTTTGATTGTACCCTTTTACCCTCTCTTCTAAACTACGTTGTTACGTAAGTCTCTATTTTAATGCATTTCATTTGCAATATAAACAGGGAAATAATAATGCATTGGCCTAAGACCAAATTTAGGGTAACTGGAATTATAAAAAAAAAAAAAGTTTATCAGTTGTTCTTTAAAATTAAATCTCCACTAAAAAACTAACTTACCTAATTACTTTTATTTCAATTATGACTTAAAATGATAAACTAATACAAATTAATTAAAAACTAATAAATATGTATATACATATATTAATTATTAACTTGGTGTAAATTTCATAGTTATCTAAGTAATATTTTAATTTTCTGATTTTTATGATGTCGTTACTTTAAAAGAGAGTTATCACTTATGCAATTTGCAGATTTGTGGTCTTAGCTTAGTACCAACTATATCATCTCTTTTTTATTATATTTATACCATTCAATCCTTACTCTTCAGTGTACTAAATTTAAGAAAGGTCATGGGTCATTTTAAAGAAGAAATTGTTGTATTCTTGTGTTTTTTCTCTCTTTCTCTCTAATAGATTCTCCTCTCATTTATTTAATTTATAAATGTTTTCAGGATGGTTGATATTAACCAACTACGGCCTTTGAATGTGAGTTACATTGGAATGCATCCTTTTTATAATGTTGCATTTTATATGTCCCTTTTTCTGCTTTCTCTATTAGTACTCTTATCTTATTATATATCTTTAATTTTTATTTTTTTCTATTTTTCATAATCTTAAAGGTTCCCATATGTGTATGTTCTTTTTTAAGTTGAATTTGACATGGTATCCCTTGAATCATGTGGAAAATTATTTAAATTTGAGACTATATTCGTCCCCCTTATGCCAGAGCCATGAATGTGCAAATTTTCATATTCTGGGTTTATTAGCTATTTGGAATTGTTATTTTATATAAATCTATGTTGTGCTAGTACCCGAATTCGTGCATGCTGTTACTATGTGCATCAGCTGTTACACTATGGCAGTTTGATGAATGTGAAATACTGAAAAAATAAATGTGAATTTTCAGGCGGGGGGGGGGGATCTTAGGGTCAAACAAATTGTCTGACTAATAAGCCCAATACCATGTAGCTGTACGCACACAAAAAAAAAAAAAAAAAAAAAAAAACTTTACAATAATATGAATTTTTGTCAATATTCAACATTTATATCAAAATGTAAATGTAATAGATTAGCTGAGTTATGGAATAGAATGCTGAATATAGATCATGAACTTTAACACGTCATTTCCCAACAATGTGGAATTTCTTCATTCATAGTTCTGGCATATGGGGGCCGATATCATGTGATGATATAGTAATGATAATAATGACCATCTCTATGCATTTTTTGTGGAGAATCAGTGTGCCTAAGAGGCTAAATTTTATTAATGGAAGTACTTTCCGTGTAACAATATATGAAGTTAATTTCCCAGTGAGGGATTTAGCATATTAGAAAAAACCGGGGACTTATATCCGCTAATAACCTAATAGAACACATAACACAGTCCTTCCAATAAATTTGTATGTGCTATGGAGTCATATCTATTGTCGGGGGCACTGCCGTGCCCCCAGATTAATAGGTATTATGATTTATGAATTAATTGAGCATATATAAAAGGTATAGGCAACTGAAGAAAATTACCTCGATGAAGTCAGAAATACACAATTCTCTTTACAAAATGAAATACACTTAGTCTGCATATGGTATCCGAGTAATTCATTTAAATTAAAACCCTATTAATAGGCTGAAAGTTCTTTGTAGCAATTAAATGAAAGAGATTTGTATATTCCAGTGTATGGACAACGACAACTGTTTTAGAGTTACTTAAAATTTTACTCTGAGCGAAATTCTTAGAGTCTAGAACAACCTAACCTTTATAATACTACCCTCTGTCCTAGGTGTCGCTGGTATTTTAAGTCCTTGAATTTTCTAAATTGAAATCCCCTTACAGCTATCTAAGAGCAGCAGAAATTTTGTTTTCAATCATACTGATTCTCTCTTAACCTCTTACTTTTTCTCTTTTATCTAAGTTCTCCAACCTAAACCTGTCTTTTAAACTTAAGTATCTGCTTTTCTACAAGATAATTGTCGTTATGCTTTTCATTATAATCTCCCTACCAACATCTGCTACTCATGCTGGTAACAAACATTGTGTGTTTGTAACACACTGAATTGATTTTTTCTCTAAATTAACTTTATTTTAAATCAAATGAAGTAAAAAAAAAACATGCTGCTACAAAATGGGGCTAATTTAATTAAGGATATAAGTATATTTTTTACCACCTGTTTATCTGTAGATTTATAAAGTTTATTTTTTAACTTTAGTTTATACTGCAACTGTCTTAACTTTGATAAGATTCAAGAAGACTTAGTAAAAGAATAAATATAGAAATTTAAAAATTATATTTGCATGAAAACTATACTTGATTAGTAATGAGATAATATTACAATATTATAATTTATCCTTTTCATATCTTCTTCATGCTTAATTTTTTTTTCTTGCTTTTAAAATCTTTATATAGATGTCATTTTTATGGTAATTATAACTAATATTTTATTGTTGTATGTTTAGCTGAATTTATTATCTACTTTAAAAAAAAAAAAATATATTTTGTTATCTATTACTTCCTTCTTTATCAGTTTATAAACTACAATTACATTTATTTTATTGTTTGTAGAAAAATGACCAACTGCTTCATTTTCATTACATTAAAGTAAAAAAAAAAATGTATTTGTTTATTTGGCACTTCTTTAGATTGTTACTCCCCTTATAAATAGGACAGAGGGGAGTTAAAATCTAAAGAAGGTGCGCAGAATGTTCTTCTTTTGACTGTTACACCCTTTATAAAATGAGAAATGTGATATTCCTTTGCCCCAAAGTACATTCGACTAAACATCCCTTTGTCTTAATAGTTATTAAGTCTAAGTCATTTACGTTCTAAAAAATCGTAAGGGAGTAACAATCTAAAAATGTAGCATTTATTGTTTTGCATGATACATTTTCAGCTTAATTAAAGGAACAAAATCAATGTTCATATAATGTTTTTTTCTATTTATTGTGTGCAAGTAATGCTTCCTATGAGTAAATATAAAAGGCGGAATTTTGGATACTGTATGCTTTTATTGAGGCATAAGCTATTTGTTTGAGAGCATCCTACACATTTCAGGAACTATTTCTTTAAAAAGAAGATTGAGCATTATAACTATTTATTTATAAACCAATCTAAAATCAACTGCTTAATAAGTACTATTTTCAACCCTAATTATTTTTATTTTGGCTCGTTTTGTGGTAAATTGCTCTTAAAAATTGCAATAGAATATTCACTTTTTGCTATAATATTATATTTTTATCAATATATGTATGTATAAATTTATGTAAAAAGACTTATAAAACTAGTTGCTTGTTTTAAGGTTAATTTGGTCAGTACCAAAGGGTCTAAGATGAAAGAAGAGAGGCAACCGCTACTAAACACAGTGACGTCTGAATCACCAAGCAGTGAAAGGTTCGCCCATTTTTTTTTAATTTAAATTCTCTTTTTATATTAATATATTTTTAATACCAATCCTTGGTTGTATAGATATTAATTAAAACTAAGTTTTCATTCTTGTTTGCAATATTTCAATCCAACTTTTTAAACAATTATGAAGCTTAATTTATGTGAGATTTAGGCTAGGCGCTCACTACAGTCTACAGACAGCCCGCAGATAGTCTGCAGACTGTTTTGTCTCCAGTTTTGCTTTACATTTTGATATAAATGACAAAAATTCATATTATTATAAAGTGTTTTTTTTTTTTTTTTTTTTTTTATTATTATTATTATTATTAATATTTTGTTTTTCAAAAATTTATTTTACAGTATGATTGGGATTGGAGAAAGACGAGGTGATCTGCTAGTTGAAGATCCTCCAGATCTCCTCATAGTTCCCCCTGGTAATAAGGAATCCAGTAGTACTAATCTCACTGCAGCACCAGGTGGACACTATGATCCTATATTAAATAGGCAACTCGACCATCCTACATCGTAAGTTGATATGTTTGATATTAATTTGTTTATTTAATGTTATGAGCTAATTGTTTTAAGAAATCATTTCTTTTTGTTATTTGAGTCAATTTAAAAACAATTCAGTACTGATAAATTGTATTTGGAAATAAAACAAGAATAAGTAGGTTTGTGTTTTGTCTCTTAATTAGACTAACTATAAAAACCAAAGACCCACATATACTGTATTTCATATTATAGATATGATATTTATATGGCAAATAATTTCTTGTAATGAAAATATTTTAATATAAATAATTGTACAGTAAATTTCCTACAGTTGATGGATCAGTGTTGAAGGAGAAACATTATATTATAATATTAAAGAGCACATATGATTTACGGAGAAAATGTTATTAGTGTAATTTAGTTAATTTTTTTACGAGAACCAAAAATTGGCCATCAAACATATTCTCAAATGCCAATTAAGGTTGTTACAGCAAAGTATTTATTTATTTTTGTTACTTTTATTCATTAAATTGAAGTAATAAGCTATAATTTTAATTTATTAAACTGTGAGGCCACGTCTCTTTGTCTTGTATGCAGCCTCAGTTCTGCTTACTTTTAAAAATAAATAAAATATGCTATTAGAGTTCAATTAGTGTAATTGCTTAAAACTGCAATTTCTTTTTGTAGTACACTCCCCGTCAAAATTAACGCACCACCATTATATTTCTCTGTTCAACTACAATCTCTAAATTGTACTAATGATTAATGATTCATTAATCATCATCTCATATGTAATCATCATCGTTAATCATATTTAATCATCATCATTAATTATATTTAATCATTATAAATTAATTACAGTAGAACCCCAGATCCGAAAACCCTGAGGCACTCCTTTACTTGGTTACCCACCCAAATTTTCCTAATAAATTAAGCGAATTTGGTGTGTATGGCACTGGTGATCAATCTAGGTTCACCCGTGCTATTGAATGCGAGTAGGGACACTACATATTATAATATTTCATTTTTTTAAGAAATACTAGCTTCTTTACTTGGTTACCGACTGTAGGGTGGGTAACCAAGTAAATTAGTACCAACCCTGATATTCCGAACAACTTTCATGGTTAAAAAAAAAAAAAAAAAAAATAGGGGTAATTATTAAGTAATTTTGTAATTAATTTAAATAATTTAGTAATTCTAAGAAAATTTAAAAAAATGTGAACTGTTCAGAAGATGTAAAAATGGCTGCAGTACTGTGAGCTGATAATGTTTTTAAATGAGGATATAATTTTTCAGAGAACTGTTGTTTTAGTTGAGACATTAGGTACACACTTACGGCTAGGTGAAATTTCCCGGGATTGAGTTTAGCCGTGTCTATATGTTTTTTAAAACCCTCTCCTATTATCAGTCGCATTTAATGCGTTTCTAGAAATACTCTACCAAGGGCCGGACCAAGGGTAAATTCCCACCCGTGCAAGTTGCCCATTTTTTTTTTTTGCTTTTTGCCACATTGGCGCCCTCTACCATTATATTTGCTGCCCTACATTTCTATGGAACTGATTTCTGAAAAATGTTTGTCAACGTTCTAACTTTATCATAATTATTCCATATATCTTTCTTTTAAAAGAAATACTGGGTATTTTTTGTGCCGGAACGTAAGAATATACCTATAAACTATACCAGCAACAATTTAATTATTTTAATTGACAATAAAACCAGACATCCCAATAATCCGAACAATTCAGAAATCCGAACCGACCCTGGTCCCAATTAGTAGTTCGGATTTTCGGAGTTTTACTGTATATTTAATCATCATCATTAATGATTAACTGTTATTTGCAATTGATTAAATGAGAGCTCTCACGTAGTTTATCATTAACACAGTTGTTTGTTTGTGCCAACATGAATAGACCTCCTAATTTAACTATGGAGGAAGCAATTAAAGCCGTAGTGATGGGTTAAGAAAGGCCTTTCTTAAAAGGTTGGTTGTCGACTAGGAGTGCATCTCACTACAATCGACTGAGCTTTTCGGCGGTTCCAGGAGTGTGGATATGATCGACAGAGGCGAAATAGGTCCGCCTGAGATGAAAACAATAGAAAAAAGATCCTAATTAAACGAATTTTGTGTAAGCAAAAAAATATAAAAGTGGTGTGTTAATTTTGACGGGGAGTATATTTTAACAACACATTTCATTTTACTAATTCTATTGTATTTTTATTAGAAACTTGGATACCATGATCCACTTACTGAAAGGTAATATTGGAACAGGAATCTTGGCTATGCCTGATGCTTTTCTCAACGCGGGTCTAGTAATTGGCACCCTTGGTACATTATTAATGGGTGCTATCTGTACCCACTGCATGCATATGCTGGTAAATATTATTTCATTAAGTATAAATTACTCATTTTATGTGTGCTCTTGAACAAATTAGTTAGTAAAATGCGAATAATGAATTTTGCCCCTACACAGTGATCATCAAGCATCCCTATTTAAATGAGAACTTCAGATATTTTAATGACTCCACTATCGAAGTTGTAGCCATTCTGACGTATACACATATACACATTCTGACCCAAATGCAGGCATCTTTTCTCTTTATGAATAATGTTATATAAATAGAGATGAACAAACTATTGCGTAAATTATCAGTTCTATCAAGTGGTCCAAAATGGCCTGCACTAAATATTAGATATTGTGTTGTTTTTTTTTGTTTTGTTTTTTTCAATCCTTTATGCTGTTGAATTTTCAGAAGAGATATTATATTTCACCTTATTTTAACTATAATTTGTCAATGCAAGAATATTTTAGTTATTGATTGGTTGTTATAATATATATTATTATTATTTTTTTTTATTTTAGGTAAACTGTTCACACGAATTGTGTAGGCGATCTCAGGTTCCTTCTTTAAATTTTTCAGAAGTTATAGAGCATGCTTTCATGACCGGACCTAATCGACTAAGGCGTCATAGATATAGTGTTAAGTAAGAAAACTTCTTAATTATTATGTAGATATTATTTTGATTAATTTAATTACTTATCAGCCATTACAAAATATATTATGTCAAGTGATATATTTGTCAAGTGATTTCAATGTTTAACTGTTTAATTTTGTGTTAGTATTTTTTTTAAATAATTTATTTATTTATTTTATTTTTTTCAGATTATTAGTAAATATATTTCTTGTTATTACTCAACTAGGATTTTGTTGCGTCTACTTTGTATTTGTTGCCACCAATTTACAGCAGGTAATTATTGTTATTTTCATGTAGATTTTACATTCAACGTATGCTATGCATACTTTTATATTGCTTACTGTCATATAATTTTAACTTTTCCTTTCCTTAAAAGAAAAAGTATTGTTTTCACCCAAAAATCTGTAACCGAGATTTGAATAAAATGATCAGTTTTGGGTGTTTTTAAGACCATTTGAAGTTGTTAGCTGGGTGTCTGTCTGATTCACACATAACTCACTCAGTTTTTTAAGTGGTGCATAAATTAGCCGTGTTGGTTGTGCCGCTTAGAAAAGCATACGTTTGTGATTTTATTGACCTATTTGGCTGAATCAGCAAACATAAAAAAAAAATAATAATAATAATAATCTGGCTGCGCTGAAATTTGCATCAATACCTCTTAATAAAACAAACATTTTCACCGAATTCGTTTTGATATCTGCTGCCATTTTGAAAATATCAAATTTAGAATCCCACATATTTTTTTTATATATGACCACATTTCTGTGCATTAATTACTTATGTTTCCTTTAAAAATGTATTTATTAATTTTTAGTTGGTAGAACATTATTTTGAGCGTATACCTCTCCATTGGTTCCTACTTGCATTGCTACTTCCCATGATACTACTTAATTGGGTGAACAATCTGAAATATCTTACGCCTGTCTCTCTACTAGCTTCTATTCTTACTACTACGGGTCTTGGCATTACTTTCTTTTATATCCTACAAGGTCTACCAAAGACATCAAGTGTTGAAGCATTTGCACCACTCAATAGACTACCTCTGTTCTTTGGTACTGCTATTTATGCTTTTGAAGGAATTGGTGTGGTAAGTCAATTTTTTAAAAAATGTTTCTTACGCTTACTTTATTTATCTATTTATTTCTTCCTTAGTATTTATTTATTTCTTACTTTTTTTTTAATTTATAGGTGCTTCCACTTGAGAACAACATGGCAAATCCAGGTGATTTTGGTGGCATGACTGGTGTTCTGAACACAGGAATGGTGATTGTAGCTTGTCTTTACACTGCTGTAGGATTCTTTGGATATCTAAGATATGGTGATCACATGAAGCAAGGAAGCATCACGTTAAATCTACCTCAGAATGAACTGTGAGCAAAAATATAATTCATTTAAAATTCACTCATTTATTAAATTGTTGTTTAATTGGGTGGGTATCCAGTCCATGCTAGTTTCCTAAAAATTATATACAAAAAGCTGTCTAATGAATTATTGAAATAGGATGTCTACCGTAAGAAAGGCTCTATCCTCTAAAGTGAAATGATAGCATGTTTAGAATTTATCTTTTATTTTATCTGCTAAAGTAAATTTTAGAGTGCGTGATTTTAATGTATGATTGTTTTTGTTTCAGGCTAGCTCAGTCAGTTAGGTTGATGATGGCACTAGCTATATTTCTTTCTTATGGACTCCAATTCTACGTCCCCATGGGTATTCTTTGGCCTCCCATCTCTGAACGGTTTACATCAGAGAGCAGTCGTAAAGCTGCTGAACTTTGTACTAGAACCATACTTGTCATTATAACTTGTAAGTTTCTTTAATTTTGTCTAAAGAGTTACAGCCAATATAAAATAAATTTATATTACTGATTTATAAACTACTTCTCTACTTAATGTTTATTTTCATATTCTTGTTTAGTTTAGTACAGTAGTACAAGAATCGTCCGGAAAGTTACATCCCTTTTATTAACTATCAATATAAAAACTTTAACTCTTAAAAATGCTACCTGGGTTTTTTTTTTTTTTTTTTTTTTATTAAATTTATTATTTTGTGTGCTAACTTTTGGCGCATGTTGGTTTGTTTCTCCAAAATGTTGGTTAGAACCAACGTTAATAAATATTTACTGGAACAGCCCCACGCCGTTCCAACTTTTTGATTATTTTTATCGAGGTATATTTTTATTTCTTAAGTTGATCGTTTCTTTGCGTACTATATCGCGAGGAAGCTATGTGCCACACTAATTGGCAGAGTATTTT
>KZ651308.1:592125-619344 GCA_001010745.2 Gerris buenoi | reverse complement strand
GAAAGCTGCTGAAGAGTAGGACACAAATATATATTTGCTTTTTTAAAGTTTGCATTCCTTATTGGTTTATTACTGATAAAAAACATTGTGACCCCCCGGGGAATCGAACCCGGACTCTTGAGATCGAAGACCAGAAATCATAATTACATAATGGGTATGCTTACTCATCTACAAAACCCTAAAAAGTACTTGGGGCAAGTACTTCCCTGTGATTTTTTTACTTATATTTTGACTTTTGAGAAATCGTAGCTGATTTTGCTCCAAGTATCTATGATTGTTGTCCCCTAAGTGGCTGCTGATCCTCAATGCATATATGTTTTTTTTTATATATTATTATAAAACTTGTTCATTTATATTTATGCTGTATAATATTATGTAAATTGTGTTGTTAATTCAAAATTATTTTAATTTTTAGTCAGTTTAGCTGCTGCCATTCCAAATTTGGGTGCTGTGATATCTTTGGTAGGTGCTGTTAGCAGTTCAGCTCTTGCTCTTATATTCCCGCCTATCATTGAAATGATAACATTTTGGAACAAGGACATCTCTTACGTAACTATACTTAAGGATATTGCCATTATGCTATTTGGTATTGCTGGTTTTTTCTTCGGTACTTACGCCAGTATCAGAAACATCATATCTCCTTATTACACAAGTTGAATGAATGGTATAGTAAATCCTTCGGTCTTCCTTGTTAAAGGTATTCTTCTGGAAAACAGCTATAACATTGTTGCTAGAATTTGGGCTGGATATTGATCGTAATTATAACGAAGCCATGTAAAATTCTACCTTCTTTTATAGAGTTTTAATACAGTGGACATCAGCAATATATTTGGAAGTTTAAAACTGAATTGCCTTAAGAAATTCAGATCATTCTTTATTAACACTATAACTTATCGAGGATAAGTTTAAATTACACTAGCTGACTCTTTTTTTTACTCCTCTCTAAATTTGATGCGGTTATATTTCTTTTTTTATGACAACTGAATCAAGTATTTTTTTGTACATGTTAATTGCCGAATTTGACATTTATAACTCTGTTTTATGTTTTTATTTGATCAATCCATATTATTGCATTCGAATGGGTTAATGTGCACAAATACCTTGGCGCAAAATAAAAAAATTTGCCCAATTTGACATTTATAACTCTGTTTTTTGTTTATATTTGATATATCTATATTGCATTAAAATGGGTAAATATGCACAAATACCTTGGCACAAAATAAAAAATTTGCCCAATTTGACATTTATAACTCTGTTTTTTGTTTATATTTGATCAACCTATATTGCATTCACATGGGTTAATATGCACAAGTACCTCGGCACAAAATAAAAAAATTTTAGACTCCTATAGTTTTAAAGTATTAGTGAATGTGATGTAGAAATTGATTATTATAATTTTTTGGGTTTCAGTACATTTTATTTATTTTTATTTATCTCAGTGTTAAATGCTTCAATTCACATAGTCAGTTCTGAGTTACCTCCCCATGACATTTTCAAGGGCTCGATATGAATATTTATTAACTTTCACATTAAATGTTGAATTTTTGATCATCTAGTCTATTCGCTCTATTTTTTATTCCTTTGTGTTTTGTGTCCATTTTTTTTTTTACACTCTTCACTATTGTTTTTTTTAAAAAGAAAAAAAAAATAAATTTATGTTTTTACTATAGTTTAAAAAACTGTGGACTTTAAACTAGTTTTTTTGCTTTGCATTCCTCTCAAAGAGATTTTTCTAAAATTGAATTTTATGAGTCCCATCTTTATTATCAATTGACTATAAATATTATGAATGAAATTGAAAAATTAATGAATAAGCCTCTTCACTGATTCAAACAAATATATGGTTTGTATAAAAAAAAATAATAATAATAATAAAATAGAGGCCGGTTTAACACTTTGATAAACGGAAAAAAAATAAAGAGGAATCTTTTAAGTCCTATGATTTCTTATAATGGTATTTAATTGGTGGTTCGTTTGGTTATGTAAAGGAATTTACACTATCATAGAAGGTTTTATCTTTTTCCACCTATCTGTTAAAGAGGAAATAGTGAAAATAAAACAAGTGGGAAAACAAATTTTAATATTATTTAAAAAAAAATGCAATGAATTTCTGAATAAAATAAAATAAATAATTATTTTAACACTGAAAAAAAGTCATAGAGATACAAATTGCACAATATGTATAATTATATGCACATGAATTTCAAATCCTAGTCAACTCTGTAGCATTGTAATTTGTTGTACTACTGGATATATATATTTTTTATTTATTGTGAAGTGTGTGTTGTGTACAAATAATCCTATGGTGTATTATAAGTGTTCAATTTAAGATTTACAATTTTTTGTCAGCTGCATAAAAATATATGTATAATTAATAATAATTGTAAACTGTCTTCCATTCCATGTTATGCAATATTCTGTATTGACTAATAATATTGGTTTCAGTACTAAGAGATTAAAATTTATTGAGCTTAAAAATGTATACTTGCAGAGATGGATGAGTTAAAACCCTTTTAGATAATGATAGTTTGGAGAATATTGAATAATTATTTATCCAATGGGAATAATTGGATAATAAAAATAAGAGCAGATATTCTTACTTCTTTCAAAGATATTTAGGAGTAAAAAGACAATAATTTTTCCTCTTATCTTTAAATGGAATATTTTTTTGGAACGAAGTTCCTTATGGCACGTTCTGGATCCCGGGAGTGAATCCGAAAAAAACGACCAAAATCACCGTACATATATTTTGTAGCAAAAAAATGGAAATCAGTAATATTTTATAAATTTTAAATTATAATTACTCAAAGTTAGTAAACAAATCTTTTACACAAGTTAGTTCAAAAAGAACTATACAAATTAAAAATAATAAGGGCTAAAACACTTCTCCTCACCCACAGCTGAAACTTCTGGGCATGTAACATGCCCAGCATAGCACATAGCATTGTACGTAGCATAGGTTTGTCAGGAGGTAAATTTGGTTAGCCTTCATGAAGGATATTTGAGCTAGGGCTCCATAAGTCAGTATGTTAACACGTTCACGGTGAGTGACTAATTGTGTGAGTGAGAGCAGGGGCTGTGAGGTATATATAGGTATCAATAGGTAGATATATATAGGTATCAATAATTAAAGAACGGAAAAAGCTAGGCGAGAGCGGAAAATTGGGGTAGAACCGTAGAGATGTGCTCTAGACTAGAGGGCTAACTAGTTAAAAGAATCTGAACCAAGAGGCTAGGTATTAGAAATAAGGCAGAAGTGTAGGGAGAGCACGTTCCAGGAACATGGTCCGCCCCATTGACCCGACCAGCACCACCTTCCGGGAACGTCGTCCGCCCTTGAACGTGTTAAAAAAGTAAGAATTTGTTGTTTCAATCTCAGATCTCCTGTTTAGCCTTAAGATCTTATACTTTTAATTAATATCAGGAATTATTTATGTCATAACTTGGTTACTTGAAAAATCTTGCTACCAAATTAATTTTAATTTTCAGTCAGTTAGCATTTCTTTATTTATTTTTTATTATTACTCTACACTTAATTCCTATAACTCATCTATCCTGTACGTAATATTTGATATATTTTGATGTATTATAAAGAAATGTATTTTTTATTCCCATCTTTCCGCAGCATTTTAATGTCTATTTTCTTATGTCTGAATTACATTTATTTGTAATAAATTAAGTATAATTTCCCAAACTAGAAAAAAATCTAATTAAATTTAATTAAGAATTGGAACATTATAGTAGATATCAAAATAAAAGGAAGAAAAATGTATTTAAATATAATAAATTAGTTGACAATATTTTGACAATATGCATAATATGTTAGTATAATTGTATGTAGCAGGTATTTTGTATTCAATTATAGTAAAAAGATTGTGTAAGTTAATTACCTGGAACAGATTATATGTAATATTGAAACACTTTTTTTATGTAAGATAGTAATTGTTTAGCTATTGCATTACCTAAGGATCAAACTTCAATTGACAGCATTTTTTTTTTTTTTTTTTTAGAGAGATCTATATTTTAGAGGAGTTGTTTTGAAAAATAAAACAGAGAATATTTGTGTAAAAAGTTAAAATACTGTATTGATTATACTGCATTGATAATGAATTAATTTACTTTTTTTATTATTAATTGATATTAAAAAGGAAGGGAGACAGTTAATAAAAATTCATTTGGTCACCAGGAATTGAACCATGAACTCACAATACTTCTTGTGAACCATGGTCGCTCGGTACTTCAGACTAGTGTTCTTTCCCATTGAGCTCAATGGTCTGGAGTACCAGGAATCTGCCTCCCAATTCCTAATTGTGGGGTCAATCTTTACCTGTGGCTCTCTTCCTCTTTCATACTAATTAAGCTAACTAAGCTAGGATCGTCTTTAATTTAAATATTATCTATCTATATTATTAAAAAAGTTTTGTAAACTAACAAATGTGTCAAATTGTGCAAAGGTTCAAGGCAGTTTGACGAGCCACCTAGTTATCTTAATTTTATTTTTTAAATATTCTATCTTAATTTCATCCTACTTTAGGTTGGTATGTACTGATAAATGCTTGCTGATAATTTTTAGACATTAGCTCATATTCATCAGCTAATGTATGTGATCAGTATCATTTATTTATGAGATATTGTGTCAACTTGTTCTTATGAGTGCTGTTATAAAGACATATTCTTAGGCTTTTGATGACTTAAGCTTATGATTTTTTATTTAAGTACAAATCTACATTAAGATATGTCTAATATATATCATTTATAAGATCTCTTAAAAAATGTATATTGTGCATTTTTTTTATTTGCACTAATTTAAAAACTAATTGATTATTATTATATATATTTTACAAAGCTTTATTATTCTAATTAACAGAATTACACTGTTTCTCATTTTTTTGATTTATTATTCATTATGTTTACATTGTACATTATTAACTATTATTTAATGAAAAATCCTATATGAGTTAAAAATTAACTTATTTAGTCAGTAGGCTTCTGCAGTTACCATCATTTAAATTTGGTCCGAGTGTCCACTCCGACATTTTAATTCTACTATTGAAAGCGTCTTCCTGAAGTTACTTCCAGTGATAAGATTAATTCGTTGCATTTTACATCCTTCAAGGTACAGTTTTCACTTAAATATTTATGGTTATAAAATGATCTTGTTTTATTAATTTTGTTTTAATGGAGGAAATAGTTGTGGTACATATCAAATAAACTTCAACCAGTGCTACTTTTAACTTCAGTAATTTCATTATTATTAATTTATTTGTTTTATCTAAAATAATGTAAAGTTCAAAATAAGTTTATAAGCGATATGATAATTTGAGTGCTAGAAAAAAGATCTCATTGCTTTCTTTTTGTTTTATTGATATTTGACTGTCATAAAAATGGCATTTGCATTTTGTACTTCTTACACAAATCTAAGCCAAAGTTTAGATCTTTATTTTTATTTTAAATAATGGGGAAAATGGAGTTCCTCTTTAAGATAATCGTATGATTCAGTAATGAATTAAAGCTAAGTAAAATTCAATATTTAAAAAATTAAAATCGTTTCTACAGTTTATGCACTCCATTCTTGTAGCATGTTGCACCGTGGACTATTATCATTTTACCTTTATTCCCTTCAATATTGTATCTGTTTTATTTTTTAAGATAATAAATGCTGTCAATTAAATTTTAAACCTTACGGAACTGTAATTACATCTTCTTTAAATAAAATATTTACTTAAAATGTTAGTATCTTCTTAAATATATTATGAGAAAGAAACATAAAATAAAAATTGTGATTTTGAATAGTAGAGGCTATAATTTAATATTTGTGTTTGATGTCATATTTCAGTCCAATTTTTCTAATGGCTGTTTGTTTATAATATTATAAAATTATCCTTATCAAAAATGAGTAACAATAAATTATCAGATAAATGTATTTGTTTTTTTGTTCATTATGAGAGCAATGTATTCAATTTTTGAAAGGTTGTGATTTTTTAATAATGATTTAGGTATAATTTTTTTCTTATATTTGTTCACAATGTAAACTTATTTTTTTACTGTGATATTTATTTTTTTATATTTTCCTTGTCGTTATAATTTATGACTTATAATCATTGTTCTTTTATTATAATTTTTTTTTTAATATTGTATTTATTAGTGATTTTGGTTTAAATAATATTTTAATTAGGTTAGACAGCTTGCACAATTGTNCCTTCTTTAAATTGTTACTCTTCTCTGTTATTTTTAAAAGGGGAGTAACAATCTAAAGACGTGCCTATTTATTAATATTTATAATTTTTTGTTCGACCTTTTTAGATTTTCAATTATAATTAAAACAAACTGACTGTCAATCATACCTTAACCAACTGATTGACAATCAAACTTACAAAAACTGATTGTCAATCACAATCACACCTACCTATTATTAAGATATGATTAAGTATTGTTTGCAACTGAAGACTATAAACATATAAATACATCGAAAAGAGCGTACTTTTAAAAATGTTTTTGTCATTATGGAAATAAAGACTGATGATGACATTAGGGTAAAGTGTCGAAATGTCTTATTATAAAAGAGGATTTATGTTTAATATTTTTGACACCTATACGATCCATCTATCATATTAAGAATTTTAAAAAAAATATATATTATTTATGTATTAATGAATGAAAGTAACGTTTGCCAGCTTATCACGTAGTACGGGAGATAACTAGGAAACTGATAAAGGCTTATACATTCGCCATAAACACAATTAAGACAAGGAACCCTAATTACGATTTTATGGTTATGAATTCAGTTTTCTTATCAGTTTACATTTCCGCTTTTGTATTTTTTTTTTTTTTTAATTTTTTTTTTTTTTTTTTTTTTTTTTTTTTTTAAGTAATAATGATTGACATTTTATTTTTATTTTTTACTCTGGTTGTGGTTTGATGCGACAATAATTAAGAAAATAATTATAACTTATCTCTTTAAATGGTTTGATATTTCGATCATTACCCGTTTCAAATGTGAAATTCTATTAATTATTATCAAATTGTTACTTTATCAAGAATAATTATAAGCATAGATATTTTCTTTCCCACCTCTTAACTATTTCAAACCAAAACTAGAGTTGAAACTGTACTGTCAACTTTCTGATGTATTTTTATTTTAAGATTCATGAGCTAAAAATAAATATTTGATTTTATTTTTGGAATTAATTATCAATTCGCCAATGATACCTACTTGAAAAATGACAATATTTGCAACACATGGCTAACTTAGATTTTCTTAAAACAGCAAAAGTTCTTCATATTTGTCCAATTAATTACCAGTGAGACTGAGTTACCAATAATCCTCGGTAATCTAAATTTTTTGAATTCAGGCAAGGTTTAGCTTCCTTGTTTTTCTTGACCGGTGGTAATCCATTCGGAGAGTTAGCTATGACTTATTTATCAGTTTTTCTGTGATAGTAGTTCCTTAATGTTTTGCTACAAATCCCCAAATATTATGATCATAGCATATTTTCTTGAAAATATTTTGTTTTATTCATATTTTATGTCTTACTAGAATTTCCCTATGCTAATCCCCTGGCAATCATTAGTTCCGATTACTGAGTTAATGTATCCCCCATAGATTAATAAAGTTTGCACTAGCATATCTGTAAACTCAACTTAAGTTTAAATTTAATTTTATAGTTTAGTTTCAGTTATCCATTGACTAATAATTTAAGTTTTTAATACACACCTATTTGTCACATTTTGATTGAGTTCTTTTGATATTTTAAAATTATTTATGTGAAGTAAAAGACAACAAGCAAAATATCATTGGTTTTATGATAAATTAATAAGTTATTGTTAATTTAAAAACAGAAAAAAAATAGATACCCAAATCATGTTATGCGACAAGCGGCACATGATGAAAAATAAAGTCACTGATCCAGGGATACTGGCAAAGTGAAAAAAAATAAAAATAAAAATAAAAATAAGTTATTGTTGTAATATAAAATTTACAGAATTCTGTAATTTTCATCAACCTTTTATTATGGAGGTTACATCTGTGAAGTAGGGCTATAAAACCCTTTAATCCCTTTTAATAAGCTCTTTTCCACATTATTAACATTGAAATCTAGCATTCTAGAGCAATAACATTCCTTTTTGCGACGAGGGGGAATAGTGGCATTCTATATGCCTTTGTGTTCTTTTTGCATGTAAACAAAATTATTTTTATAAAAATATTTATTTTTTTATTTATGTTGTTTCATTAAGTTTATATATATTTCTTTATTTTATTTTTTTGTCATTTAAATCAGGTTTATCTTAAGTTTCATTTCTGTGTTTAAGTTTGTGGTCCCTCTTTAAAAAATAAATAAATAAATTGATGTATCTCAATCCACTTTTTATATTTATTTATTAATGAATAACTACTATTTTTATTTATTTATAGTTTTGTTGTTTATTTTAAATAATATTTTATTGCTTTTACGTTTATTTTTTTTACAAATGCCAGTATGGGCTATTATATAACTGCATGTGTAAGCTTAGTTAAATCTTTACAGGAAGTTGAATAATTATTTGCAATATTGATATTGCAGAAAATTATGTTGCACAACTCAATTTTGTTTATTAAAAAGAAAAAAATAATTGTTTAATGTTTGTTTTTAATAATTTTTTTAATAATTGTTTAGCTTATAATTATTAGCAATGGATAATAAATTAAAAATTTTTATAAGCCTCTAAAAAAGTAATGATTATAATATATATATGCTTGTTTGTATATTTATTAGTTCATTTTTTAACCAAATTAGTATTTATTATTCTTTTATCATTGCTAGTATACTTTCTGTGTTTAATTTATTTCTGATAAACCTCGACTTATGGAAATTCAGACTTACAAAATATATTTTAAAAAAATATATATATCAATGGTATTGAATTATTCACGCTTTATTGATGTACTGTTTCGTTTGTACATGTATTTTGTTGGCTAATTTAAGTAATTTATTTTGTTAATTCCAATAAATTTGAATAAAATCATCCTTTTTTTCTTATTTTTTAGCTTACATTACAAAAGATAATGGGATGAGTAGAGGTGAAAAATAAACTTACAAATAAGTTGCTGGATTAATCTAATTTTGTAAGTCGAGGTTGTTCAGTATTTCTTCTTTTCTAAGTATGTTATAATCATAAATGTACCTTATAAATGTTTATTAACTACTTTGCTATGATTTTATTTATTTATTCTTCTTTTTTTTTAATTAGATTTTTCATATGATTTCTTAAAGAGTTTTTCCGCTGTGCTTTTTGTTGTGTAAAATAATGTAATTTTTTTTTAATCTTAAAAAAAAAAAAAAAAAAAAAAAAAAAAAAGTTAGAAATGTACTCATAACGATTTTTTTTTTTAAAAATAAGCTGATTACTCTTTCTGTGGTAAGAAAGGTGTAATCACAGGGATTTGTAGTTCGGAAATGCCGGCTGCTGGATTTATTTGTATCTATAATAATATTAAAGTTATAAATGTTAAGAAAACAGTACTTTTCCATCCCTTTTACACATGGGGCGAGCACCTTATTGTAAATTTTCAGAGTAAAGACCAAGCATTTGCGGTGCTAATACTCGTACTTTGTTTACAACATTATTAAAGTTAAATAAATACACAAATTATAATATTGATAATTAGTAATTACTAAAATATTTAAGCATAATTATATTAAAGAAGTTTATTGTTGTACAAATCGAAAATAAATGTATAAAAATTTATGAAGCAAGTTGAAATAAATAATATGTATTTTAATTGTTTATTATGTTAGAATTCTTATATATTGTAACGGAAAACTTTTTTTTTTTTAAATGTTGTTCACTTGTCTTCCTATATGTATATGAATATGTATGTGAAGCTGTGATATATAATGTTTTGTGTGTTCTTTAATTAAACCATTTATTATTCGTTTAATTCCTGAGTATTTTTTTTCTCGATATGTCGGAGTTATTTATTTATTTTTTTTACCTTTGCTAATTTGAAATTTTTAATAATCCATCTTCTTGTTAACTAAAAATAATCTCGAACTAAAAACAAGTCCCATTGAATTTGGAGTTATTGAGGTTCTACTGCATTTCTTTCCGAAAGAACAAGAATTGTAACATTTAAATAAACTTATTTTGAGGAGCTGTACGGCTGTACTTGGAGTCAAGCTGTCCTGCTGGCTCAACTCCATGCAGCTTTTTGCGGCTCCTCTACACAAGCTCGTAGATGAGGATTAGGATTAAGTAATTAGATTATTTTGAGGTTTTGAGGAGAGAATACAGATTAGGGCAGTCAAATATCACATAACTGATGGTTAATTCTAAGTCTGAGACATCTGCAAAGTTAAGTATTGCCCGAAATAATTGACTGAGCATGGCGAGGTCTCTGTTTTAACTCCACTTTTTGGCACTTCATCTGTTTTGTTTGTTCCTGAACCAAATGCGTTTTTAGATTTTCGTAACATTTAATTTATTTGGCCATTAAAAAGTCATTAAAAACTATGAATTTTATTTTGGCCGCAAGGTCACTAGTATTATAAGGGAAGATTCATGTAGGATTTGACACTATATTGACAAAGTATGTCTTTATGTTTCATAAAATAAAATAACTTAAGTTGAGGCCAGGGGTATCCAACTCCAGTATTCTAGAGGTGTAAGACCACTAGCGCTGCTCGAGAAGTTGGCGATTAAAATACTTAAAATATTAAAATACTTGACGTGAGTTTGAATCCTGGAGGGGTCCTGGAGGTCCCACTGATGATCTCATCAAGTAGATGAGTAAAGTGGTCGGATAACCCCCGTCCTGTAATGACCTAATAAGCAGTTGAACGGGACTAAAAAAAAAAAAAAAAAAAAAAAAAAAAAAAAAAAAAAAAAAAAAACTGGTTGTCTGACATTTGTACTATTTTGTAAATAAACAAAAGAAAAAGAAAAACCAGCCTCGGTGGCTGTTGGCTGTATGAGATGCGCGATTGCTCCGAATGCGAAAGTTCCCGGGTTTGAATCTACTAAATTGACAAATTAATTTATTTCTTTGAATTAAGAAGCTCAAAATCTTTTGAATGGTGTAAAAGATTTAGTTACAATATTAACCGCCAAATTCTCGAGCAGCGCTAGTAGTCTAACACAGGTAGATAAAGAGGGGAGTTGGAAATCTTTCTGTTTAAGGATTCTATGATCGCTGGTTGAGGCTTTAAAACTGGCGACGAGGATGGGATATGATGATTTTATCTATACTAATATTAAATATTGCATGATTGTGTCTGTCAAGATGGGATTTCCTGAAATTTGATTCCATAATGGGGGAAATAAAAAATGGGGGGCTTTTAGCCCAGACTGATTCTCTAAAGTTAGGAAGTTAATACTTTAAAGAAGTGTTTCTTATGGACGTAAGAATATATATAAATGTATTAATTAATAAATGGTAGAGGTGGTTAGAGGTCCACCCAAGGATGTGACAAGAAGCTGGGAGGGGGGTACTAGGATACAAAAGGAAAATATCTCTGCTTTTCCCGGACTTTTAACTTTTAAAACTATGTATTTCTCCAGTAGTTAGAGTTAATTACTTATAATGAATTTAAAAAAATTATATTATCCAAAAGGAGGAGGTATATCAATAAGGGGGAGGGTTAAAAACCGTCAAATTAAATAAATAAATTTTATTAAGAGAATATTCTTCACAAATACAGTTCTTATGTATTTTGTACATTTCATGTAAGTAACAAGTAAAAGTTTTTTGTTTTTTTTGGATAAATTAAAATCAATTACTGCTTCCCTGTTGAAAAAATAACGTGCAATACAGGAACTTCATATTGAACCCTGTGTATTATTTATTGGTTGCTATCCTAATTTAGTAGATACTTAGATACAGCACTGTTTTCGAACTTTGCATCACAAATATTTCAGTTGCTTGTATTCAACTCATGAAAGAACAATTAAAAAAAAAAAAAAAAATACGATCCCCCATAAGTGGTTGACCAGTTTATAAAAGCCCGTTTTGGTAAATTTAGAAATTGTTTCAATCTAATCGAATTTTTAATTTTATATTATAGATAATTCGCGCCATTTTGAAACACCTGAGGGAATTAAAAAAAAAAAAAAAAAAGCGTTGGGGATTTTTCACAGCAATGAGCAACCCTGTTACAATCGATGGCGTTTGGCGTACGATCGCAGGAAAAATACTAGTCCATTTACATTACCCCTGGCATTGATCATTATTATTAGATTTTCTAAATTGTTCTCCTATTTTTTTAAAGTTTTTGCATTTATGGTTTAATAGGCGGTTAAAGATTGATCGAAGGTAAGTCCTATTACCTTAAATAATTTTTGAAGTTCAATTGATTGCATTTTGGTCATGTTTCTTTTTTTTATTTGCACATTACTTTTTATTCGCTAATTATCTATTATTAGAAACAAGTGTCAAGATCAATGTGTTCAGCAAACTAACAAGCTTTTCCGTGTATTGTTTTTTTCTTTAATTGTCTTATCTCATATAAATTATTCAGTTAAATAGTTATTATCTAAATATGATAATGGGCATCTGTGCGTCGGAAGGCGAGGCAGTTGCGTGATCTCGTGGAATTTGCATTCATTCCTACCTTTTTGCACTGAACCTCGTTGCATATTATTGCAGTTTTATCATCCTTAAAAATTCACAAACTTTTGTTTTGATATTTTTCGTATTAATACGTTTCTTTCGGGTTTTTTAAATTCTTTTAACTTGACACCTTCGTCGTTTTGTATATCTGTTTAGAGGTTTGGAGTGAACCTTATTTTCTTGGAATTTTTTAAAACGTATCTCGTTGGAGGTAATTACTTATACAAATTATATTTACTACCGTCATTTAAATTATAGATTTTCTATTGCTTCGCTTTATTTATCTTCGATAACGATTCTTTTCTTTATTTGTCATTATTAGTTTTAACATGGAACCTTCTTATATTCTCCCGATAGGTTCAAGGTTTTACTACTTACCGAAATTATGAACATAATCAAGAAGTATATACCTAATAGCATTAAGACCATTTTTATCTGTGTTAAACTGGAGTTTAAAACAATGTATTTGTAATATATTAGCTCGTTTAATTACTTTTTTATTTTTTAAATTAATTTATTAATAGGTTTACTAAATGGTGGGATATTTGTTCCATCCAATTAATCTTATTTTGTAATACTTTACTCATTTCATCATACATAATTTTTTTGAAGAATGGTAATTTATTAGAACAACTTTCAAAGAACCAATTGTTTCCAATTGGGTTTCCAATTGTTTATGTTATAAATAGTAATGTATGGTTAAACCCAGACTTACGAATCTCATCTGACTGTCTTCCCATTAAAATAACACAATATAAATTATTGTGTAAACTTGATATTAAATCGACTATCTAAAATAAATAAATAAAATAAAGACCTTTTTCTTCTGACTTAAAATCACAAATATCTGTGGGTTTCTGAGGGATCTAAACAAAAAGTTGTAGTTTTTATAATAGTAACTTAATAAGAATATTTTACTTTTTTTTCAAAATTTGTTTATTTTCAATATAATATGCATTTTAGTTATTGTGGAGATATTTACACAACTTGATTCAATTAAACTCACAAGTCAGAATACTACAATAGTTGTTTTATACAACATATTGTTTAACTTTAAACACTTTACGGAGTCGAAATCTGGAAATTGATCAGTTGTGAGCATTTATTTACTTCAAAATTTTAATTGAAATAACTTGTTTATCTATTAAAATACTTATAAACTATAAATCATCTATCTATAAGAATACTTATAATTATAAACTTTCCTGGGTTTTACTGGTAACATATTGATGTACATTAGAACCTTTTAACTCAAAATTCAAGGGGATATGTTTTTAGTCCGAGATTTGTATTTTTGAGGTATCAAGACTAGATAATTAGCAACCTTGAATCAACAAAGTTTTTTTTTTTTTTTTTTTAATTTATTGACTATTAATTGCAACTACAGTGTATAAGAAATTATGACCAGTTTATAAAAGTGGCTTGACATTCGCAGATATAAGACAGGTATCCAGTGATAGAGCTTATTGGCTTTGATGATAATTTATTAATTTACATAGCTTAGGTTTTTAGGTTAATAAGTCACGAGGCCATTGCCGCTTTAGGTGCCTGGGAGGGTATTCAGGAATGGTTTCGGATGACATGTTTTGGATAAGAGGATTTGTGTGAAAGGAAACTGACTCGTGAAAGGATCTATAGCCGGGAAATGGCTAGGTCTCAGACGAATGGGGTGTTGAGGTCGTTGTGTAAGGCATAGTAGGGTGCATTTACTACGGTTCTGAGGATCTTTGATTGTAAGGATTGGATGTGGTGGGAATTTGAACGTTTGGTGCAGCCCCATATTCAATGCCGCATGTCCATACAGGTTTGATTATTGTGTTGTGTATGAGTACTTTGTTTTGAGTTTTAATTTTTTGTTGAAGAGTCTCTGTATTAGTTTATTTCGTGTGTTGATGCGTTTGCGTAATGTTGATGTGTGATATGCCCATCAAATTAACAAAGGAAAGAACAGAAATAACTTTAACTACATCAATTTTTCACTGTAACAGTTATTTGTGATCCATTGATATACTCATAAGTAATTATTACAATGACTAAGATGGAGTATAGTCTTTTTCTCTTTTATTTACAAATTCTGTTTGAATATAATTTGGGTATTTGTTTGAAATTATAATTTGGCTTGTTTGAATAAATAGGTGTATATAAACTACAAAGTTACTTTGTACCACCTATAAACTGTTAAGAAAAACTTTCTTACAGTAGGTATGATGTCACTGTCTAACAGTTCTATAGACAAAGGAATATCACCTCTCCTTTTTATGAAGTGACAATATTCAGTAGCCTTAACTACTGTTATATATTTGGATTGTTTCAGTGATAAGTCTGCCACTGATATGGTTACTTTCTAATTTATAAGATTGCTGATAATGCAAGTACTTCATTGTTTGGTGCTCTGAACTCATTTAATGTTAGCATGATTTCTATTATAAATTAAATGAGATTAAGACTTATTTAAAAACTAATAACAATAACCCCTTGAAGATCCCAAAATTTTCTTCTTTTAGACTAGATCTATCTTCATTCTTAAGTTCTGTCAATTTTATTCAATTTTTCAATTCCTGAGACATTAGTACACAATGATACAGAAGATTGGGGACAATGATGTAAACCATTTTGTTAAATTTGTTTCTGATTGAATAATAAAAGTAAAATATCTCCCTAAAGCCGGGTTTACACGGGTAGAGTAAACACGAGAGTTGAGTAACTCTACCCGAAGAAACCCGAAAAAACACTCAGTAGAGTAGTGGCGAGTAGAGTAGCATATAAAATTGGTAGAGTGGGAAGTAGAGTATTCTACTCGCTACTCTACTCTCCTGTTTACTCTACCCGTGTAAACCCGGCTTAATAATAAATTATTTTTTTTTTTTTTTGTCAACACTGGTTGCCCAGTTTGTTTATATTTTTGAGTGACAATTTGTTTACTCACCCATTTATTTACATTTAATATTAATCTTAATTAGAAAAATGTGTATGTGTACCATTTATGAAAAAATACATATTATTATATATACAATATTTAAGAGTATATTTTACCAAAAGTTAATTATATATTTTTTTTTATGTTTAATTACGTTAACTGTTTCGTTATATTCAGATGTCTACCACGTCGCACAAAATCCGTTATAAATACACTGGATTGGATTCCACTGAGTTGAGAAGAAGGAGAGAAGAGGAAGGGGTCCAGTTACGTCGACAGAAGAGAGAAGAACAACTCTTCAAGAAACGTAATGTCAACTTACCGGCATTTTCCTCATCTGATTTACCGATGATGGTAAGACTTAAGCTCTTAAGCCTGACTATTAACATTAGTATGAAGTTGCTTTTTAGAGAAGGTAGTGCAGCTCTGCTCTTCTAGGGACTTAAAATCTACACCTACCATCCTAATTCTACCATATTTCATAACATGGTTTCTGTTAATGGTTAGTTATTTAATCAAATTAAGGTATTGCGATAAGGAGAAGTTAAACGATTGTTATTGTGTATTTCGTATAAAAAGAATATTTTTTACTGTTTAATTAATTATTTTGGTAGGGTAAAGTGGAAAGTGGCAATGGTGTCACCTGGGGTTATTGTGACCAACTCATTTTTTGTAGGGAATTTTAATAGTAATAATTCTCCTATTGTCAGATTCTGGAACTAGAAACAGTGCTGCTTCATTCCTAACAAACAGGTAGAGAAAAAAAAAAAAAACAATTCCCTTCTAAAAATGAGTTGGTCACAATATCCCCAGGTGACACCATAGCCCCACTTTACCCTACTTGTTAATTAGAAGCCCTCCCTAAAAGTTAGAGGTGGTTTCTCTAACCCTAACCACCTCTAACTTTTAGGGAGGGGCCCTAATTAACATTTAATTTTCCTTATCTTACGAAGAAAATGTATTGTTTTTACCTAAAATATCCAAAATCAAGATTTCAATAGAGTTGTTATCCATTTGAGTGGTTTTTAGCTGGATATCTGCCTATCTGTGTGTGTATGTGACAATGTCACATTTAACTCCCACAGTTTTTAAGCTCTAGAGAGTTGAAACTTGGTACAAAAATCAGTCCTTACATGTAGTTGTGCTACTCATAAAATCATAAATTTGTGACACAATTTTTTTTTTCAGTAGTTTGACTGTAATCCAAGTAAAAATTTGTATCTTGTTTCATATATTAAAAGTATCTCTTATAAAATAAAAATAAAAATGGAGGTGTTTGTTTTTAGTTCATAAAATAAAACTTATGATGAAACAGAATGAATTAACCTTTATTTTTAAAATAAAATAGCTCTTATTTAAATGTAGACTGCTTTCAAACATTTTCAGAATTAGTAATTACAGATGCTATTGTGTCGTTACAATTCTAGCTTTATAAGTTTCATTCATTATGATTAATTTCCTCAACTTTTTCTTCTTCTTCAGGAGGAGATATCAAATGGAGGAGGCATCACAAAGGAAATGGTCAATGCTGTTATGTGCAGCAACGAGCCAGTCGTTCAACTTGAAGCTACACAGAAATTTAGGAAACTCTTATCTAGAGAACCAAACCCACCCATAGATGAAGTAATCTGCAGTGGTGTGGTTCCCAGATTTGTTCAGTTTCTTAAAGATTCCACAAATTGTACTTTACAGGTGAGAAAATGTTATTTGAGCAGAGTTCAAGAAAAAACATTTATAGATTTAATAATTCTTTAGTGTTTATTTGTATGTCCTGACTAAGATTTAATTTTAAATACAACCTCTATAACTCAAACCTCAAGAAAACATTTTTTTTTTCCTTCAAGTTTATTAGTAATCTCAAATTTTAGAAATGGAAATCACTTTGACTTCCCAAGAATTTTTAAATATCAAGGTTTGAGTTTTCGAGTTTGCATACCTTGGTTGCATGGCTATTAATAGGATTTTTATTAGCTAGTTTAATCTCCTAAAAAAACGAATTTAATTTTGCTATAACAAGATTTTGTTATTTCCTGACAGATCTTTGTTGCACCAACTTACATTTTTGTTTGTAAAATTAATAAGTAATAAGTTCAAATAGTAAGTTGAAGTACTTTTCCACTTTGCTTATTTTAAAGCAAAGTTTAAAATTATTGTAAATGCATTGTATCAAATATAAATGTATTTTTCCACCCATACTTCCCTGAATCAACATGTATTAATTGGTTTAACCTTCTCAGTCCTTATTTTTACTACTTACTACTTACTCCTTAATTTTGATATTTCACTCCATAAAAAAGATATGAAATGGGGAAATAATATTTTAAGAGCAAACAATCATAGTTGTTAATAGCTTGGGAGCCCATCATAAGAGAGGAAGAGAATGCAAGAGCAGAGTTAACCCACATAAATAAGAGGTTTAGTGGGAATCATCGTTTGAATGTCAGAACTTAGTAAACACACCGTTCAAATCGAAGATATGTTTGATTAAAGTTCTCAAAACCCGTCTATTAAAAATTTGATCATGTTATCAACTATATTTATATTTAAAATTATTTGGTAAATAATAAATAGTGTTTTGTTTCAGTTTGAAGCTGCTTGGGCTCTCACCAACATTGCATCTGGAACATCTTCTCAGACAGGAGTGGTTATAGAAGCTGGTGCTGTACCAGAATTTATACGTTTACTGTCCTCAGAATATGAAGATGTCCAAGAACAAGCAGTCTGGGCATTAGGTAACATTGCTGGTGATTCCTCTGAGTGCAGAGACCATGTTTTGGAATGTGGCATCCTTCAACCTTTAATAGAGTGTGTATTAGTTCATTACTGTCGTTATCAAATGTTCATTTTCGCACTTGACTTATGGAAATTTTAAGTAGAAATGATAATTTTTATTCATATGTGTTGGGTTATGAAGGTGTAAAAAGTGCTGAAGATTATTTTATTTAATAGGCTATATTTTGTCTCTTTAGGTAAATCATTACAGTCTATAAGATTAGAGTTGGCACAATCGAAGGCGGGAAACAACAAACGTGGAGGTAGTTTTGGGGTTATAAAAAGGGAAATTCGGTGTTGCCATGTTATATTTTTTTTTTGGAACAGGGGTAGAGTAGAGCATTATTTTTCTGAAGTTGCATTCAACATGGGGGACCAATAAAATCGTTTCCCTCAAAATTTTCCTGCGTTTTGATTGTGCCAACTCTAATCTTATAGACTGTAGGTCTGATATATACTTAATATGTAGTTTCCATTATGTTACTACAAAGTTTACACTCGCTTTTTTTTTTTTTTCAAAACAAAAATCAAAGGAAGGTAATAAGAGAAACATACCACTAAGTTTGTGCTAAGATGCGGCTAAATTTTACAATTTGACAAAATTACATTACAAGTATAATTCCTAAAAATGTGCATTAGTCAGTTAACTTATCAAATTTTCACTATTTATGTTTTATGTTAACACTTTTTACCTCTTCGTGATCCAACACTTAAGAGCAACACCACTAATGCTCAACCTTATAAAAAATATAATTTCCTCTCATTTGCTTTGTGCAATCACGATATTTTGTAATATTATTGAACTAAAATCCAAAGTAGATTACTATTATAACTGTACAAATGGAAAATACAAATATAAACTGATTAAATAAAGTAATAAAGATAATTATCTTCTTATCTAACTGCATTATTTATTTAGCAAAGAATGATAACCATTTTTCAAAAATGTTTAAAAATATAACCGTAACAAAATCCATGTGGAATTACAATTTTGTTTTGATTCTAAAGATAAACCATGTTTGTTTTGTTAGTCATTTACTTGAAATATTTAATGTGAGGAAAATAACTGAGATTATAGAATTAATGGAAATCTACACCATCCATTATGGGATCCCTTTTTCTTGCTAGACAATGAAATGTTTTGAAGAAATGACACTACTGATTTCTCACATATTAAGAGGGTAACTAGGGTGGGAGTTTCGACCTTGAGGAAGTATTTACCTACTTACTATTTTCCTCAACTATTTACCATATCTATGACTGTGTCAGTATGTAAATTTGTTTCCTTTTCTTGGTATCATTGACTCCTCAAAATGTCTACTTTAGGCCTCGAAATATTATTTATCAATTTACTCTACAAGTTCTTTTCAATTCTTGTCTAAATTCAAAATGACTATTTAACTACTATTCACTGACATTTTTACATGTTTATGAAACATGTAAAAATGTCAGTGAATAGTAGTTAAATTTCAATTGGATGCTTTTAAAAGATAGCTACTATGAGAAGGTGACAAGCCTGAGATATTTATTAGATAATATGGGTAAAATGAATTATAGGTTTTAAGCTGCTCTTAAATCCTTGAAATCAATTGAACTTTTTGGTAGCCACTTGTCTGCTTATTTATTTAAGTGACAGTAAGGAAGTATTTGAACTTTATGGCAGCGCAGTAAGTGGGGAACCATTTATTTGTATGCATTTAAATGTCACTACTATTCTATATATTGGAAATCCTTTATGCTCTTTGAAAATAGCTGATCTAAGTTTATTATTTACTAATCAAGATTAATAAGTTGTGATTTTTGTTAACTACTTATAGATTAAAACTAATTTAAAAACTAATATGTCATAATTACTAACATTTGTAAATAAGCTCATTAGAAATCTAAACGTGCTGTGTACAGCATTTTTTCCTCTGTCTTGGAGCAGGTTATAATAATTTTAAACTTGCTAGAGCTAATTTCCTCTTTTTCCTGTTTTCTTTTTTATAAATAATAATAATATTGTTTTACTTTTTTTTAGTGTACTGAGTAAAAGCACTCGTTTGAGTATGACGAGAAACGCAGTTTGGGCTGTGTCTAATCTATGTAGAGGTAAGAACCCACCTCCGAACTTCGCTTTTGTTTCTCCCTGCCTTCCCGTTTTGTCTCGATTGCTCTTCCACAACGATGCTGATGTACTTGCCGACACCTGCTGGGCATTATCTTACCTTTCAGATGGACCTAACGAGAAGATACAGGCTGTCATCGACTCGGGAGTCTGTCGCAGGCTTGTTGAATTACTCATGTAAGCAAAAATTATTTTAAATCACATTGTTAAGGCTGATATTTCTTCTTTTTTTTAATAGTTTGCTTTTTATTATTATATGATCTATATTAGGTTTGTTCCAACGACACTTCAAACTAGTTTCAAACTGTACGACGCATGTGCATTAGCAAAAAAACGTTCAAATGTGGTCCGATGCGCATGCCTCGGACAGTTCCAAACCAGTTTGAAGTGTGGTTGGAACAAACCTATTGTGTTCCTTGTGAATAAGAGGAGTTAAAAGTGGAAATTAGGGATTTTGGTTGTCTTGAAATTGAATGCTGCATTGTACAATCTCAATTTCAGAAAACAAGTAATGTAGCTAAATGGTTTGTTCGGCAGGAAACTCAGTTGGTCTCTATCAACAAATGAATTAATTAAAAATGGGAAATGACAACCACCTATATTCAATGGGATCAAAGAATGATAAGCATCAATTAAATGCTGTCTTTTACTTTGGGGATTAAATTAAATATGTTTTTTGGACAGAGGTTGTCAGTATGTATCCTTGGGTACATAGATTCCTTTATTTACTTATTTTTTAAGAATTACAGCAAATGAAAATACAAGTTCATTTTGTTCAAATAGAAATGAAACAGGGTAGTTTTTAGTCAGGCTTTAATTTATAGGCTATATATATTAGATAAGCTTAGAATGCATTAACTTAATCATTTAATGAAGTGTTACTCTTACTTAACTCTTATTTATTTTTCTTTTTAATGTTAGTTTTAAATCCTTAGATGTCCATTTAGCATAGTGAGTATCATCTTGATACTCAACAATACTGGTTGTTATGATAAGATTGTCCTTATTTACAAATGAAAAGAAAATACATTTTACCAAAATATGTATGGCATATTATTCCTTCAGTTTTTTTTTTTTTTTTTTTTTATAAAATGTAAATTAAACTCTTAGAGCCGGGTTTACACAGGTAGAGTAAACAGGAGAGTAGAGTAGCGAGTAGAGTAGAGTGGCGAGTAGAGTAGCTAGTAAAATTGGTAGGGTGGGAAGTATTAGAGTGCACTCTACTCGCTACTCTACTCTCCTGTTTACTCTAATCGTGTAAACCCGGCTTTAATAACATTAACTATATATTCTTTCCAGTGCTTATATAACTTGTTAGAATAAAAGTGTAAAGAAAAAACATATTTTAGAGTAAATAGGAGAGTAGAGTGCACTCTACCAATTTTACTAGCTCCTCTACTCGCCACTCTAATCTACTGAGCATTTTTTCGGATTTCTACGGGTAGAGTTACTCTACTCGCTACTCTACTCTTCTGTTTACTCTACCCGTGTAAACCCGGCTTAACTTATGCTAAATGAAATTTTAATTATGGATCTTGTGACATGAATAGCAAAGAAAGGAAATTGTTTTGTTCGTGATCTAGCATAATTTATTAATTTTCATTACCACAATAATTATGCTTACAAGAATAATTGAAACAAAAAAAATTGAATTTATTTAAATAAATTATTTCATATTTGTACATTAGATGTATGACCTATTTAAAACTAAATAATATTATGAATAATAAAAAAATAACTATAATACGATATGATACGAAAATATGAAACTATTATACGAATTGAGGGTAAATCATAATTACTACATATTATGAATAATTATTACAAACTTTTTTGGACATCATTATGACTTTTTTTGCTCTGATCTGTTGGCTAACTAAATTGGTCAATATTACAGTAGTTTAATCTGGCATTTTCACGACCATGGCTGTGTTATCAATTGTTTAATAAATAAAAATGCAATCAATTAAAACATGTATTTTGTGTCCTCTGTATTTAAGCCTAAGTAAGTAAATTTATATTTTGTATTTTTGGCAACTGTACCATTCAAGGTCAAAACAACTAACTGAAAAAATCTAAATGCGAGCTGTACAATCGGTGCCGGATTACAGAATGTGCCGAACTGTAGAATGCCAGTTTGATTACAGTCTAGTTTAGTTAAGAAACAGATAAATGTACTCTTCGAGTTTTGTTCGCTTATGTATTATTTCTTTCTAATTTTAAGTTTTATCGTTATTTGCTTTTGTGTATTTTCTTACAAATATATATTTTTTAGGCACAATCAGCACAACGTAGTTTCTGCTGCTCTCAGAGCTGTTGGTAACATAGTGACTGGAGATGATGTACAGACACAGATAATCCTTAATTGTTCTGTACTGCCTTGTCTTCTAGAACTACTGAGCTCTTCTAAAGAGTCAGTTCGGAAAGAAGCTTGCTGGACTATTTCAAATATAACTGCTGGACATCGCCAACAGATACAGGTATTTGATGAGAAAATATGGTTATAAAAAATAAGTCAATGAGTCAAAAATTGATCATAAAGAAATAACTACTAGCACTTCCAGGTACTAAAAAGTACCTAGACCTATGCACTAAGTCCAATCTTCTTCTATAACCATTTGGAGAAGACGATAGTAAATAGAAGTTTTTAGAAATTAAATTCAAATGCAATTTTTTTTAGTGCTAGTATCTATTTAATAGTACCTAGTTCAATACGTATTACCTATTATTTTTAGATAAATAACAAAACATAGAGATAGAGTACAATATTTATTCAATTTAAAACTATGTTTCAAATTTTCTTAAATTTGAATGATAATTATAATTTTTAAAAAAGTTTAAGACTTGTTAGAAGTCTTTTGCTTCATGTTGCTTACAACATTTTTAATATCAGGTTTATATGTTGTCAATTGCAAGGTAACACATACTGCTGTTGAGTATTCCTCTGTCAATCTGACTCTAGCCCTTGACTGTTAATGATTTCATGAAACAAACAAAACATTATTTTAATAGGGAAAGACTTTAACTAGAGTAAGTGAAGGGACAATAGTTAACAATGCTATTGCTATTCTTTGAACTGAAGCAAATTATGTCATAACCTTTTGTATATTTTTCTAATTGGTTCAAATGTATTTAATAAGGATTCAATACTACTCATGGAAACACCTACCTTGTTTAATTCAAAATCAGGATTCAATTTTTTTTATTATTAAATTCTTAATTATTTTTAAGAAACATAGATAGTCTTAAGATCAAAATAAATTTGAGTTTATATTGATTTTAATTAAATGTTTTAGGCTGTCATTGAGGCAAATATTTTCCCTGTTATTATGGAAATATTAGGTAAAGCCGATTTCAAAACTCGGAAAGAAGCTGTTTGGGCTATAACCAATGCCACATCTGGAGGATCCTCTGATCAAATACGATATCTAGTTAGCCAGGTTTGTTTAAAATATTTAATAGTTGTAAATTATTTAAAATCAGTTATCCTACCAGTATTTATTTTGATATTGGATTTCTATAAAATTTAAATATAAGAAAGATCCTAAATTGAGTTCAAGTTATAACCTTTAAAATATTGTTATCAATAAAAATGTATACATATTTATATTATTCTTTCTAGGGATGCATACCGGCTTTATGTGATCTACTGACTGTTATGGATGCTAAGATAATACAGGTTACTTTGAACGGTTTAGAAAATATTCTGAGGTTAGGTGAGCAAGATAGTAAAGCCCAGGGTTCTGTGAATCCTTATGCTGTTCTCATTGAAGAATGTTATGGTAATTTGTATTTCTCTCTAAATGTATTTATTTTTTAAATGTATTTAAAAAATACATATTTAGAATGTTAATTGATGAAGATTTTTGTGATAAATCAGCTGATAAAATTCAGTATTTGTTTTTATGGAATTTGGTTTAAAAACCCATGTAAAATTGAATGGCATTTATTTATTATGTCAAGCATTTTAAACTTTTCTATTTTTTGCTACCTGAATATTGTTTATCCGGGTAGCATTATTCAGTACTAATTACTTGGTTAAATGAAGTGCAATGCAGCATAAATTTGATTTATTACCCACCCTATATTTGTTTACAACTTACAAAGAATTCTTTTGTCTAAATAACTATTTAGACAACGGGATATTTAGTACAAAGAGCTTTGGGACAAAGGAACACCACTCTTCTGTACGTAAACGTGATAATATTCCTTTGTCTAATAAATAATAAAAGGGAATATTTAGACATTACAGTAATTTGAGTTGAGCAACCTCATTCGTTTCCGACACAAACATTATGTGCAGTTTGTTTCCATTATCACATTCATCCACAAATAGTCATAATTAGTTAGATATATCTAGAAGTCTTAATATATATCTAGACCAAGCTATGAAAATTCCTTTTGAATCAATAGACTAATATGTTAAAAGTTTCTGCCAAGAGTTGCTCCAATTTCAGCTGACAATTATTACATTTTTTTCAGGGCTCGATAAAATAGAATTTTTGCAATCACACGAAAACATCGATATTTATAAGAAAGCATTTGAGATTATCGAAAGGTTCTTTGGAGCAGAAGAAGAAGACATCAAAGTGGCTCCAAGTGTACAGGAAACTGGCAACGAGTCTCAATATGTATTTAAAACTGACCAAAATGTTCCGATGGGAGGATTTAATTTATGAGTAAGTATTTATGAAATATATTTTTGAAATATATAAGTGATTACACATAGATTATTCTACAAGGAATATGATAAGGGATTTCTTGAGTTTGCATTGTAATTTACTGTGCCCTTTTTTTTTTAGTAAAAAATTCTCCTCTGTTTTAAAGTAATAATAATTGACCTTTTTTGTTATTTCACAAACTAGCTAAAATAGAACCATAATTTTTGTTTATGCTCCAAAATACTATTCGTGAACACAGAAATACTGTGTTTCTACATACCTTTGTATTCATTCTTGTTCCTTTGGCAACATCTTTTTGGAGGCATACATCTCTCTTTTTGGGTTTAATTAAGGAATAGTATTATGTATTTTATAAAGGACGTTAGTAACATAAAGCCTCAATATTACTATATAAAGAATTTTCACGATATTTTCAACAAGTAGGTAATCTTAAGTGTTACTTCTTGCATACATTTTTTTTTTTTTTTTTTTTTTTGTTCCTTTTGGTTACTTCAGTACCTTCTTCTTTAATCAGTTTTACAGTCCCTGAAATAATCCTGGCCTCTGTAATGTATAAACACTCATCTACTTCATAATAGTTCCATAGTTAGCATGTAGCTTCTCATTCTCATAGTGAGTTCAGTAATACCTTAAAGTTCCGCAGATAACTCATAGTGAAATGTTTTTGCTTTTTCTTTGTCTGATCATCGACCGTCAAGTTCAAGGCTTTTTCCATTCTCTCTAATCTAAAGTCTCTGATTTTCTATCACATTTTAGTGGTACTTTCCATAAATTTCCCCCTTTCGATGCCTTCCACAGGATCCAATTTTTGAACCATGCATTCTTAATTCTTGGCAATAGCATACACTTTTCTTACAATTTTTAATCATTTTACTCTATCTTCTATTATTTCTACCCTGATAAATAAGTTCCATTTTAAATAGTACATTACGTGTCGAGTGCGGAAAGTAGCATTTTGCATGCGAGTGTGGAGTTTGCCCCCCGAGCAACAGCAAGGGTAGTAAAACCACACGAGCAATGCAAAATGCCGTTTTCGCACGAGTTGCGTACTGTACTTTATCTACAATTGTTAAATTTTAATAATAAATACAGAAAAAAAATAATAAAATTCCTGTATGTAAGTTCGTATTCCTCTTTTGATAAAGATGACATTAATTCATTAGTTGTATTTTGTGCCAAATTAATTATTTCTGGAGGCGTATTATTCTCCTCATATTCGTCATAATCCCTTAAATCACTCATTGATTTTCACAAAAAAACTCGATACAAACAGTTACTTTTATTAAATAAACATCAGATTAGTTTTGTTAAATGTAAACAAACTCGCTAATTGTGCGTAAAGGTGAAGAAATCTTCTTCTTTACCACCCTAGGGTGGTAAAGAAGAGGAATTCTCCAGAACTATAAGACACGCATGCGCAATGAATACAAGTGTGTAAAGAATCACTTTTGACGCATCTAAACAGAGATACAATTTTTATATTTTGTATCAATCGTAGATAAAAGCCTTTATATTAGTATAGATTTTGTGGCTGGTTGTTGTCTATCGTCAAAATCTTTGGAGGGCTTAATAACTCTCTTCCAGTCATCCAATCGAGCTGAAACTTGGCACATAGACTCTGTAACAATACGAAAACATAAAATATTAGTCACCCACGATAATGCATGAACAACAATGTTGCTTGTAAAAACTCAATAACCATTATTGTCATACAAATTTCCAAAATGTGTTTTTATAAACAAACAACTTTCTGATGTTTCACACAACCAAAATGGATTTATAATAAATAAAACAAATTATAGGGTAGTATTATTAGTACATAATAAATCTGACAAAGTTAATATTTTAACATTTGTTTTACTTGTTACTTTTTTATTAATATAAAATATAATTTTGTTTCTCAGGCAATACCATAACATTACTACAACCAGTTACTCTTGTAAATGAGTTGTGCTTGAGTTACCGAACCTTTTACTAACAGATAAAAAAAAAATTAAATTAAATAAAAAGAAAAAAAAAGAAAAATAAATAATTTCATCACTTGAAGCCTTCTGACCTGGGACTGTGCTGCAATTCTCTATCCTACTACGTCTTTGTGACTACCAATATATACATGTTATTTTTTTTTAAATATATTCCTCTCTAAAGGCTATCT
>KZ651308.1:581829-591853 GCA_001010745.2 Gerris buenoi | reverse complement strand
TTTGATAAAAAAATATATATATATACATATATTATTTAAATTTTTTTAATAGAAAAAGATCATATATTATTTTTTGGGATAAAATGAAAAAATTCTAAAAGATTTTTTTGTTGTTATTTAAAAGAAAAAAGATTAAAAATATATAAATTTAAAATTTATAAAAAAAGAAGATAATCAAGAAAGGCATCTTAGACGTTAAGATGATTTTTGACTCGTGGAATACTGAATCAATTTTGTACATTATTATTTTCTGTTAACTTATTAATAAATTTAGAAAATAAAACGTGTGTTTTGGAACTTTTATTTATATAACCTTCTGGTACAACCCTACTCCGGAGTATAGCTTTAAAGTAAATCATCTACTGACAGAGAAGTGCAGATTAAGTTTTAATACATTTATAGATGCTATCAGTTCATTTTTAATCAAACTTATTTATTATGCTGAGTTTATTAGACTTATTGACCTTATATTTAATCAAACTTATTTATTATGCTGAGTTTGACTTATTGACCTTATATCCTGAAGTTATTGATGAAAGATTTATTTTCAGAGCAAAGAAATTAAATTATTTAAAATATTACGTGAGACCTCATGTGAAATAATGAAAAACTGATAATTCAAAATATATTTAGTTATAATTTAAATCAAATTATAATTATTATTAACACTGGGAGACAGACAGAGAAAAATAGACTCCAGCGCCGGGACTTGAACCAAGGGCCTCCTGTATTTCCAGTACAGATGCTCTTACCAGTTAGTTATATTTATAACATTTAAAATTGAAATGAAGCAAGTTAGGAAAACCTTGCACAAAGAAATTGCAACAATTTGGATTGTTGAACGATGGAAGATTATATTATTAGCTATTAGGTAGTATTCTATCGTTGCAGCCTTTCTATAATAAATTAAAAAGATTATACCAGAACTACTTATACTTCTGGCGTTTTAGTGCATTTATATATATATCCAAGTTTAGCTTATTGTGGTTAGGTCGGAAGTTAAATTTTGAGTTTTAGTGTAGTTATGTATAGTTTAATTTAACGAAGCTTCTGCTTGGCAAACCTGATGTAGAAAATCCATTACCAGTGATCAGAAAATCACTTTAATTTAGAGACAAATTAATTAGTGTAATTTATAGACAAAAATATATGACAGGAAAAATTATTTTAATGAGGAATAATTGTAATATTTTGTTAGGAAAACTGCATTTTGTCTCTGGGCATTTCAAATGGGGCATGTAAATCTTTATAGGCACGTTATTAGTGGGAAAAACTTAAGACCAATGCACACAGAAGTGGCATAGCTGAGTCCTAAGCTCTACAGAAGCAGTAAATAGACTCAATAAAACCACATGTTAATACTAATATGCACCAGTAAATAAAATTACTAAACGTATGCAGGAAATATGCTTCAACAAAATGATCCGAGAAGTAAAAAAGAAGCGAGGGGATGAGCTGGCACCTTATCACCTCAGTGTGCTATGCCCTATAAGTTTACTTAGAGGAGGTGTAGAAACATCGTGCTTTATACCATTGGTCCTTAACCTTTTGGTAATCACGGCCCCCTTAAGATCTCCAAATATTATATATAATATAGTACCTAAATACCTTTCGAGGCCCCCTTGGGGGCCGCGGCCCCTCGGTTAAGAACCACTGCTTTATACCTTGCCTCTTCTGTAGGAATTGGGCCTTGGCAGTGGTGTATTGGAGAGGGAACACATGGGAACTGGTTAAAAGAACCTTACTAAAAGAAAACTAGCCACTTTATAGATGAATATTGATTTGGTTTAAAATGATTGATGTAAATAATAAAGCACTACTTTTCAAACATTAACAGCTATTATTTTTTTGGACTACATTGTGGGGGACTAAATTGACATTTTTTTGTTACCACTGTGAGCATAAATATCCGATATTATATTTAATTTTTAAGGCAAGTAAGTTAGACCATGTGTGGGGGAAATTCGAGAGTTTGATGGCTTGATGTGGTTTATTCTAGGCATAAACTTATTTGACAAACTTTTGATCTAACTTGCTTGTCAAACGTCAAACTAGTTTGACCGTGTATGGGGGCCTTTAGATAAGAAATCAATGTTTTGTTTCCGATATTAAAAGTTACCTTAAGACTTAGTTATTGTTGTAAGTGTTGTACCATTATCACCATTATCATTAATATTTATGTCTTCAATCAAAATATCGTTGTAATTTGTGTTGAGTGAAAAAGGAAAAATACGAAAATAAAGAATAAATGTAGTTGAGCTTTCTTGATTTCTATTTTTAAGAACCTGGTACCGGCTGTTAGATCAGCTGATTGAGTAACAGCTGATGTATTCAACCAATGGGATCAGAGAATTTTCCCCCACTTTTCTACTTTTACCCCTTCCCCATGCATCGACCAGATGATCGCTTAATTCCCACATCCCAGAGTGACCGGAGTCAGTTACAATTTGGATTTCTAAGAGGGACTTGTAATCTTTTATTGGCCAACCGGCCTATTAAACGATATTATTATATTTATTTTTTAACTTCTCTTAATCGTCCTTTTTTATTAAAAAATATCTTCCAATATTGTCAATGACGATTAAACGGACTTTAAATCGTTTCAGTTAGTGTGTGGTTTATTTTTTGATTCGGCAGGGCTTTTTTTGTAAAAAAAAGTGCCTATAAAGTTTGGTTTTAACGTCATTTTAGAAGGTCCAGTTTGGGAAGTTCTTTCCTACGCTTCACCCCGGTGTTTCAGTAACGGCCTCAAGATTCCGGTAGCAAACAGATTTGACGAGACTGGCTCGGAAGCAGCCGTCCCGGAAGATATGGGTCACATAACACCTGAGGTACATTTTCTATTTTAATTATAATTTTAAATATTCGCTTCTTTAACAGCTCTAGATTATTCAAAATAACCCATCACAGTTTTATTAATATCATCACTGCTTGAACTAATCTGGAATTAACTCATTAGATGTTTTTATCTTTTTGTTGTTTGCGTTCTGCGGTTGAATTTCTCTCTCTGTGTTTATCACTAGTGAGATAAGAAGAAATAAGCTTTCGTTTTCTTTCTTGTTTTGTAGTTTCACTGCGGAGTGATAGCGAGAGTTTTATTCTTTTCATCTGGTCTGTAAAATATTTTGTTTTAGTAGTGAAAGAACCCTTCTACCTTCATTATCTATCTTGTCCTTTTTATCAACCATTTCTTGTTTGCCTCTACTTGTTGAATTCTGAATTTATTTAAAGGCCATCGTCTCAGACAATATCTTGTTATTACCTGTAATTATCTTAGATAATCAGATAAATCAGTCTATTTCATTACTATTATTCATATAAATTTAAGCCTAATAATAATTCTCCTATTAAATAAGAGGGGTTGGAACAATTTTGTTTATATTAGTTGTAATTGCGATATATATCGAGCTATTTCCTCTTAGAGTTTGAAAATATTTAAATATTTATTTAAAATCAATTACAGAATTACATATTCTACTCAATAAAAAACCCATCCTGGAGACGCCCTTTATATTGTAAATTCTGCTATGTACCAGCATTAATGTACCAAGTATTAAATTTAATTTAAAATTAATATACTTAAATATGTTTTAGGTATCTAATGCCCAATAGTTAATACTATCTTAACTATTGATGTTCTAAAGTAAATAGAATGTTACTATCGATGCTCATTAATACTATGTTTTAACTATTGATGTTCAATTGTAGGTAGGATCTCAACTATCGATGCTCAACAATATAATGTTTTCTATTGATGTTCTATAGTAAGTGGGATTGTGGGATCTTGACTATCTTTGCTCAATAATATAATTATTTTACTATTGATGTTCAATAGTATGTAAGTAGGATCTCAACTATCAATGCTCAATAATACAATGTTTAAACTATTGATGTTCAAGTTAATAGTAAGTAGGGTCTCGACTATCTATGCACAATAATATAATGATTTAACTATTGATGTTCACCATTGATCTTGGATGCTTAATAATGTAAAATATTTTATCCATTAATGTTCAGTAGAAAATAGGATCTCTAATCTCTACTATTTAAGTTCAACAATATAATACAGAGATAACTATTGATGTTCAACAGTTTACATACATAGTGCAATATACTTGGTATTTATCTTTGTAAATAAACAGGGCCGTCTTCTTCAATGGGGACTGTGTCTAGAGTCTACGATTAAAATGAAATTAGGGATATACCCTAATTAATTGAAAATATTATTATTTAATTTTATTTTAGACGCTAAATTCTTATTTATAATAGTCAGGGTGCCCATAGGCAAAAAAGACACTTATACATACTCTTTCCAAACCTTTTTATATGGCTTGTTTAGGCCAAGTCTGACACCGTTTTTCTCTGTGACTTTTTTAGTTTTGGGGCGTTTTTTTAACCCTAAAATTTTGACGCGTCAGACTGGAAAATTGGAAAAAGTTCTGCGTCAGACAATATTAAAATATTGATTTATAGGGTTCAAATAATGTATCTTGAGAAAATCAGCTGTATATTAATCAATGATATTAATTAATTTTAATTACCAATATTCAATATTAATTAATTTGAACTAATGTTAATTAATGATTAATAAACAGCTGATTTTTTTGATACATTATTTGAACCCTATAAATCAACATTTTAATATTGTCTGACGCAGAACTTTTTCCGAATTTCCTGTCTGACGCGTCTAAATTTTAGGGTTCAAATAATAAAAAAACGCCCCAAATCTAAAAAAAAGTTACAGAGGAAAACGGTGTCAGACTTGGCCTAAACAAGCCATTCAAAAGGTTTGGAAAGAGTATGTATAAGTGACTTTTTTGCCTATGGGCACCCTGAGTGAGTATAATATTCATAATAATTTTTGTTATAAAATAATTTAATTAGAACTGTGATATTATACTGAAATTTTACTCCAAATAAAAAATGTACAAATAGAAATGTAAAAATAGAAAATGTACTCCAAAAACCAATTCAGACTTAATTCAATATAATAATCTATACAAGCTAGGATGGTGTATAAATTTAAGTGATCTGGAAATCCCTAAAGAAATTACTAATTTTTTAAGCCTAGGTCACAATTTTAATTTATTTAATTTAAAACCTAACTGCGATGTATTAAAATTAGTTATAGATCTGGAAACAATTTTAAATAGAATGAATACTAGCGACAATCATGTGAATGCATTACGCAGCCACCTAATACATCGAATAATGAAATATCAAGAATTGGCAAAACATAAGAGACTCAATAATGGAACTTTAGAAAAACAAATAATAATAGATTCAAAAAAAACTAAACAATTTTTAAAAACTAACAACGATATAATTATCTGCAAGAGTGACAAGACCAATTTGACAATAATAATGACTAAAAATCAATACCATAATAAAATGGAGGAACACTTAAGTGATAGAAATTTGTATAGAAAAATAAGAATCAATAATACGTCAGAAGATAAATTGAAAGAAATTAAAAAAGAATATACTCCTTTACTTAACACGTTACATAAAAAGAAATATATTACAACTGAACAAAAAACTAAGTTAAATATAAATAACAGTAGAATCGGACGCATTTATGGGTTAATAAAAACCCACAAAGAAAACAATCCAATCCGACCAATAATAAACGCAATACATACTCCAATTGAAAATATGACTAAATTTATAAACCCGACACTAAACTATTTAAATAATAATAATCCGTACGACATAAAAAATGCATTTGAATTAAAAGAAAATATTAAAAATATAATAATAAAAGATGATGAAATTATAGTTTCATTCGATATAACAGCTTTATTTCCTAGTGTACCTCTTCAAGATCTGTATAAACTAATTCAAATCAAATGGGAACAAATAGAACCCCATACTGACATAAAGTGTAAAAACACATATTTAAAAATCTTACAATTTTGTTCTAATAATAATTATTTTCAGTATAAAAAGGATCTATACAGACAAGTAAACGGACTGCCTACAGGAGGAGGTTTTTCTGTAAATTTAGCCGGTATATATATTAATAATTTATTAGACAAAGTTTTAGAGAAAATCCCTTTCAAACCAACCCTCATAAAAAAATATGTCGATGATTTAATAGTAATAGTTAAAGAAAAAGAGGTACAGCCATTATTAGAGGCATTAAATAGTTTTCACCATAGTATTAAATTTACTATAGAAAAAGAAAAAAATAAAACTTTAAACTACCTTAATTTAACAATTTGGAGAGATGAAAACGGAAATTTAAAAACTAAATGGTATGAAAAGCAAATTAAAAACAGTAAATTTTTAAATTATAAATCTTCACACCCTAAGTATCAAATAGTCAATTCTGCATCCAATCTAATATCAACAGCTATCCAATTAACTGATAACATTTTTCTACAGGAAATAAAAAGTAATATTTTTAAGAAACTTTTAACAAATTTTTATCCCTATAAACTTATCAAGTCCCTTTGGTATAAAAACTTAAATAAAGCCAATATAATAGAAAAAACTACAGATATAAAAAATAAATTTCACAGTTTAGTGTATATAAAAGGCTTAACCGAAGATATAAAAAAAGTCTTCAAAACATTTGATTGTAATGATATAAATTTTGGAATAAAACCAACTAATAAAATAAAAGACCATTTTTTTACTAATTTAAAAGACAAAATAGAAACTAAAAACGAAATAGGAGTAGTTTATAAAATCGAGTGCAATGAATGCCCTAAAAAGTACATAGGTCAAACCAGACAACTTTTTCAAAATAGATTAAAACAACATGCTTCAGATGTAAAAAACAAAACGGAAAATACTGCGCTTTCACAACATGCTAAACATTTAAATCATCAAATTAATTTTAATGAAGCAAAAATAATTGGTAAATCCAATAACACGACAAATAGGTTGATTTTAGAAGCTATACATATTGGACTTGAAGAAAACAGAATGAACAATATAGCAGACGCCAAGGAGATAAATAAATTTTATAGTGCTGTTTTGAAAAATGTAAAAATAAAAAAATAGTTGTAAATAATGAATAAATAGGAATGTATTGGGTAGGATTGGACTGTTATATAATATGTATGAAAATATGTAAATACAAATAATAAATAAATAAGATCTGTACTCTTTTATATAAAAAAATACCTGGTTAATCTTTGTATTCTGCTCTTTTGTGCTGCCGTATCAGAATTCATTTATAGAAATGTTATTGTTTTGATGTCTTTTTGTTGTTATTATTATTATTTTTTTTTTTTTTACATTCGTTTGTTGTTTAATTTTTCTTATCAACCTTAACTTTTAGATTTATAATAAATCAATGTTAGTCTCTCCCTGTGAGTCATTCAGGGAGGATTCGCTTTGACAGTGTTTTATTTTAATTTAATTTTATGACTCAATCCATAATATGGAATTATTGTGTGTGTATTGGAATGACAAGGTTTTTTTTTAACTGATGAAAATTGTTGCTTAATTCTTAATAAGGATATGTCTTAGAAAATATTATCAGGTATTTAATTTTGATTGTTTTGTTAATATGTTATTGATATCCAAAAGAACTGTATTTTAAACTATATTATTCTCCATTGCATTTATAATAACTAAAAAAATGTATACCTACAAAAATATTTTTGATTTGTAATGTTATAGCCTGAAGAAGCTCTTAGTTAGGGCGAAATATAGCTGTTTTATTCTAAAGAAAAGGAGGAAGAAGCTTAAGTTATTTAACCCTTTAAGGCCCAAATAAAATATATTCTATATATAGTTTTCTATTACTCATCATTACTGAAATTTTATTTTTCAGCGCAATTTTTAGTATCAGATTTTAGAATCATTCGAATTTCGTAGCCTAATATTATAATAATTACGAGATAGTGTATATCATATTCCAAGTATGTATATCATAATCCTAACTGGAGATTAAAAAGGAGATTCATAAACAATATGAAAGTAAATTAGGATATTGCCGACAAAAAGTAAATACTAACGACACACAGACCGAATGATTCTTTACTGTGGTTTTGGCATAAACCTAAGGAATGTCAATCAGTAGTGCACTGGTACCGGAACACCGTTCCAGGTTCCAGTACTGCTTCAGTAGAAGAAAAATGCCAGTAGATGTTCCATGTTCCAAAGACTGAGGAACTTCTAGTATAATTTTTACGTTTTACTTGATAATTCAACGTAATTTCGTTGTTTGGATATTTATTGATGAAGTACCATACAAGTAAATTAAAAAATATATTTATCAATTCTCGTTTTGGGATTTATAGTGGTACTACTGTGGTAAAACTATTGTGTCATACTCGTACAATTATTGTAGAAGGATTACATTTTGCTAAATTTATGTAAATGTATGCGCGTGCGCGGTATTATAAAAGCTTAAAAATATTACAAGCCTTATTTCGTTTTATAGCTCATTCACAATTTCTGAAGTAAGTATCTTTGTTTGTGACATTATTACCTGTAACAATGTTATAAGACAATAAGACGATCTAAATTCAACTAATTATGTATATGAAAAAAAGAATGTGTTTCTTAATTCTGAATGTGAATAGCAAAAGAGAATGATAATCGATCTCAAATATTAGTTGCTTCACTTCAATTATACTTTTATCATGCATTTTTTTTTTTTTTTTTTTTTTAGCTGTTTATAAAATTCAACTACCGCAAAGATATACTAAAGTATGGAGTTATTAAATGGAATTTTTCGTAAAAATATTTTTTAGACTTTATTTTGTTCCTTCATCACAAATCATTTCTATTACCTCCAGAATGCATAAAAGCGCGTCTGAAGACGTTATACTCGTATTTTCCAAAAATTTTCACCTCGACCCCCCGGCGTTTTGGGTACTGGAAAATTTGCGAGTGGACCTCTAATGTCAATTTAACAAATCTATATTTTACGTTATCGTTTCGCTTTTTAAAAGACACTTTTGTTTCACCAGACCTGTGTTTTAATACCTACAGATAGCAGCCCTATCACTTTTAAAAGGACAATCCCTTATTCCTTCCAACAGCAGATTTGTTCCAACCACACTTCAAACTAGTTCGAATCTGTCCGACGCATGCGCATCGGACCAAAATTGAACTCCTGTTGCTAATGCACATGCGTCGGACAGTTTCAAACTATTTTGAAGTATGGTTGGAACAAACCTAGCCTTTTAGTGTAAAAAAGATAAGATTGGTAAATCGTATTTTTATTATTTTGATAAGATATGTGATATATGTATCTTTTAACTGATATATATCTGATCTCTGAAATCGTCCTTAGCTGCGGTATTATTAAAATTATCATAATCATTACAAATAATCTGTAACGATATATTTACTCCTTCTCTTAAGAATATAATATTTAAGCTTCGACTGGGAATGCTGATATTTCCCTGGAAAATTTTACATTGTATATTTATTTTATCTTTAACTCCAGAAATAAAAAATGTAAAGAAATAACTAAGTAATTTCCACTTAACTATCAATTACATTGGATCGAAAAACCTTCTAATGGCTATCGATGATCTTGTATAAAATATTCGCGCTTGTTATTAATGTGCAAAAAATTATTTTCGAACCCCCATTTTTTTCCACTGTAAATTTTCAGTGTGTGATATTTTTTTGTAGCATAAAAAAGAGATAAATACATCAAATTTCTCTGTTCTGCCTCCTTTCCACTTGTGCTGTGGCTCTTAAAGAATTCGCGTGGAAAGTGTTCGTCGTTCATTATTTGTTTTCAATTATAAAAGTAGCATACGAGTATTCATGTCTGCCTGAGCTTCAAAAGAATCCTTTATAGTCCAGTCAATAAATAGTTGTAGAGGGAAATGGAAGGAACACAATTTTTGACTTTGGGACTTTGTTTGGACTAGTTAGGAGGTAAACATACTAAAAGTCCCCACTCCTAGGAGGTGAGCGGGGGGAGGGGGGGCACGTAGAAGGTCCCTAATTTCGGTTTTTCACTTATATCTCGGGAACTATGCGACCTAGCGATAAGACTATTCTATATAAAATTAAAGCTGACAAAATTTGCCACAAGATTGAT